>JAPXFY010000014.1:60441935-60464435 GCA_030674185.1 Monoplex corrugatus | reverse complement strand
CCTGAAAATGGCAGGGATACCAAATTTATTCACACCTACAGAACCCTGCAAATGATAAGGATACCAAACTTATTCGTTTCTAGAGAACCCTGCAAATGATAAGGATACCAAACTTATTCACACCTAGAGAACCCTGCAAATGATAAGGATACCAAACTTATTCACACCTAGAGAACCCTGCAAATGATAAGGATACCAAATTTATTCATATCTAGAGAACCTCTGGCAATCCCACGGGGGGTGGGGGGGGGGTGACTCAACAACACCAGTAAGAATCTACGCTGAGTGTGCCACAGGCCACAAGTTGGCCGAGTCGCTGTGGTGTAGTGGTTAACACAACAGACTATGGACTGGAAGGCTGTGAGTTCGAATTCTTATCAGTCCTGCCAAATTCATTGCGGGATTTTTCAGCCCAAAAACCAGCTCCTACCCAGAGTTGGGCCTGCTATTGTCTCATTGGGAAGACTGGGACCACACAGCAGAGTCTCATTTACTTCACGGATGTGTCATAGACAGTGTTGCTCAAATCTCCTTAACAACACCGCAGGTGTCTGTATCTCTCGGGCCTGGTTTACGCCAGGATATATTATGATAGTAAGCGTAGAGTACAGACAGCCCTGTCACGCAGTCTAAATGCTAGCTGGAACTCCATAGCATCGTGATTATCATCCTCATCGACATCATCATCATCACAGGATTGTAAAAACGGCGTAGAATATACAACTGAAAATAAGTGAGGACAATTGGAACTGCCTCTGTGAGATAACGCTTAATACAAGATGTTCGTTGAGTTGCCAATCTTTGTTATTAGTTGCATCTTGCCAATTTTGTTATTATTGCTTTCATAATCTTGCTAATCCATATCAGTATTCATATCTAGCCAATCACTGTTGTTATTTATATCTTACCAGTCTACGTGATTATTTGTATCTAGCCAATCTCTGTTAATATTTATATATCTAGCCAATCTATGTTATTATTTACGTCTGGCCAATATATGCTATTATTTATATCTAGCCAATGTATGCTATTACTTCTTCCTAGATCAAATTATATTAATATTTTATATCTTTCCAGTACATCTTATTATTTATATCTTGCCAATCTAGATTATCATTTATGTGGCCAATCTGTGTCATTACGTCTACCTTACCAATCCATGTTATTGTTTATATTTTACCAATCTATGCTCATATCTATGTCTGTGGGTGTACTGAGCATACTGTCTACTGGAAGCAGGACAGAAATGACCTAAGATCTTACCAATCTATGTTACTATTTATATCTTATCAATCTATGTTAGTATCTAAATCATACCAAAATGACCTAAGATCTTACCAATCTTTGTTACTATTTATATCTTACCAATCTATGTTACTATTTATATCTTACCAATCTATGCTAGTAATTACATCATACCAAAATGACCTAAGATCTTACCAATCTATATCATTATTTATATCTTACCAATCTATGTATCTATATCATACCAAAATGACCTAAGATCTTACCAATCAATGTTATTATTCATATCCTACCAATCTATGTTAAAATCTATGTCATACCAAAATGACCTAAGATCTCACCAATCTGTGTTACTATTTATATCTTACCAATCTACACTAGTATCTATATCATACCAATCTATGTTGATATTTATGTCTGTGGCTGTACTGACCACACTGTCCACAGGACACAGGACAGAAGATCTGACCCAAGGGATCAGCACACACGCCGGGCAACACTGCGCATTCCAAACCGTTAATCACGTGATCCACACAACTTCCGGCTGGAACACTGGATGGTGAAGGGACGTGTGGAGTTACGGCATTGGGGGTGGGCTCTGTGGACAGAAAGCGTTCTTTTGTTATAGTTTGGAGTTAAGAGTTTGCTCAAGAGAGATTCGCCGCACTCGGAAAACTCCGTATGCGCTCTACTCAAATCTGCCAGCAATTATCTGACAGACTTCTCGAGAGAGGCCTATGAAACAGTAAGCTGACACCACCAGAATGATGGAAACATTAAGATAGGCAGCCAACAGGCCAGTGGATTTATGAAACAGTAAGCTGACACCACCAGAATGATGTAAACATTAAGATGGGCAGCCAAAAGGCCAGTGGATTTATGAAACAGTAAGCTGACATCACCAGAATGATGGAAACACTAAGATGGGCAGCCAACAGGCCAGTTTTTTATGTTGCAGGCTGGGATTGAACTCAAGTATTATATCTTGAGCCCATGGCTCTACCAACCTGCCCGCACGCTTTCGTTATAAGCTTATGCTTAGATGATGTTAACTGTGTAGGTCTCTCTTCCACCCCTAAAGGGCAGCACCAATGTTTACAATTAACCCTTTGACTCCCGCACCGTGTCCACCAGCATCCTGCATTGCCAACCATGTTAGCAAAGCGAAACCTAACCTTAACCCTTTGATTTCCTCACCCTGTCCACTGGCTTCAGGCAGAAGCTGGTAGATAGGGTGAGGGAATCAAAGGTTTAAGATTCTGCAGTCGGTGGACGCGGTGCGGGAATCAAAGGAAGAATAGTTAGCAGTATGGCTGACTGTGGAGAGATATGTCAATAAAACGTGTGAAAACGGGAACATTTCTTTTTATAAGAACTCATAATCATAACTGTTCAATAAACTCATTCTGCCTTCGCCTAACACCTCCCCTGTCTGCTTTTAAATCCAATTTAAAAACCCATTTCTTTTCCCAACAAAGAATTCTACACTTTCCCTCAGTCTGTGTATTAAATATTGTAAGGTGGTCTTTGTCGATTGTATGCGTATCCTTGGTGCGTGAGTGCGCTTTGATTTGAATTGTCCAAATTTGGTGTCGTATAACTACTGTTATTCTTCTCCTCCTCCTCCTTCTTCTTCTTCTTGGTAGTAGTAGCAGTAGTAACATTATCATCATTATTATTATTATCATCATTAGCATTATGGTGGTTATTATTATTATCATCATCATCATTACTATGATTTTTGTTATTATTTTATCATCATCATCATCATCATTGTTATTATCATACTTTTATTAGTATCATCATCATTATCATTATTGTTATTGTTATTATTATTTAATCAAAGGACATAACTCTTGAGAATTATCTCCCATGTTGTATAGAACTTCTCAATTCTAACATAGTTTGCGCTACCCATTCAGCTAGCATAGAAGCAGATACAAAGTACAAAAACAGTAAGCTCAGAACACTCCTCAAAAAAGGAGCGCCCAAGCCTACCTTTATACTCTGCAACTACCCTACACACAACTATGAGAGAGGAGAGAAATACATACAATATATTGGTCTTATGTTCAAGATTGACATAGTCTTTTATTCTTGAACTGACCAAACACATAGACATAGACAAGACAGAACATATACAGGGTTGCTTCCAAGGCATATAGATAATACCAAAGAAATAAAAGGGAAGCAGGGAGAATTTTTATAATATAATCAAAGAACATAACTCTTGAGAATTATCTCCCATGTTGTATAGAACTTCTCAATTCTAACACAGTTTGCGCTTCTATGCGAGCTGAATGGGTAGCGCAAACTGTGTTAGAATTGAGAAGTTCTATACAACATGGGAGATAATTCTCAAGAGTTATGTCCTCTGATTATATTATAAAAATTCTCTCTGCTTCCATTTTATTTCTTTGTTATTATTATTATTAATATATTATTATATTATTATTAATATATTATTATTATCATCATTTACTACTACTACTACTACTACTACTCTACTACTACTACTACTACTACTACTACATCACCCGAGGACCAGAACGAACAAGCGACAAAGAGCAAAAGTCCCTGCAACACGACAAACAAACAAACATGGCGGTTTTCATGCTGTGACTCACGGCAGAAGTTGCAGGCTTTGCGGCACAACACCTGTGCATACAGGTGAGTGCAGACGCCAGGTATTTCTTCACAGTACAGTCCCAAACCCACATTGTCCACACACGTCTCGACCGCTGCCGCTGTTGTAGCTTCTGGTGTCGTTGTTGTTCTTGCAGCTGGTTGCGTTGTTGCTGTTGTTGTTGCTGTTGCTGTTGCTGGCGTGGCTGTTGTCGTTTCTTTGGTCTGTCTGACTGTTGTCGTCTCTAATGTAAACAGTCAGCGAACGAAAGGATGAAAAATAAACCCACTCAAAAGAGAAACAGATAAACAGACAATTCTCACGGATACGCTTTAAACTGAATAGAACACAGCTCTTTCACACAAAAGACGAACAGAAACCAAAGAATAACAGGATAGACAATTCTCACGGATACGCTTTAAACTGAATAGAACATGGCTCTTTCACATAAAAGACGAACAGAAACAGAAGCTTTTGAGGTGTATTAACAGAAGTCTGAAAAAAGTACGTTTCGAAAACACAGGAGTCTGAAAATATTACGTTTCGAAAACACAGGAGTCTGAAAATATTACGTTTTGAAAACACAGGAGTCTGAAAATATTACGTTTCGAAAACACAGGAGTCTGAAAACATTATGTTTTGAAAACACAGGAGTCTGAAAACATTACGTTTCGAAAACACAGGAGTCTGAAAACATTACGTTTCGAAAACACAAGAGTCTGAAAACATTATGTTTTGAAAACACAGGAGTCTGAAAACATTACGTTTCGAAAACACAGGACTCTGAAAATATTACGTTTCGAAAACACAGGACTCTGAAAACATTACGTTTCGAAAACACAGGACTCTGAAAACATTACGTTTCGAAAACACAGGAGTCTGAAAACAATACGTTTCGAAAACACAGGAGTCTGAAAACATTACGTTTTGAAAACACAGGAGTCTGAAAACAATACGTTTCGAAAACACACAGGAGTCTGAAAACATTACGTTTTGAAAACACATCCTCTTCAAATGAAAGGCAAGCAGTAAGACTGATACAATTTTCGATATTTGTAAACAATCAGCAAAGGAAGGAACAAAATTTTTAAAAAAAGATCCATCACGTATTACGTTACGTTACGTTACGTGTCATCCCATAACCCTGCGGGACGTAAGAGGCACCACTGCTGACTTTGTGACGAGTCTCCTCCATCTCTGCCGCTTCTTTGTCACTCTCTGCTGAAGTTCAGGTCTGTTCATTCCTGGATGTGTCTTTGTCTTCAAGTCCCTGCTTGTCTTCCTGTTTCTTCCTCTGCCTTCTCTCCAAGTCCCTGCTTGTCTTCCTGTCTCTTCCTCTGCCTTTTCTCCAAGTTCCTGGTTGTCTTCCTGTCTCTTCCTCTGCCTTCTCTCAAAGTCCCTGCTTGTCTTCCTGTCTCTTCCTCTGCCTTCTCTCCAAGTCCCTGCTTGTCTTCCTGTCTCTTCCTCTGCCTTCTCTCCAAGTCCCTGCTTGTCTTCCTGTCTCTTCCTCTGCCTTCTCTCCAAGTCCCTGCTTGTCTTCCTGTCTCTTCCTCTGCCTTCTCTCAAAGTCCCTGCTTGTCTTCCTGTCTCTTCCTCTGCCTTCTCTCAAAGTCCCTAGTTGTCTTCCTGTCTCTTCCTCTGCCTTCTCTCAAAGTCCTTGCTTGTCTTCCTGTCTCTTCCTCTGCCTTCTCTCAAAGTCCCTAGTTGTCTTCCTGTCTCTTCCTCTGCCTTCTCTCAAAGTCCCTAGTTGTCTTCCTGTCTCTTCCTTTGCCTTCTCTCCAAGTCCCTGCTTGTCTTCCTGTCTCTTCCTCTGCCTTCTCTCCAAGTCCCTGCTTGTCTTCCTGTCTCTTCCTTTGCCTTCTCTCAAAGTCCCTGCTTGTCTTCCTGTCTCTTCCTTTGCCTTCTCTCAAAGTCCCTGCTTGTCTTCCTGTCTCTTCCTCTACCTTCTCTCAAAGTCCCTGCTTGTCTTCCTGTCTATTCCTCTGCCTTCTCTCAAAGTCCCTGGTTGTCTTCCTGTCTCTTCCTCTACCTTCTCTCAAAGTCCCTGGTTGTCTTCCTGTCTCTTCCTCTGCCTTCTTCTTCTTCCTCCCCCTGGGACTGTGCCTTGCAGGATGGCCTTCGCAAGGTCTGAGGGTCTTGTGACATGTCCCTACCGCTTCAGCTTGTATCTTGTTACTGCAGTCACAAGATCTTCAAATGGGACATTAGCTCATTTGATTCTGCTGCATACAATCTCATGGTGGATGTATGAGATGCACAGAATCTTCAGACTGCACGTCATGTCCGTGGCTGGGAGCCTCCTCCTCCGTGAGCCAGTCGTGAGAGTCCAGGTTTCGCAAGCGTGTTGGAAAATGGACAAGACAAGGGAGGGCATCAGTATTATTTCAGGTGATATGGCCATATCATATATACCATGTTGTTGATCACATCAAATCACTGATGTCAGTGCTGACGCCACTGATATTATTGATCACATCAAATCACTTATGTCAGTGCTGACGCCATTGACGTTGTTCATCACATCAAATCACTGATGTCAGTGCTGACGCCATTGATGTTGATCACATCAACTCACTGATGTCAGTGCTGACGCCATTGATGTTGTTGATCACGTCAAATCAGAGACAGACAAGAGGAAAGCTATGGAGAAGATTCTGTAAAACGCGTGAACGAACTACATTCCGATTACCGCCATGAAATGAAATGATTACTGACAGCTGAAATGTTTCTAAGAAGAACATTAAGAGTTCCATGAACAGCAAAGAACACAAAACGAGACAGTGTTGAAAGCAGCTAACACAAAAAAGAAGAAGATTAGGAAAATATAAGAAACAGTTATTCGACATTTTATGAAGCAAGAGAAACTTAAACACCCAGTCACAACAGGAAAGCTAGAGGGGGAAAAGAGCACCAGGCAGACCCAGGGAGAAAAAGTAGACAGTTTTGCAGAGTGTATGGGGATAAAAAGGGCAGGAGATATATTTGCAGCGAAAAAAAGACAGATTCGTATGGAAGGCCATGATCACCAACACCAATAAGACATGACTCATGATGATGATAACTGACAAGAAAGATAGACGAGACAATGATTTGATTATACTGAATGTTGTTAAACGGAACCGGAAGCAATAGATTGACGAGAGGTAGTGTACTTCTGCCAGAAACATGTTTTTGCCTTGTTCTCACGAGGCTTTCTTCAGGTGGACTGGTTATTGTTACTGTTACATTTTTAAAGCCCAGCCGACTGTGTAGAGCCATATCAGGGCTATATCCGTTTCAAAACATACAGTACTTCAACAGAAAAAAGGAAAACAAATTCAAGTGCACATATCAGTGCATTCGCGCACATAATCTAAGGAGATGCCCCTGCCGTTGACCAGTCCGTCCAATTTATCACACAGGGGCTTTAAAAAACACACGTTATTACAAATTTAAACATACCTAAGGACACCAAAGCATATAAAAACGGGCATAAATTACCTAAAATTGCTTCCGCATATCTCACCTCACTAATGCCAAAATTGCACTTAAATCATCTACCCAATTATCAATCCTAAGAGAAAGCGCATAAGACTTTATAGAACACATACAGGTGAATGGACCAGCAAGGCAGAAAATGATAGGAGAAAATGGCAGAAAGCAAAGGAACAAGACAGAAACAAAAAGAATGACAGAAAAGAGGAAATTTCCAGCATAGAATTTCCAAAAAATGAGGATACTATTTATACTGAAAGAGTCCCCGGCAACCACACGGGGTGTTCAGATGGACTAAAAAGTTTTTCGTATCCGGGAAGACGTCTGCATTCCCGTTCGGTTGATACAAAGGTTGACTGATACATTAAAGTCTGGACGACAGAGACTATTCATTTCCCTGAAGAACTTTCTGACAAAGACAAGATGCACACATACACATCTCATTTACATGTATCCAAGATGTTCCAATGATAGACTGACACAATACTAGTACCGAAAAACATACGCTAGGTAGGATATGTCATTTACAAATAACCAAGACTGTTCCAATGATAGATTGATACAATACTAGTACAAAAAATGTAGGCTAAGTAAAACACAGGCTAGGTAGAACCTCAGGACCTGGCCAGCTCACGGGTTTATGTCCAAGCTTAAGGCTTGTGCCACGATCATTCTGGATCTTCTCCATCACATGGCACCGGTGACGTTAGTGCATATGGAATGTATTCCCAGCGCGAAGACGTCATCTTGAGAAACTGAAACTGAAACTGAAAAAGCAGAAAATACGTGACGGCACAAAGACCTTAAAGGTGAGAATTCTGTGTTGCTTTAATGGCAAGGTAGAAAACAATTTCTATAATACAGAATATGTGTCGCCCGTCATGCTACGTACTGACCACACTGTCCACAGGACACAGGACAGAAGATCTGGCCCAAGGGATCAGCACACACGCCGGGCAACACTGCGCATTCCAAACCGTTAATCACGTGATCCACACAACTTCCGGCTGGAACACTGGATGGTGAAGGGACGTGTGGAGTTACAGCATTGGGGGTGACCTCTGTGGAGGAAAGCGATTCTCTGTCACAGCTCATAATTCAGGTAAATTCACTGATATCTATATTCATATCCACATTCATTTGTTTTTGCCGCAAACAAATGAATATGGATATGATTTACCATGTCAAATTTCGGCTCCGATTTACCATGATTTACCACGTCAAACTTCGGCTCCAATTTACCATGATTCATGATTTACCATGTCAAATTTCGACTCCCGTTGAGAGCACGTCACTGCAGAGCATCGCCATCCGTTTTTTTAACCAGACTTTAAATAGGCAAGAAGGCTAACTGACTTTCAAGGGGAGAGACCTCGGAAATCAACCTCTCTCTCCATTCGAGCAGCCATGCGAATGCTCTGCTCTTCATAATTTTTCAACTGCCATGGGATCTTTAGCGTGCGCAGGCCAGAAGGCACACGGGGTCCGACTCGTTTTCTGTCCCCTTCAGAAGACTAGACATTCGGTTCGATTTTCCCGTCAAAGTGAAGAGAACAGTTGATTCTTCAACAGGAAACGAACCCTGGAACCTCGAGTGTAGTTATTGGCAGGCGAACGTCTTAACCATTCTGCCACTCTTCTCCTTTCTCCCTTTCACTCTAATCAAACAAACGAAAAGAAAATTAAAAGGTGAATGTAAACATGCGTGAATATAAAAAGGCAAGGATGTTAATATAACGCGCAGTTTAACCCTTTGACTCCCTCACCCTGTCCCCCAGAACCCCGCACTGTCAACCATGCTAGCACAGCAAAACCTTAACCATTTGACTACTGCACACTATCCACCAGTTTCCTGCAGAAAGCTGGTGGAGAGGGGTGGGGGGGGGGTTAAAGGTTTTTCAAGTTTTTGCAGTTGCTTGACAGGGTCTGGGAGTTAAAGGGTTAGGTAGACAATCCAAGGACTTTCTATTTAACTCGCTGGAATATAGCTCATACTTTGTATTTAGGGTCATCAAAATGTTCTCATCTTCGGAAATAAGGGACGTATCAGGGGTTTATCATGTGTGATTATCAGCTCAAGTTGTTGACATAGTACCACTAGCTGTTAGCTGTGCATTTATCAGAATATTTTCTGAAGCTGTTAGGAAGCCACTAATTTAACCTGTTGTAACACACGCACGTGCACGCGCACACACACACACACACACACAGAGGCGTGCGCTCTCTCTCTCTCTCTCTCTCTCTCTCTCTCTCTCTCTATCTATCTATCTATCTATCTCACACACACTCTCTCTCTCACTCACTCTCTCTCACATGCACACACACACACACACACTCTCTCTCTCTCACTCTCTCACACACACACACACACTCTCTCTCTCTCTCTCTCACACACACACACACACACTACTCTCTCCTCTCTCTCTCTCTCTCGCACACACACACACTCTCTCTCTCTCTTTCTCTCTCTCTCTCTCTCACACACACACGCACTCACTCATCAGTTTCATTCACTTATTCACACTTTATACACACGCACCCAAATACACACATACACACACACACACATCACACATCACACACACAAACACACACATACATACACACACATAAACACACACACACACACAAACACACATACAAACACACCAACACACACTCTTATACATGTATACACACACACCACACAAACACATACACAAACACACACACACACAAACACACACCACACACACGAACACACACATACAAACATATACAGACACACATACAAACACACACACTCAACTACACAGACAGACACACACTCACACACACACACACACACACACACACACACACACACACACACACACACACACACACACACACACACACACAAACACACACACACACACTCACACCACACACGCACACGAACACACACATACAAACACATACAGACACACATACAAACACACACACTCACACCACACAGACACACACACAGACACACACACTCACACACACACACACACACACACACACACACACACACACACACACACACACACACACACACACACATACACACATACAGTCACTCAGACTCATTCACAAATATCACACACTATTGACAGCGAATTACTAAACAACTCACGGCAGAAGTTGCATGCTTTACGGCACAACACCTGTGCATACAGGTGAGTGCAAATGCCAGGTATTTCTTCACAGTACAGTCCCAAACCCACATTGTCCACACACGTCTCTATTGGTGCTCGTGTTGTTGTCGACCTTGATGGTGTTGTCACTGGTTTGGCTGTTGTCGTATCTAATATAATATACAAACATGAAATATAAATTACGGGGTTAGGAAAGGTTCTTGATGTTATTGCTATTGTTGTTTGAAACCCAGTCGAATGCGTAGAGCCATATCAGGGCCATGACCGTTTCAAAACACAAAACTTCAACAGGAAAAACAAAAAAGAAATGAAAATTATGCACACATGTCAATGCATTCGTGCACACATGGATATGAAGACAGAGATAGTTACCTGTCTCCTTATCCATGTCTGTGGTGTGACAGAGCTAATTGCCTGTCTTCATATCCATGTCTATGATGTGACAGAGCTAGTTACCTGTCTATCTACCCATGTCTATGGTGTGACAGAGCTACCTACTTGTCTCCCTATCTATGTCTATGGTGTGACAGAGCTAGTTGCCTGTCTCCATATCCACATCTATAGTATGACAGAGCTAGTTGCCTGTCTCCATATCCACATCTACAGTATGACAGAGCTAGTTGTCTGTCTCCCTATCCATATCTATGGTGTGACAGAGCTAGTTGTCTGTCTCCCTATCCATATCTATAGTATGACAGAGCTACTTGTCTGTCTCCCTATCCATATCTGTGGTGTGACAGAGCTAGTTGCCTGTCTCCATATCCACATCTACAGTATGACAGAGCTAGTTGTCTGTCTCCCTATCCATATCTATAGTATGACAGAGCTATTTGTCTGTCTCCCCATCCATATCTATGGTCTGACAGAGCTAGTTGTCTGTCTCATGGTGTGACAGAGCTAGTTGTCTGTCTCCCTATCCATATCTACAGTATGACAGAGCTAGTTGTCTGTCTCCCTATCCATATCTATGGTGTGACAGAGCTAGTTGCCTGTCTCCATTTCCGTATGTATGTTATGACTCACCGCAGTGGCCACAGTAATATGCAGTATATGAGACAGGGAGCTGCTGATAGAAGTGTTCCGGAAGGAAGTTGGTAGACAGGGGAGGGAATTGAACGATTATGTTTTTGCAGTTGGTAGATAGGGTGCAGGAGTCAAAGAATAAAAAGAAAATCATTTTTACTATCAGAATTGTACGCAAAATTCCATAGTTGCAATTCACACTGTGTAGGCCCTATGGGTCCACAAAGTTTGTAAAGAAAAATGAGCCATGGACTCACCGCAGTGGCCACAGTAGTGAGGACAAAGGATGTGGGACATGGAACTGCTCTGACAGACGTTGTGTAAGCTGTGACACTGTTGGTGGTCCTGTCGGTGACAATGGCTGTCTGGCGGTAACATACACCAATACAATACAGTACAATACGAAACAACACAGCATAATACAACCACAATATCTTCAATGCAATATTCGTCCTCCTCTTCCTCCTCCTCCTCCTCCTCCTCATCATCATCATCATCATCATCATCATCATCATCATGTGCCTTACCGCACAGCGTTGGCGATCATGACTCTCCGCACGAAACTATCTTTCGTCCTCGCAAGGAAAGGGGAATTACAGCACCTGGTCACAACAGGAAAGCTGGAGGGAAAGAAAGCACCAGGTAGACCCAGGGAGAAAATAGTGGACGGACTTGCAGAGTGGCTGAGGACAGAGAGGTGAAAATGTGCTTGCGGTGGACAAGGGATAGATATATATTGAGAGCCATGACCGCCAACGCCATGCGGCAGGGCACTTGATGATGATGATAATGAAGTATATCTCCTGCCCTTTGTGTCCCCACCCACTCTGCAGAACTGTCCAGTATTTTCTCCCTGGGTCTATATGGTGCTTTTTTTCCCTCTAGCTTTCCTGCGGTGACTAGGTGCTCAAATTTCTCTTGCTTCATAAAATGTCCTAAAAATGTTGCTTGTCTTTTCCTGATCTTCTTCATAAATGTTCTTTTTGTGTTTGCGTCTTTCAAGACTGTCTCGTGTAATTTTTTTTGCTGTAAATGTTGTTTCTCTTTCCCTGAACTTCTTCATTGATGTTCTTTTCGTGTTTGCTTCTTTAAAGACTGCCTCGTTTGTTTTCTTTGTATCCATGGAGCTAGATATCACCGGTAGCCAGTGGAGTTCTTTAACCCTTTGAGTCCCTCACTCTATCTACCAGCTTTCTGCACTGTCAGCCATCACAGCAAAGCAAAACCGTAACCCTTTCAGCCCCCACCCTATCTACCAGCATCCGGGTGGGGGGCTGAAAGGATTAAGTTTTTGCAGCTACAGGAGAGGAAGTGGGAGTCAAAGGGTTAAGTAAAATGTGTTACTTACTACTACTACTTACTAATTATTATTACAGTATTTATAAGGCGCCAAATCTTGACAATTCAAATCAAAACGCACCCAAGGACCAGACATACGCAAGTCATCAACGCAGACTACCTTACAACACGCCAAAACACATACATACACACACACAAACACACGCACACACACACACACACACACACACACACTCACACACACACTCACACACACACACAAACACACACACACACGTACGCACGCGCAAGCACACACACACACACACAAACACACTAACACACACACATACACACACAAACACACGTCACACACATACAAACACATACACACACACACACACACACGCACACACGCACACACACACACGCACACACACACACACGCACACACACACATATAACACACATACACACAAAAACACACATTACAGACACATACACACGCACACACATATACACACACACACACATACACACACACACACACACACACACACGCGCGCGCACATAAACACACACACACACTGATGGAAAGAGGCAATTACAGAATTCATTGTCTGGAAAAGAGATGGGTTTTCACAATTGGATTTAAAGGCAGGTGATAGACGAAGGGAGAACGGATGTCTATTCCAGGCAGATGGTCCCGAAACAGTAAAAAAAAAAAAACAACAACAACAACAACAAACGAAAACAAAAAAGCGCTGGCCGACAAGCTGATAGTTTAAATCTAGGGACGTGAAAGGAAAGAGTATCTGAAGCTGAGCGCAAGGTGCGAGCTTGCGTATGAATTTTGATGTTGTCACAAAGGTATGATGGAGCAGACTGGTGAACAGATTTGTAAACCAAGGTATCCAGCTTACATTCAATTCTGTACTCACCAGATGCTGTTGTGGAGGCAGAAGACGACGCTGATGCAGTAGCAACGCCACCACCACCGGCAGCAGCAGCGACAGACGCGGTAGCGGAGGCAGATGTGTCATGACACGCACCACAAAACCACGGACACAAGAGCCGACTGTAGTGATCATGACATACACCAGGTATTTCCGCACATCCAACAGTACCTTGGACATGGTCGGTACAATTTCCAGCCTCGGGTACCTGTGGTATGCCGGGGTCCTGGTCGGGCGCCTGGGTAATGGCACTGGATGGAGCTGAGTAGGACAAAGATAATGATAATGATAATAGTGGATGGAGATGAGTAAGACAAATATAACGATGATGATGATGATGGTACTGGATAGGGCTGAGTAAGACAAAGATAATGATAATGATAGTACTGGATAGGGCTGAGTAAGACAAAGATATTGATAATGATAGTACTGGATAGAGCTGAGTAAGACAAAGATATTGATAATGATAGTACTGGATAGGGCTGAGTAAGACAAAGATATTGATAATGATAGTACTGGATAGGGCTGAGTAAGACAAAGATAATGATAATGATAGTACTGGATAGAGCTGAGTAAGACAAAGATATTGATAATGATAGTACTGGGTAGGGCTGAGTAAGACAAAGATAATGATAATGATAGTACTGGATAGAGCTGAGTAAGACAAAGATATTGATAATGATAGTACTGGATAGAGCTGAGTAAGACAAATATAACGATGATGATGATGATGGTACTGGATAGGGCTGAGTAAGACAAAGATATTGATAATGATAGTACTGGATAGGGCTGAGTAAGACAAATATAACGATGATGATGATGATGGTACTGGATAGGGCTGAGTAAGACAAAGATATTGATAATGATAGTACTGGATAGAGCTGAGTAAGACAAATATAACGATGATGATGATGATGGTACTGGATAGAGCTGAGTAAGACAAATATAACGATGATGATAATGATAGTACTGGATAGAGCTGAGTAAGACAAAGATATTGATAATGATAGTACTGGATAGGGCTGAGTAAGACAAAGATATTGATAATGATAGTACTGGATAGAGCTGAGTAAGACAAAGATATTGATAATGATAGTACTGGATAGGGCTGAGTAAGACAAAGATATTGATAATGATAGTACTGGATAGGGCTGAGTAAGACAAATATAACGATGATGATAATGATAGTACTGGATAGGGTGAGTAAGACAAAGATATTGATAATGATGGTACTGGATAGAGCTGAGTAAGACAAATATAACGATGATGAAATGATAGTACTGGATAGGGCTGAGTAAGACAAAGATATTGATAATGATAGTGACTGGATAGGGCTGAGTAAGACAAAGATAATGATAGTACTGGATAGAGCTGAGTAAGACAAAGATAACGATGAATGATAGTACTGGATAGGGCTAGTAAGACAAAGATATTGATAATGATAGTACTGGTAGGGCTGAGTAAGACAAAGATAATGATAATGATAGTACTGGATAGGGCTGAGTAAGACAAAGATAATGATAATGATAGTACTGGATAGAGCTGAGTAAGACAAAGATATTGATAATGATAGTACTGGGTAGGGCTGAGTAAGACAAAGATAAGATAATGATAGTACTGGATAGGGCTGAGTAAGACAAAGATAATGATAATGATAGTACTGGATAGGGCTGAGTAAGACAAAGATAATGATAATGATAGTACTGGATAGGGCTGAGTAAGACAAAGATATTGATAATGATAGTACTGGATAGAGCTGAGTAAGACAAAGATAACGATGATGATGATGATGGTACTGGATAGAGCTGAGTAAGACAAATATAACGATGATGATGATGATGGTACTGGATAGAGCTGAGTAAGACAAAGATAACGATGATGATAGTACTGGATAGAGCTGAGTAAGACAAAGATAACGATGATGATAGTACTGGATAGAGCTGAGTAAGACAAAGATATTGATAATGATAGTACTGGATAGGGCTGAGTAAGACAAAGATAACGATGATGATAGTACTGGATAGAGCTGAGTAAGACAAAGATAACGATGATGATAGTGCTGGATAGAGCTGAGTAAGACAAAGATATTGATAATGATAGTACTGGATAGAGCTGAGTAAGACAAAGATAATGATAATGATAGTACTGGATAGAGCTGAGTAAGACAAAGATATTGATAATGATAGTACTGGATAGAGCTGAGTAAGACAAAGATATTGATAATGATAGTACTGGATAGAGCTGAGTAAGACAAAGATATTGATAATGATAGTACAGGATAGAGCTGAGTAAGACAAAGATATTGATAATGATAGTACTGGATAGAGCTGAGTAAGACAAAGATAATGATAATGATAGTACTGGATAGAGCTGAGTAAGACAAAGATAATGATAATGATAGTACAGGATAGAGCTGAGTAAGACAAAGATATTGATAATGATAGTACAGGATAGGGCTGAGTAAGACAAAGATAATGATAATGATAGTACAGGATAGGGCTAGTAAGACAAAGATATTGATAATGATAGTACTGGATAGGGCTGAGTAAGACAAAGATAATGATAATGATAGTACTGGATAGAGCTGAGTAAGACAAAGATAATGATAATGATAGTACAGGATAGAGCTGAGTAAGACAAAGATATTGATAATGATAGTACAGGATAGGGCTGAGTAAGACAAAGATAATGATAATGATAGTACTGGATAGAGCTGAGTAAGACAAATATAACGATGATGATGATGATGGTACTGGATAGAGCTGAGTAAGACAAAGATATTGATAATGATAGTACTGGATAGAGCTGAGTAAGACAAAGATATTGATAATGATAGTACTGGATAGAGCTGAGTAAGACAAATATAACGATGATGATGATGATGGTACTGGATAGAGCTGAGTAAGACAAAGATATTGATAATGATAGTACTGGATAGAGCTGAGTAAGACAAAGATATTGATAATGATAGTACTGGATAGAGCTGAGTAAGACAAAGATATTGATAATGATAGTACTGGATAGAGCTGAGTAAGACAAATATAACGATGATGATGATGATGGTACTGGATAGGGCTGAGTAAGACAAAGATATTGATAATGATAGTACTGGATAGAGCTGAGTAAGACAAAGATATTGATAATGATAGTACTGGATAGGGCTGAGTAAGACAAATATAACGATGATGATGATGATGGTACTGGATAGAGCTGAGTAAGACAAAGATATTGATAATGATAGTACTGGATAGAGCTGAGTAAGACAAATATAACGATGATGATGATGATGGTACTGGATAGGGCTGAGTAAGACAAAGATAATGATAATGATGGTACTGGATAGGGCTGAGTAAGACAAAGATAATGATAATGATAGTACTGGATAGGGCTGAGTAAGACAAAGATAATGATAATGATAGTACTGGATAGGGCTGAGTAAGACAAAGATAATGATAATGATTGTACTGGATAGAGCTGAGTAAGACAAAGATAATGATAATGATAGTACTGGATAGGGCTGAGTAAGACAAAGATAATGATAATGATAGTACTGGATAGAGCTGGGTAAGACAAAGATAATGATAATGATGGAAATGGACGGAGATCAGTAAGACAAAAGATAATGATAATGATGATGATAATGATGATGGGCTCTCCAATCGATCCAGTTTCAGTTTCAGTTTCTGAAGATGACGTCTCCGCGCTCGGAACGAATTCCACATGCACTAACGTCACAGTTGCTATGTGTATGGTGATCATGGCACAAGCTTTAAGCCTGCACGTAAACCCATGAGCTGGCCAGGTCCTGAGGTCCTACCTAGCATATGTTTTTACCTAGCCTACATTTTATTATATTATTATAGTATAAGTCTTTCACTGGAACAATCTTGGTTACATGTAACTGACATGTGTATCCGTGTATCTCGATCATCAAAGAAAAGAATAGATGAATAAAATAACTAACTAATTAATGGTCTGAATCACAACATAACTAGTCACTCTGTTGACCCGAGGGATAAGTAGGTGTACTGTTCCTCTTTGCTTGGTGTGGACAGTCAAGTGGGACTCAGCTGATATGGTTTGCCTTCACAGTATGGTGTTGATGTCATAATTGATAAGGTTGGTCTTCACAGTATGGTGTTGATGTCACAGTTGATAAGGTTGGCCTTCACAGTATGGTGTTGATGTCATAATTGATAAGGTTGGCCTTCACAGTATGGTGTTGATGTCACAGTTCGTAAGATTGGCCTTCACAGTATGGTGTTGATGTCATAATTGATAAGGATGACCTTCACAGTATGGTGTTGATGTCACAGTTGATAAGGTTGGCCTTCACAGTATGGTGTTGATGTCACAGTTGATAAGGTTGGCCTTCACAGTATGGTGTTGATGTCACAGTTGATAAGGCTGGCCTTCACAGTATAGTGTTGATGTCACAGTTGATAAGGTTGGCCTTCACAGTATGGTGTTGATGTCATAATTGATAAGGTTGGCCTTCACAGTATGGTGTTGATGTCACAGTTGATAAGTTTGGCCTTCACAGTATGGTGTTGATGTCACAGTTGATAAGGTTGGCCTTCACAGTATAGTGTTGATGTCACAATTGATAAGATTGGCCTTCACATACTGATGTCACTGTTGATAAGGTTGGCCTTCAGAGTGTTGTGTTGATGTCACAGTTGATAAGATTGACATTCAGAGTATGATATTGATGTCACAGTTGATAAGTTTGGCCTTCACAGTATGGTGTTGATGTCACAGTTGATAAGGTTGACCTTCAGAGTATGATGTTGATGTCACAGTTAATAAGGCTGGCCTTCACAATATTTCTCTGTCTGTCTGTCTGTCTGTCTGTCTGTCTGTCTCTCTGTCTCTCTCTCTCTCACTCTCTCTCTCTTTCTCTCTCTCTCTCTCTCTCTCCCTCTCTCTCTTCTTCTCTGTCCCTTCTCCCTCTCTCTCCCTCTCCCCTCTCTCCCTCATCTCCCTCCCCTTCTCTCTCTCCCATCTCTCTATCTCCCTCTCTCTCCCTCTTCCCCACTCTCTCTCCCCTCTCTCTCCCTCCCTCTCTCTCCCTCTCTCTTTTCTCTCTCTCTCTCCCTCCACCTCTCCCATTGTCTCTCCCTCTCTCTCTTCCTCTCTGTCCCTTCTCCTTCTCTCTCCCTCTCTCTCCCTCTCTTTCTTCCTCCCCTTCTCTCTCTCCCCCTCTCTCTATCTCCCTCTCTCTTCCTCTCCCCACTCTCTCCCTCTCCCCTCTCTCTCCCTCCCTCTCTCCCTCCCTCTCTCTCTCCCTCTCTCTTCCCTCTCTCTCTCTCCCTCCACCTATCCCTCTGTCTCTCCCTCTCTCTCTCCCTCCTCTCTCCCTCTCCCTTTTTCCCTCCCTCTCTCCCTCTCTCTTTCTCCCTCTCCCTCTGTCTCATGTACTCACTGCAGAAGTGGCAGGAGCGCCTGCACACCAAGACAGCATTGATATCAGCACAGAAGCCAGACGCCTTCAGTTGTTGACACGTAAGCCCATGACCCACATTGTCCTCACACGTCTCACTCTTGACGACAGAAGCTGTCAGACAGACAGACAGACAGATACACGTCTCACTCTTGTCAAGAAGCTGTCAGACAGACAGACACACAGACAGACAGATACACGTCTCACTCTTGATGACAGAAGCTGTCAGACAGACAGACAGACAGACTGATACACGTCTCACTCTTGACAACAGAAGCTGTCAGACAGACAGACAGATACACGTCTCACTCTTGACAACAGAAGCTGTCAGACACACAGACAGACAGACAGACAGATACAACGTCTCACTCTTGACAACAGAAAATGTCACACACACACACAGACAGACAGACAGACAGATACACGTCTCACTCTTGACAACAGAAGCTGTCAGACACACAGACAGACAGATACACGTCTCACTCTTGACAACAGAAGCTGTCAGACACACAGACAGACAGACATATACACGTCTCACTCTTGACAACAGGAGCTGTCAGACAGACAGACAGACAGACAGATACACGTCTCATTCTTGACAACAGAAGATGTCAGACAGACAGACAGATACACGTCTCACTCTTGACAACAGAAGCTGTCAGACAGACAGACAGACAGATACACGTCTCACTCTTGACAACAGAAGTTGATAGACAGACAGACATACAGACACACAGACAGACAGATACACGTCTCACTCTTGACAACAAAAGCTGTCAGACACACAGACAGACAGACAGATGCACGTCTCACTCTTGACAACAGAAGCTGTCAGACAGACAGACAGATACACGTCTCACTCTTGACAACAGAAGCTGTCAGACACACAGACAGACAGACAGATACACGTCCCACTCTTGACAACAGAACCTGTCAGACAGACAGACAGACATATACACGTCCCACTCTTGACAACAGAAGCTGTCAGACAGATAGACAGACAGACAGACAGACATATACACGTCCCACTCTTGACAACAGAAGCTGTCAGACAGACATATACACGTCCCACTCTTGACAACAGAAGCTGTCAGACAGACAGATACACGTCCCACTCTTGACGACAGAAGCTGTCAGACAGACAGACAGACATATACACGTCCCACTCTTGACAACAGAAGCTGTCAGACAGACAGACAGACAGATACACGTCTCACTCTTGACAACAGAAGCTGTCAGACAGACAGACAGACAGATACACGTCTCACTCTTGACAACAGAAGCTGTCAGACAGACAGACAGATACACGTCTCACTTTTGACAACAAAAGCTGTCAGACAGACAGACAGACAGATACACGACAGCACACTTCAGGACACTGTATATTACTGAGGGATAGTAGCATTAGATCCCATTGGACCTATCTTACAGCTAGTCCTTGAGAAAGAGAGAGAGAGAATTACAGACAGATAGAGAGAATGCGCAAGAGAGTGAGAGGGAGAAAGCAAGAGAGAGAGAAAGCGAGAGAGAAAGGGAGGAGAGAGGGAGCGCGCGCGAGCGAGAGAGAGATAGAGAGAGAGAGGAGAGATACAGCGAGACAGAGAGGGGGAGGGGAGACAGAGCGTGCGAGAGACAGTTGAAGAGAGAGCGAGAGAAAGAGAACGAGAGAGAGAGACAGAGAGCAAGACAGAGAGAACGATAGAGAGAGACATAGCAAGACACAGAGAGAGAGAGAGAGTTCAGACCTCAGAACCTCAGAACCTCAGAACACCGTATTACACAAGGACAGTAGCACTAGGTCCCACTGGACCTATCTTAGGGCTAGTCCATGAGAGAAAGAAGAAGAGAGAGGGAGAGAGACAGAGAGACAGACAGACAGACAGAAGGAAGGAAGAAATCTTTCATTCAATGCCTGTTCACAATAGTGATTTTAAACACACACATGTCATGTCAGTGTCCTGTGGCTTATGGCTCATGAAAACACCCAGAATGTATGCCCACCAGAGGTGGAATATGCAGACTACACAGCGACATATTGCCTGCATAGTGTGGGCAAAACAATATGCGTATATAAATATATATGTGCGTACTTATACGCGACAACTTCGAACGCTTTAAAAAAATCTATTTACGGGTGTTGTGATCTCTTTAGTTGACATCTTCTTTTCTAGACAGACAGATAGATAGACAGACAGACAGACAGGTATATACATATGAATATATATACATATATATGTTGGGGGGCCTGTAGTCGAGTGGTTAGAGCGCTCGTCTGCGGTGCGGAAGGTCGGTGGTTCGAATCCGCTAAACGCTGGTTCGATTTTTCCGGCCTGAAAACTCCTTCTGTCCACCCAGCAGTGAATGGGTACCTGACTTCGGTCGGGGGAGGTTTAAAAAGGCGGCGAAAGGAGAGGGATGGGCTCCGCCTTTCATAATGCCGTGCCCTAGACACGGTGAATCTTTAACAGTTCACCGCCCCTACGGCCATATTGACCATGGGACCTTTAACCTTTTAACCTTAATATATATATACATATATATATGTAATATATATACATGAATATACATAATATACATATCATTTCTTCTTTTATTATGAGTATTATTATTTGTAATCTAGTTACAAATCTTCCGATCTTTTAAGATTCACACATATCGTCCTTCAGAAAAACTCACCTTCTTCAGAATGGCAGGTCATACAAACGAGGACACACAGCGCAATGAAAATCATTTTACCCATAATTAGTTCTTCTCTCACGTCTTTTTCTCAGTCAATTTACTTCACGGAAATAGTCCTGATTTCTTAATTTTCATATAACTTTCAAGAAGAAATTCCTCCGACCCCAGACGAACAGAATTAATCGAAAGTTATTGCTGGCACAGGTCAGGTTTGAAGAGTCATCTCAGTACACGCCTGTGTCTTTGTAATGGTTCCAGTGTCCCGTTATACATGAAGATTGATGTAAAAATGGATTATCTCGTTAGGTAAGTATAGATTCAGGCCCCTGTCAGACTGGACTGTGTGTATGGCTATCTTTGTCCTGGTCATACGAGGTTTGTGTGTGTGTGTGTGTGTGTGTGTGTGTGTGTGTGTGTGTGTGTGTGTGGGGGGTTGCGTGTGTGTGTGTGTGCGTGTGGTGTGCGTGTGTGTATACATAGGCATGTGTCTAAGAGTGGTGTGTGTGTGTGTGTGTGTTGTGTCTGTGTCTGTGTGTGTGTGTGTGTGTGTGTGTGTGTTGTGTGTGTGTGTATGTGTGTCTGTGTGGTGTGTGGTGTGTGTGCGTGTGTGTGTGT
>JAPXFY010000014.1:60431935-60434435 GCA_030674185.1 Monoplex corrugatus | reverse complement strand
TGTGAAACTAACAGACTGCAGGAGGAATGTTAGCGCTAAGTAGACAGGAGGACACACGCTGACAACAAAGTAAATAAACAGATAAATGCATAAATAGATAACCACACCCGGCGATGACAACAGGAAGATATGCCACCAAAAGAACAAAAACCTCTAAACAACAGTGACTATGACAACGACGACGACATGATGCAGGATAATGATAACAATGACGAGGAGGAGGAGGACCGACGACGGACGATGATGATGACGACGACGACAAAGACGATGACGACGACGACGACGACAGTGATGACGAGGGCGACGGACGACGATGAGGATGAGGATGATGATCCATGATGATGATTTATGATGGTAATGACGATGAGCTGTGATGATGATAATGACAATGAAGACGACGACGACGATGATGACGACGACGATGATGACAACAATGATAAATTTTCAGGATGATGCTGACAATGATGAAACATCATGAGAAAGAGTACAAAAATGTCAGAAAAAGAATGAGACTTTTGATTTACTGAAGCCAAAAACCGATCTGAAGGCCTGTGAATATATACCACGAACACTTTTGAATTATACAACTTGTACAACATTATCATATCATTGAAAAAATCATGCAGTTGATGCATACCCACTTTCGGTTCTAAATATTACATCCACGAAAAAAATAAAGAACTGACTAAATAATTAGTCAAATGAATAAATGGATTAATAAATACGTCAAGAAATAAATCAATAAACATGCACTTGTATGCTACTTTGCTTTAGGCTCAACTCTCGACAACCGAAGGCGTTCAGCTGCATACTGCGATAAGGTATACCTTTAATCCTTTAATTTCATAGCCTATCTACCTTCTGCAAAAACTTAACCCTTTGACTACCTCATCCTGGGTAAAGATAGGGTGAGGGTATTAAAGGATTAAGTGTTTCCAGGAAGCTGATGATTAGGGTAGGGAGTCAAAGGGTTAAGTTTCTGCTTTGCTAGCACGGTTGATGACGCAGAATGCTGGTAGACAGGGTCCGAGAATCAAAGGGTTAAAGGAAAAGAACACGGGCGTCAAGGCTGTGTTTGTACGAATGTGGATGGGACTGGTTTTCTCATAATCTGAACAGTGGTTGGGGAGCGAGATATCAACCCTTTGACTCACCCTATCCGTCAGCATTCCGCTCTGTCAGTCATGATAGCAAAGCAAAAACATAACCTTTTCGCTCCCTCACCCTATCCACCAGCTTCCTGCTTAGCCCTTTCAATCCCTCACCCTATCTACCAGCTTCCTGCAGGAAGCTGGTGGATAAAGTGATGGAGTCAAAGGCTTAAGTTTTTTTTGCTTTGCTAGCATGGTTGATGATGCTGGATGCTGGTGGACAGAGTGCGTGAGTCAAAGGGGTAAGAGCTATATGTGACCTCCCACCACGAAATCAGTCTTAACTAGCATTTTGAGTATTTTGAGATATACATATCACTGGAAAGTGAACATTCTGCTGATTATTTTGGTACTTGAATAAAGCTCGTACTCAAAAAAATGTAGAAGTTATGTATGTTTAAAGTCATTAAGTTGTATGACGGCCATTTAGAGAAAACGGCCTCTAAAGTTTTTGTGTGCTCTCCTACACATTTTCCTTAAATTTCTTTATTTGGTGGCTTTGACCCAGTTAGTTTCTAATTTTCGCTGTCATTATCTCAAAGGTGTACCAAAGAGCTTTCTGTCAGCATATTACATGTGCGGGTACTGTACAGATTACGGTTCATAATAAGAGACAAAAAGAGGTACTTTTGGTAAGAAATTGCGTTCTTTCTGCTGCGATCAGTGCATTAGAATACCATTTTGAATTGATTAATAATATTTTTTCAAGAAAAAAATTTCTGTGGGGGATAGATTATAGTCTACAGAAATCAATTTTGAGAAAAAGTCAAAACACCCCAGAGAGACCCTCAGTCACCTTTTCAGCTCCTAGTGCTGTTCCACTGACTGCGAGTTAAGACTGATTTCGTGGTGGGAGATCACATATTATCAATCATCTTAGTTCCTCTATCTTCTTCCACATACTGCTTTTTCCATTCCTACGAGAATAAGTTCTAGGCACATGTGACGGAATGTAAGGGTTACGTTTTTGCAGCTGGCGGATGGGGTACGAAGTGAGAGAGTTATAGGTCTCAATTTATCTGAGGGCCAGCATTATGAGGGCGGTGCCCACGTGCTCTGTTTTCATTGCTTTCTCTTCCTGGTCCTTAAAGATGCACAGGTACCCACTTACAGCTGGGCTGACTGGAATGGTAGATTCAAGCCAGAGCATGAATTCTTGTCGTTCATCAATTCGGCAACTACACTCGATCGACAATAATGTACAAAACAGTTGTGTGTTTTCATTTAGTTTTCAATTTTACGGCATGTTCTAATTTCTCAAAACACCGGTCACTTGATTTCTGTCGTTGACAATAGATAAATGGATGTACAAACAAACAAACAAATCAATAAATGAATCAATAAGTAAA
>JAPXFY010000014.1:60264435-60429435 GCA_030674185.1 Monoplex corrugatus | reverse complement strand
CGCGACCCGTTGACTGGAATCTGTTCAAGTCTAGTCTATCCCTGCCTGAAGGGAAGGCGGGTTGCAAGCATAGACGAATATCCCTCGCGCATAACCCACACACCTTTCGTTTCGGTCGCGCGCGCAGTCAGTACAAAACCTCCAGCTTAGGTTTTTTCAAGCACCGACTTCAACTCAGTCAACATCCACAACTTCCAGCCACAAGTTGGGCTTAAAACTTACTTCATTTGACTCAACTTCCGACCAATTAGTAACATTGTTCTTGCTGACGTGAGCAAATCCTGCCACCCCTATCTAGGCAACGACGTGGACCCACCCCAGTTGGAGTGTGGTTGTGTTGGTGTCAGCAAGAAGGCAGCACGGGGAACAACACACCAACTGCACAACATCTGCAGGATTTAGGTCGCGGAACTGAATTTCGGGGTTTCGGACGAGCGACCATCGAAAAACGTAAGTTAAAGTATTTATCTCATCCATTAGTTTATGATAGAAGTATGGATTTATGGAAGATAACGTTTTATTTTAAAGACATAGAAACGAGTCAAGTTTTCAAGCAGACATTTTTATTTTAGATCTGTGGATTTCACTGAGCATGAAATCTCACGTTGATGTGCAGTTGAACTCACGTGTCTCGATTTTTTGGGAAACGGCTGAGTCGTGAACAGTTTCTCCGCTTCATGCAATATGATTAAACTGCTTCGCAGTTCGTTTAAACCTAATGAATCGGCTTCGCTAATCGGTGTTACCGTAACATTGCCCGACACCGCTGAAATGTCGTCTGCACGTGTGCCTTGATGTTTTCTCCGGTTACTAGATCTGGATCTAACGTAGATCTCCTTCAACATCAACGGGACACGTTGAACAAAACCTGTTTGGATGTTATGAAAGCATTTGTTTACGTGATAAGTTTTTGATCGTTGTTTTCGGATGTTGCGAGGCATGGCTTCTGCAATGGTTACAGGTTAGACTGGTTCACGTAATGAGTGTTCTTAAATTTAGGCCATCTACATGGGTGGTTAAATTGAGAACACGTTTTATCAGTTTGTTTGAATGTTCATCAGTTTAGTTTACTGTACGTGTCTGTTTCTCTATCAGTGCATCTGTCTGTCAGTCTGGTCTCTCCCATTCACACATTGTCAAGTATCTCAGAAGTTCTTTCAGATATATATGCCAGTATGTGCGTGCGCGCGCGCGCACGCATGTGTGTGTGTTGTGTGTTTGTGTGAGGGAGAGAATACGCTTTATTTTACTTTTAGAGGATAGTGATGTAAGAAAATTAATTTTCTTTCTTTGTAGAGGTGGAAAGAGAATGTATGAACAGTTTCAACTGTTTGTTGGTGGATCTTTTGACAGTTTAGGCCAGTTAGGAGTCTGAAAGTCTGGCCGATTGTGACTTTTGGAATATATATATGATATGACCACTCAGTGTAATACGCTTGACAAGTTTGTTAAGACTGCTGCTTTACTGGCCCCCACTACCCGCCAAGATGTTAGGGACGCTGCACTAACGTGTGCTGTGCCTGCTAACTCCAGTTCTGACGGCTGTGGGAAAGTGTTTGGGGTTTGGTGAAGCACTTCTGGTCTAGCAGGCAATGTTGTCGCCCTCTTCTTCCTTTGTTTACCCTTTCTTTTCATCTCCAGCACTTACCCAGGAGGACTGTCTGGAGAACTTGTTGATCTTGTTACATGCCCATAGCATATTTAGACATAAGATTCAGTGTCCAAAAATGTGAAGACGGTTTTTCAGTGTTTTCTTGAATCTTTTAAGGTGTTTTTAAATTCTATGGTATCAATCATTATGGTTAACTCGGCACTGAATCGAAATGTTGAACCTGACAATTATCAGGAGGTGCAAAATTTAAGAGGTATTGTCATTTTCATGAAAAAGTATCTGTAGTGCAAAAAATGTCAAAAGATCACAGAAAAACGGGTAAAGATGGTATTACTAATGTTTAATCGCCTTTTTCAGACTTTAATATAGATTCAGAGTCGCAGCAGCAGGATTTTGTCTTTTTCTTCTTTCTCTTCTTCTCCCCCCCCCCCTCCCCCCAGTTTCAGTTTAATTTGACATAGTGTGAAAATGGATATGAAAATGATAACTAGATTCCTCTTTTTTCATGCATTTGTTGTGTGGTGGGGGGGGGGGGGGGGAGGTTGAATTCAGAAATTTAACTGAACTTGAAAACAATGTTTAGAAATCAGTCTTTTGTGGATCAGATTTCACAGTTAGCGAGACCACATATGGATCATGCTTGTAAGTGTATTTGAGAGTTGTTATAACTCTTGTCAGTGAACAAGAGAGTAATATATACTACACATTAGGAAATTTTGGTCTATTCCGATCAGCAATTTTTTCATAAAAGGCACTTATTGCCTGTCAGTGTGAGTTGGACTTTTTCCAGTTTTGAAAGGAAAAAAATTCCAACTCTGCCTGCCTATCTCAGTCTGAATTGTCTAGTCATACCTCCCCGTTTTTGTTCTCTCCCTGTCTCTGTCTTTCTCTCTTTCTCTGTGTGTCTCTCTCTCTCGCTCTTTCTCTCTCTGTCTCTCTCTCTCTCTCGCTCTCTCTCTCTTTCTCTTTCTTTCTCTGTCGCTGCCTATCTCTCTCTCTCTGTCTCTTTCTCTCTTTCTCTGTCTCTCCTCCTCCCTCTCTCTCCCCTCTCTCTCTCTCCCTGTTCCCCCTCCCCTATCTGTCTCTATCTCATTCTCTCTGTCAGTCTCTCTCTCTCTCTCTCTCTCTCTCTCTCTCTCTCTCTCTCTCTCCGCCTCCCCTCTTCTCCTCTTCCTGCTCCTCTCTCTCTCTCTCTCTCTCTCTCTCTCTCTCTCTCTCTCTCTCTTCTCTCTCTCTCTCTCTCGTGTGTAAGCCTTCAGATTACTTTGCAGAACACAATGCATCAGAAAGCAGTTGCCATTTTTGGCAAAAGTATATGGGCCACAGATTCAGCAGTTTCATAGTTGTAAATGAGCACGTGTCAGTGTATGGACGTTCCATAAATAGAAAGGTAGGTAGGTAGGTAGGCAGGTAGGTATCTGCGGAATTAGGCAGGTAGATAGGTAGGTAGGTAGATTTCTGTACATTCCTCGGTGATGGTAATATATGTAATTGAAAGCGACAGTAGGCTTACTCTCTGTTGTTCCTTGGACATTGGTTAGGTGGCTGATTTCAGAAAATATTTATTACTATTCTTATGTTATCAATCCGTCTCGTAGATGGCAAAAGAAATAATGCATTATGTTGTTTCATCGTTACAACTTTAGCCTACGCCTAGCCTAGGACATATTCAGATACAGGCCAGTGCTGATTACCTTAAACGATCAATATAACACGTAAATTAACACCTAAGAGTAGTCCATATAGGGTAATAACTAATATCCTTGAGCCGAGTAGTCTTCTTCACATTCAGCATATGTGTATTCAAACATCCCCAATGTTGTGGAAGGCTGTTTTGGCACAAGTTCAGCTTACAGAATCCATGCTTGCAAGCATCCAGCCAGAATGCCTATAAATACTCTCAACCATTCCTCTTCCCCATCCGAGTCGCTCCGTTTAACTGTTTGGAAAGTTCTGTGGGCCTGCATCACAGAAACCGCACAGTCAGAGCCTGATCTCTATGGCTTACCTTTACTCTCAAGATTGAGGTAGATTTGAAGGCATGAAGGGGGCGTATGAAAGTATGTTGCGGTCATATCAGCGTGAAGGATCAGGACGTTGCTGCCATGGTTCTGCCAAGATGTTTGTATGGCAAAGTTCTCGTGTCAGAAGGGGGGAAAGTTGAGGTTCAGTAAGAGGTTGAAGGTAGGAGGAACAGTGAAAATGCTGGCTGGGTGGTTCTTTTGATAGAGCTGTAGAGTCAAGATCTGATAACTCGAGTTCAATCCCAGCTTGCAAAAGAAAAAAAAAAAAGAAAAGAAAAGAAAAACTGGCATTTTCGCTGCCCATCTTAATGTTTTCATTATTCTGCTACTGTCTTAGTGTTTCATAGATCCCTGTCTTCCCCATCACCAGCACATAGAATTTTGCGCAGGCTCAGGGAGTCTGCCAGATAAATGCATATGGAATCGACCAAGTACGATGAATCCCTCTTGATCAAACTCCAAACTACATACTCGTGAAAATATATGGATAGGTGCAGTCTTACCTATCTTTTTTTCAAACACCCCATCAGTCTTTTGAGGGGGGGGGGGGGGGACCAATGAATATTCGGATATGATTATAGATATGCATTTGGCTTTATCTGACTAGTTTAATAAGGGAATGTTATTGTAATCAAAAGTAATGTAAGAGTAACAGAAACATCACATCAAAATTCTCTTTTTTTCTGTAGGAAGCAACAGTTTAAAATATGATTACAACATAGTAACTTCCATCTGACAGAAAGCTACACGCCACCACAAATTTTGGTCATGTCATACCCAGAACACATCCAAAAGGGTAAACTTAGAACAAAAAAATCAAGACAAATTTTCGAGTTTTGTATTGAGTCCAGAATTTACGATTCTGCGGATCTGCCCAGGTAGTATCTTAACCCTTTGACTCCCGCATCCTGTCCACCAACATCCTGCCTTTGCAACCTTGCTGACAAAGCAAAAACTGAACTCATTGTTTCCCTCACCGAATCCACCAGCTTCCTGCAGGAAGCTGGTGGATAGGATGAGTAAATCAAAGGGTTAACCTTTTGCAATTGATGGATAGGATGCAGGAGTGAAAGGGTTAATCTCGTTGCAACAGGGAAGGGTATGTGGGTAAACACTAGGAAATTTAGGCGTTATCAAATCTGAAGTCCTGATGAAGTTAGTCTGCAGAACTGTAATAGCATACTAATGTGTAGGTTATCTCTGGTCTGCACCGATACGAAGGAGAGGAAATCCCTTAACCCTTTGACTCCCGCACCCTGTCCACCAACTACAAAAACTTTAACCTTTGACTCCCTCATCCTGTCCACTCCCTCATCTTGTCCACCAGCTTCCTGCACAGAAAGCTGGTGGATAAGACGAGTGAATCAAAGGGTTAGGTTTTTGCTTTGCAAGTGTGATTGACAATGCAGGGTGCTGGTGGACGGTGTGCCAGAGTCAAAGGGTTAATCTTTAGTCTTTAACCACAGGCCTGCTGTGCACGTCTTTGGTCTGTAGCGATAGGGGACAAACATTGCTGGTTTCTAATCGGTCCGAGCTTGAACAGCCAAAGCTTGAATTAACCGGTGGCCAACAACTGACATTTTGCTGCACGTGCGTGTACTGCAGGCATGCTGACTTACGTACTTCAGGTTATCTTGTGTAGACATTTTGGCTGGTTATGAATATGTCTGCTGTTAATGCTCAGTCTTAGATCTACATAAATCTGGGAGATTCACAGCTGCGGGAACCTCTTGATTTATTTACCCATTTCGGTTTTATCACGCTCGCACGCACGCACTTACACACACACACGCACACACACACACACACAACACAATATATATATATATACATATGTGTGTATATGTATATATGTCATAATCTATCTATCTATCTATCTAGATAGATAGATAGATAGATAGATTATGTTATTGTTATTTTTGTTTAAAGCCTATCCGACTGCGTAGAGCCATATCAGGGTTATAACCGTTTCAAAACATGGGCCATACTTCAGCTGGAGAAAAGAAAAAAAAGAAAATTAAGAACACATATCAATGCATTCGCTCACATAATCTAAGGAGATGCCCCCGGCGTTGACCACTCTGTCCAATTTATCGTACAGGGGAATTAAAAAACAAACCTGAATACAAAGTTAAACATAGCTAAGGACACTAAAACATACATACAAACGGGTCTTAAGGACATAAAATTGCTTCCACATATCTCATTTTCCTACAGCCAAAAATGCACTTAACACATGTACCCAATTATCACTCCTAAAGAGAAAGTATGTAAGACTTTATCAAACACATACTGGTTAATGGACCAACAAGGCAAAAAATCATAGAAAGAAATGACAAAAAGCAAAGGAACAAGGTAGAAACAAAGAGAGTGACAGAAAAGAGGAAATTTCTAGCATAGAATTTCCAGAAGGTGGGGATACTATTTATACTGAAAGGCCCTCGGCATCCTCACAGGGGGAGGTGGATAGATAGATAGATAGACAGACAGGCAGACAGACAGACGATAGATAGATAGGTAGTATATCGATAAATAAAGATATATAGACAGATAATAATAGACACAGACAATACGATACACTAATACATACATACACATACATACATACATAGATAGATAGATGATAGATAGATAGATAGATAAATAGATAGATAAATAGATAGATCAAAAGTTCTAAAGTAAACACCAGTATCGTGAGTGTGTGTGTGCGTGTGTACGTGCATGTGTGTGTTTTGCATGTAGCGTGTGTGTGTATGTTTTGTGTGTGTGTGTGTGTGTTTACGTGCACGTGTGCAAGCAATTCAGTACATACCCGTTTTGAAGCCCCAATGCCCATATACAACGTCTCGCTCAACAGTGTATTAAAAGCAAATTATTTTCAAGCAGAGTGGAGATCTCAACCGACGTTTTATGATAACCATTATCTTTTAATGTCGGAAGCAGAACTTACAACGCTGTTATTCTGCTCTCTCTCTCTCTCTCTCTCTCTCTCTCTCTCTCTCTCTCTTCTCTTCTCTCTCTCTCTCTCTCTCCTCCTCTCTCTCTCTCTCCTCCTCTCTCTCCTCCTCCCTCTCTTCTCCTCTCCCCCCCTCATTCTCTCTCTCTCTCTTTCTCCTCCCTCTTTTCCCTTCCTCCTTCCCTCCCCTCCCTCCCTCCCTCTCCCTCTCTCTCTCTTCTCTCTCTCTTCCCCTTCTTCGTCGTCTTCTATATTTTTTTTGTACCATGATAGAATATGCTCTAGAAGTCGACATCAGTATCACCGACTCTTATAATATAGTTAATTTATGATTTACTTGATCGGAACTGATACTTTTTGTTTAAACTTCACCCTGAATTCCTGGGAAATGAGGTGGTAAGCTGCTTCAACTTTTTCCCGGGCAAAGCATACATAGGGCGATGTCCATTTTCTCGTCTCCCTTGCTCAAGTTCCTGTTTTACATTTACCACTTCTGAACAGGGTCAGATACCCATTCACAGCTGGGTAGACTTGAAGCTGCATTCGTAATCACAGGTAGATAGACCGTAGATTGCACACGCTAACTTTTTTTCTCTTGAGGCAGGCTTGAAGCCGTGCAAGTCAGATTGGAAAGTGGGAACGGTATCTTTCGTCAGACATGTCTCAGGGAAAAGATAACACTGATGAACATTTCAGGCAAGTGTAACACCAAGTGAAAATCATTTAGATAACTCTTCACGTTTTGAACCGAGAAGCTTGTAATGTTGAAGCATCCACCACATTGCAACCTTAACTCCATCAACCATCACCACCAACAATCGTTTCAGCAGCACCAAACAGCAATAATAATATGATAGTAATAACAATATAATAATGATGATGATGTGATGGTAGTAATCAGTAAATAATACCAATATAGTAACAACAATGATATAAACCACTAACTGGTGACTATACTTGAAAACCTTCGCTGACCTTATCTATGCCAGGACCGGTGTGGTCTTTGAAGTGGGTGATGTGTTGGCAGGGACCTGTCTGTGTCTCCGTTCTATCTTTTGTTTTTTCTTTCTGTAGGGTTGTTTCTATCAGTCCTGTTGATCGTGTAATGTGGTCGTAACGCCTACATTTTCGTCTTTCAAAGAGGGCAGATCATAAAAGATTACTTTTCGTTCTTTTCCCCATTCCTTCGTTCATTCTTTCTGTCGACTACAAATTAAAATTGGTAAAAGCATGATTTAACTGTCTTTCCTCGACTTCAAATAATCCAGGAATGAAACAAAGACTTATGCAAAGCAGGACTTAAACATGTTACGCCTAATGGCTTGACCATTGGATTTTAACGTACTATGTTTTGACAGTGCTACGCCACTAAACGTGACATGATTTCAAAAATCCACTTTTATCCTGATGTATAAAGATGATATGTTGAACGTTCATAAAACGTCTGGAATCAGTCGCCAGTGCAGTTGTTTAGTTTTTCGTTGTTCAGTTGTTGCTGTTGTTTTTGAGTAGTCTAACATTTAGTAATTTCTGTTCACTTCTTATTAGAATTGCAAGTGGATCTATGCGATTACTTATGCTCATTGCCAGACACTCCAGACATTGAACCATGTTGATAAAATTCGAGAGAAAACATCGCTTTTGTCAGACTGTCTGTTTGACGATGACTTAGAAAAGTAGAGAGAGAAAAAAGTAACAAAAATTTTATGTCGGTAAAACATTACCTGGAGTCATCCTTTCGAAACTTGAAAGTTAACTTACAGTTAGAATACAATATGCATTTGCATGTGCACTGTGTAATACATTTCATTTATGACACTTTGCTAGTACCCTCAACCACCCCACCCCTTCACATTCACATCACACACAGACACACAACACACACACACACACAACTACATATATATATATATATATATATATATATATATATATTATATATATATATATATATATATATGTGTGTTGTGTAGTGTGTTGTGTGTGTGTAACACAGACTGTATTTGCTGTTACTTGTTTTAAGCACATTGTTATCAGGAGCTCGAGTTATTGTTGACATTGGCGAGTGCCCGGTTATATCACAGCACAAAAGAAAAAAGAAAAAAAAAACCACCCCTGCACAATCCTCTCCAAAGCTAAAGGAAATGTTTCCCATCTCTTTTTCCACCGCGTTTCTCCAGGTAACTTGCTGTGGCTGACAGACCGTACACACGCGTCCATCACGTGTAAACAGCCACTGCCATGAGAATCACAAGAGTGTGCACACTATGTGGTGTGAGAACCTCCATCTCCATAGAGGATAAGAGCGTGGAAAAGGGCAGAGGTAGTTACGCCTGTGATGTATATCTTTCCCCCTTTCACTGACTTTGGTTACCCGAGTTGCCAGCACCTTTTTCTTTGCTGGTATATATACCTGAAAGAAGTTGCTTGAGGTCGCCAGGGGTAGCGAGGAAGGACGAAAGGGTACCATCAAAAGACGTCTGAGATTTGTGCGGTTCTCGGTGAAAAGGTGGCCTGTGTGTTAAGTCTGGTCTTTTTCCACACTTAGTTACTGTTTCATTTGAATAGCTGTGCCCACTTACAAACTGAATTCAGGAACTGAAAAAGCCATTGTGTAATTTTGAAGACCTGTTGACTGACCCTTGTATCTGGAACTATATGTTTCTGGAGTGTGCATTGGATATATACAATAGGCTTCATCTCGAGTTGCGTATCTTCAGCATTTATGAATTTGCTTTCAAAGTTTTGAAAAGACCATCCTCTGAAAGTACACTTTCAATGGTTCATCATCCTTTTCAGTAAGCATCAAGTTTACTCCAGAAGATAACAAGTCCAGTTTTGCAGTCCATTCTGTCTTTGCTGTGCTAGAAGTTTTCATTCCACATGGCTGGTTACATTTCTCGTTCTTATGATTATGCTGCTCATTCTGACCACAGCTACCAAAGTGAGGTAAGTTTTGTGTAAACAATTCCAGTATTCATCATACTACCAAAATTTTCTCCTTTTTTTTTTTTTTTACATCTAACACACAGACACGCACACACCACACACGCACACAACATAAACACATACACAAACGCACGCACACGAACGCAGACAAAGACACACAATAAACTCACAGATTTTAAAGAAGAAATGGATAGCACACAGACCTACATCAGTTCGCTTAGATAAGTGGGGGAAAGTTCCGTGTGTGCGTATGGCGAAAGAAGACGTATGTGTTTGTGCATCCTTCGAGAATCTATATGAGTATGTATGTGTGTGAGTTTGCTTTTGCAAGGGCGTACGTGTACTTATAAAGAGTGTTTGCGTCTTCTTTTATAAATCTGTCCATTTGTACCTTGATAGGTGTCACGGGAGATGATTGTTATTATTGGTATTTTATTAGTTGGGGAACTATATTTTTCACCACATTAGAAATGTTAATAACCAGGCAGTTGACCACTTGACCTCCTCTCTCTCTCTCTCTCTCTCTCTCTCTCTCTCTCTCTCTCTCTCTCTTTCTCTCTGTCGTTATCTCTCTCTCTCTCTCTCTCTCTCTCTCCCCTTCCTCTCTCTCTCTCCCTCCCTCTCTTTTCTCTCTCTCTCTCTGTCTCCCTCTCTTTCTCTCTCTATTTTTGTTTCGTTTTTTTGTTCTTTCTTCTGTCCCTCTCTCTCTCTCTCTTCTTTCACTCTCTTTCTCTCGCCCTCTCTCTCTCTTCTCTCTGTCTGTCTCTTTTCTCTCTCTCTCTCCCTCTCTCTTTCTGTCTCTCTCCCCTCCCTCCCTCCCTCTCTCTCTCTCTCTCTCTTCCCCCTCTCTCCCTCTCTTTGGCATGTCTTCCATGTGGACAGAAGCAGGCAGTTGTTGAATACCGATAGACACTTAATGATTGGTACTTCACATTTTTTCCCTAAACTTGAAGAATGGAAACTCGATATTGCCACGTGTTTTTGATGATCTTGAGCAAACATATTTGCTGGAACCGTTCCAGCTGTTGGCTGTGTCGTCAGTGTACTGGCAGCAGGACAGCAGGACACTAATGACCACTGCCCTGTAGCAGTCTTAGTGGCTACCCTAATACCATGGTCTGGCCACAACCTCTTGGTCAGCTTTCAAAACGTTGAACTGTGCTTGGAGATGCGCAGTGTCATCTCTATACCGAGAGATCCATTGCTACTCACTGTGCTGCTCAAGTAGCAGTAGTACCTAAACAGCCATAAAAAGTAACCGTCTGTTGTCATAATACGTACTTGTTCTTCTGTAGAGAGGGTTTGTTATATGGCTTGGCATCTGCGCGTGTTTTGTTATTTTTGTTGTTTTTAACATTCGCTGCAAATATTTAAAAAATTCTTCTCGTCGGACCAAGAAGAAGGTACAATAAAACAAAATCGCGAGAGCAAAAGTTGAAATCCGGTAAAGATCGTTCACTACTTCCGACGTGAAACTGCACTTCTCATGCTCAGTGAATCCGAAGAATTGCCCTATTTCTAATGTGATTTTTTAGATAAAATGAATATGTGATATGTTATTGTTACAACCATTATATGTCTCATGTTGTTTATTTGCTGTGATTTATTCCAACTTTCTCAGTTTCTGTCTTATTAGTGTTGTTGAAGGAGCCTAGCATGTTAAAAAGTTTGTCTTTTTGAATTTAAGTGTAAGATGCGGGGGAAAAATTTAACAGCAGCTAGTCATTGTTATTTAATAAAATCAACATCTTACGAAGCTGTTAATGATGTACGTTTAACCTGAGTACATTGATTGCCTTTAAAACCACCATTTTATAAACAAGATTTTTTGTCCACAACCTTTTTGTTTATCCCACGTTTACCTGTCTTATACAGCAAGTGTGTGTTTGCTGGAGTTGACCTTTTTCCCACACTGATGTGACCCCTCACCACCACCTTGTACATGGAAAGACACTCTTACCCAATTTTCCAGGACCAGGCGTGACGTTTAAGTCCCTGTATACCTCTTGTACCACCAACTCTAGCCCGCCACGGCCTCACTCAACCGAACAATAAGCCATTCGTCCACAGTTCTGCAGTTATACTCCACTCCCAAATTCTCCATTAACAAAAATTCTTCAACTTTGAACGTGAGAGCTAATTGGAAATATGTTGCAAACCGAACAAAAAAACACTTGGAATGTTGAATAAACAAAATAGCTGGAAAGCATGTTGATGGCATAGTTTTTCGTTATCTGAAACGTACAGGATAGACATAGTCAAGTTTAGTGAGGTCTTAATCCTTTGACTCCTTTACCCTATCCACTAATTGCAAAACCTTAACCCTTTCATTTCCTCGTTTCCTCGTGTTATGCATCAGCTCCCTACAAGTAGCTGGTGGATAAGGTGAGGGAATCAAAAGGTTAAGTTTTTGCTCCGCTAGCATGGCAATCCTGGATGCTAGTGGGCAGGGTGCTGGAGTCAAAGGGTTAAATGAGGTTAGATAATATGACAAACCATGCATGGGGTGACGATGGTGTTGGTTTCTGTGTGTGTGTGTGTTGCCCCGGACCGGCTGCGGGTACAGAAGATACATCAAGTTGTGTCAGTGTACGGCTGGGCTGCAGGCGGCGGCGGTAAGGCGGCTCTAGAGCCTCTGGCTTAATCATGGTGATCAGACGCAGATTCGGGTCTGTCCCCCCAATGTACATGGTAAGCAGTCATGTCACCAGCATTGCCATCATCATGCCCATCACTGGATGCCCACCACTATCACCGCACCGTACATATAACCTGTAACCTCATGATTGACATGCTGCACGGGAGTCTGTAGTTCAGTCAGCCTGTAACGGGTGGAGTTGGGAGAAACAAAAACATGCTGATGTGCTATATTTATGCTGAGGAACCAAAAAACCTTACAGAACTGAATCAGTAGATATTGTTTTCTTTCTGTCCGAAACTTTATAGATTTTAAGTACAAAACCGCCATGGACCAAATTTTGAGCAAATTAGCTAAAATGCTGAACAGCCCTAGTAAATAACAATAGCAACAATAAAATCGACGGATAATTTCACTTTTTTTTTTGTAACGGCTCAAATGGTCGTTTTTGTTACAAGTTTTAGTTTGATTGCCACTGCTTTCTATAGCCTTGATACGGCTCTGTACAGTCGGCTGAGCTTTAAACAATAATAATGATCTTACTGTTAAGTGAAAAGTTAAAAGTGTTTATTTGGTTGGCATTGCTTGATGTTATAGAGAAGAGAAACTATGTAAGGATGTAAGGTGGGTGGGATGAGAAAACGGGTAAAATACTGTGGAAAGTAGAATCTGTTCAGTTCATCTGAGGAAGTGACATTTCTGTGAAAACCTTCATAGTAAACAGCTTTGTGTTGGGGGGGGGGGGGGGCATTCCTCGGTTGTGTCAGTTCTGATATCACAGGAACCACTAAGCAGTGATCAGCAGTTTCATCAACTCATCGGCAGTGCAATGCCGAGTTCTTTCCAGTTTTTTTAAGGAATGGGGTTGTTGTGGGTAGGTTTGTTTGCTGTGTACAGATCGTACATCGTACGATGAAAGAAAGCTTCTTTGGCAGCTCACCAGGGCACGGTGACAATAATGTCTAAACATGGCTACATAACATCGTAGGCCTGTGACGGTGACATTGTGGGTATTGAAAAACAGTTTGCCACTTTTTGCAAGGAAAACCTAGACTTTCTTTGGGCTGCAATTTTTCCAACAAACAAAATCTTACAGTTAACAGTTGATGTTCTGATTTCATGACCAAATTTTCAAATCCCTGGCAAGAGCTGTCTGTAAATGCCTTTTAGCATTACCTCGGTGAACATCGAGTATTGGATTACAGTTTCTATGTGGGCTATTGCTGCGTTAATTCAGTTTGGATTTAATTAAGTTTTTCGAACCAAACTCACAGAAAATGCTCTTTCTGGATCTTTAAGAGTTTCTGTCAATTACTCTTTGATCTATACTAGTTACTTATTGTGAGATCCTCAGATTCAAAGGAATTGTTGAATTCTTTCAGTGAAATGGACCATATCGAAGGGAAAAACAGTCCATTTTCTCTAACCATTCCTGACGACAAACTGCAACCACACCTGTGCTATACCTTCATTTAGCATAGTCCTAGTCAAGCTCGATCATCAGTAGATTAACTGCACTGCCATCTTGCATAGTCATATTCATTGCTAAAATGTCACCGTCATCGACTAAACTTAGAATTTAGAAAATAACCGTTTGAACTGTAACGTTTTAGAGTAGATTTCCGTAAATTTTGTGTGATTTGAATAATATTAACCTTCGGTGTCTGAAAATTGTTTTGTTCTTTGATTTTCAGCAACTTCGATTTAAACAGACAGAATATTGTGATGGAAGCGAGATCAAAGAGAGAGAGAGAGAGAGAGAGAGAGAGAGAACCTTGTTTAGAAGTGAATGGAGATGAGGATGGATAAGATCGGGCGTTCACCTTTTGGCATCAGCAGCAGCATTGTGTTTAACGTCCAGTTTTGCAGTGTTGAAGAGATCTACCAGTTGTAGACAACTCCATTGCCTCTGTTGATACATATTCAGTTCGTATGCAGTCTGCTCCCTTGTTTCCTTCATTTCCCTGCACTAGTTTGCATGTTCGTGCCCACACGAATGCTTGCTAATCTAATGGTAGGAGTAGAATGATAGGCAGAGGGAGATAGTCGATGGCATGTGTAATTCTGCACTCATCTTTTTTATTTTTCTCTCCATTACAGTCGCCATCTCCTACCACCTGGCCCACATTTTCTTTTGTGATTATTAACCCTTGTTATGATTATCAGTATCTGTCTGTCTGTCTGTCTGTCTGTCTGTCTCTCGGAATCTATCATTCACATGGGTTTATACGTAAGTATATGTTTGTATGTGAATGCAACAGTCACCTTAAGTGTACGTACACGTATGAATGCAAGCATGCCAGTATCATGAGTGCATGTAGGTCTGTGTGTTGTTGATATTGTGTGTGGATCAATGATTAAATTAATTGACAGTCTCTGTCTGTGTGTCCTTCTTTCTGTTTATCTGTGTCTCTCTTTCTCTGTCTTTCAATGTTTCTTTCGTGCGCTTGACATGCGTGCACATGTGTTGTGTGTGTGTTGTGTATGTGTGTTTAAGGGGGTAGGGGGTGGAAGGCGGGGTCAGGGGAATGTTGAAGGAGATCCTTGACGTATGTAGGTTCTTGTAAACTAAGTGTGAGCAAACATGTCTTCGCTTTTACTGAGTGATTTTCACCAGCTTGCGTAAGAGCTTGGCCCACATTTGGGTCACAGATACCTGTAAACTAAGAATATCACTGTCAGTGTAACATCTGTTAATGGAAGGCGACTCCATAATATCTAAGCATAACTGGACGTGGTACGGTTTGGATTAATGCAACTCTGAAAGTGCCAGAAGTTTTCAGCAAATATTCATGGCTGTACCTCAGCGTTGCGCATGGCCCATTTTTGGAGGACACGAAAGTCTGCTAAATCAATGAAAATGAGTGACGCGGGACTTTCTCAAACGATCATGGACACATCTGTTAGAAATCTGATACCGAGGTACAACAGAAGAGTGAAAATGTAACAGATGTCTGAATGGACATGGCCTAGTTTTTGGATATCATCATCATCATCATCAGTCCCGTAGTCTGGTTGACCGTTGGGGCACCACTGAAGATTTTGCAACCAACTTCCTCCACTCCTCACGGTCCTCAGCTTTCCGCAGAATGATATTCCATTCAAGGCCAGTCCACTCTCTGATATTGTCTTCCCATCTTTTTCTCTGTCTGCCTCTTCGTCTCCCTCCCTGAACTGTTCCCTGCAAGACGGTCTTGGCCAGTCCAGATGATCGTGTGACGTGCCCGTACCACATCAGTTTGCGTCTTTTCACTGAGGTCAGGTCTTCATACGGCCCGATGGCGTTTTCGATTCGGGTTTTCACTTCTTTATTGGTTATATGATCTTTGTACGAGATACCAAGGAGTTTGCGGAAGCATCTCATCTCCATTGCCTGTATCCTTCTTTCAATGTCTGCTGTTATGGTCCATGTTTCGCATGCATACAAAAATATTGACATGACCAGGGAACGCATCAGTCTGATCTTGGAGCCGATTGCGATATTCTTGTCGTTCCAGATGACTTTTAGCTTGGTCATTGCAGCTGTGGTCTGGGCAATCCTGGAAAGTACCTCGGGCTTTGATCCTTCATCTGATACTATAGCTCCCAGATATTTAAATCTATGGACGGTCTCAAGTTTCTTGTTGTCTATGGTAATGTCAGTGCTGATGCCATTGGTATTATTTGTCATCAACTGGGTTTTCTCTGCACTGATCTGCATGCCATATGCTGTGGAGGCCTCATCAAGATGTTTTATCAAGCTGACTAGCTCTTGCTCTTGCCCAGCTAGTCCGTCAATGTCGTCGGCAAAACGCAAGTTTGTGATTGTTCTACCTCCGATGCTGACTGTTCCCTCGTGGTCTTCAAGTGCGTCAGCCATTATTCTCTCTAAGAAGATGTTGAAGAGAGTGGGGGAGAGCAGGCATCATTGGCATACTCCAACTGTGGTTCGGAACCATTCGCCTATGTTGTTGTCATGGTAGACTGCACTGGTCGCCTTTTCGTAGAGGCATTCTATGGTTCTGATCAGGTTGGCATTGATGTTGTACAGCCTCATGGTTGCCCACAAGGCTGCGTGCCAAACTCTGTCGAATGCCTTCTTGAAGTCCACGAAGACGTGGTAAAGGCCTTGCTGGTGTTGCAGATATTTCTCACAGAGCAATCTGAGGTTGAAAATTTGCTCTGTGGTACTTCTTCCTGGTCTGAAACCTGCCTGCTCTTCTTTTATTATCTCCTCAGCTTGTGGCTTCAGTCTACTCAGAAGGATTTTTAGCATGACCTTACTTGGATGGCTGATCAGGCTGATGGTACGGTAGTTTTGGCATAGTTGTAGGTTGCCTTTCTTCGGGAGAGTGATGATCAGGGACTGGGTCCAAGGTGTTGGCCACTCACCTGTCCGCCAGATCTTATTGCAGATGATGAGTAACATATCTATCATGGCCTCTCCTCCTGCCTGGACCAGTTCTGAGGGAATGTTGTCCATTCCTGCCGACTTGCCTTTCTTCAATGATTTTACTGCAGCTTCAACTTCTTCTCGCACGATGGGGTAGCTGTCGTTGTTGGTTGGTGGAGGAACGTCTAGCACCTTGGGATCTCCTGTTGTTGTGTGTGTGTATAATTCGGAGCAGTACTCTGTCCACCTCTGCAGAATCTCTTGATCTTCTGTGAGACATTTCCCTGCTTTGTTCTGTATGGTAGTGGTTCTGCCTTGTTTTGAGCTTGCTAGTCCTTTCACAAGCTGGTAGGCTTTTTTGCTGTTATTTTTCTGCAGGTTTGCTTCGATATCTTGGCATTGTTCTTCAATCCATGTTTCCTTTGCTTTCCTCATGCCTTCTTTAACTTGTTGGTTGGTTTTTCTGTATAGTTTAGCACCTTCATCCGTACTCTTCTTTTGCTTTAGTTCTCTGCGTTTGTCGCTCAGCTTTAGTACTTCTTCCGTGACCCAGGGCATCTTTGTTGGTCGGTGTTTTCCAAGGATATATCATCAATCAAATAAGTGAAAATGTTTTATTCATAAAATGGAAGAGGATTAGTATGAATTGACTGTTTTGTATGCTTCTTTATTTTGTTTCTTTGTCTTAATTAATTTTGAAAGAGAAAGCGGGGTGGGGGAGGGGGGTCCTTTCCAGGCTGCGGAAAGTACTACTAGTATTGCATCTGGTCAAGGTCTCTGGAAAACTTGAGATTTTGGAATGCCATATTGGTTTTGAAAAATAAAGTCGGAAAAAGAGAGTCGGTGTGTTAGGCAGGAAGGGGATGGCTTTTCCCTTAAAACAAATGTTAACTGATCATAAGTAATGGGGTACACGTAGGAACCTGATGCTTTGAAATTACGATGGAATTCGGGGGGAGGGGGGGGGGGGCAAGGGATTTGACAGTAGAAATCCTAGATGGTAGTCTAGGTGTTTGTGGTAGTAGTTGGTTGAGAGGTTGGTGGGTTGTTTTTTCACCAGTTTTTCATATAGTTTCTAGGAGGTTAACAACACACAGTTAAGCAAGGTAAGAGTTAAAAGGTAAACTTGTAAGGCAAGACACGCAGCGCTGACTCACGTAAGTTGGGTACTGGTTGAATAAAAAAAACTTTTGTTCCACTTGGCAAGTGACGTCTGCTTCGCCTGGCACAGACGATTCCATTCGTAATTATGGAGGGGAGGAGGGGAATGTGTTAGAGTGCGGAGGAAGAAGAAGAGGATGGTGAGGAGAGGCACAGATAGGCGGATCTGAGCATTGCAGACGTGTTTCTTTCATGTAAACAAGCACGCGTTTCCGTTTGTCTCAGACGTTTTAAAACAAAACTCGTAAATACTCTGATTACCACTACCATCGCCATTATGGTTTCCACTGCCATCACCGTTGACAGATATTAAGCTGATTCGATGCTTTCAACGTGAAAGAACAAAATGTACATTATTTTCACTGAATGGCATATACAATATAGTTTGTCATGCACCCGCTACTTAGAGGAGGGATACAGAAGACATATCAGTCATGTGTTGACAGTAGCGGTCCAGAGATTGAAGAGTATGCGTTTGGACTGTATGCAATGTAAAGTATGTCTAAACTAGACTTAAGGTCTACATTTAGTCAAAATCTGTCGATTCACCATCAAAGATATCCCTGCTGATACTTATGAAGATCATTTGCGTTGATCCTACCTTGACTGACCATAATGAAACTTACGAGAATAATTTCCTTATCATACCACACATATTTACCGAATTTGGTAAAATCCCGTCAAGAAATAGCCGAGCTATATGCAAGCAAATATGTTCACATATTGGGCCACCTTTTTCCAGATACTAAGACCTTTCCGGACCGTGTTTATACCAGCACTGCAAAGTGGTACGATCCTGCCTAAAACCTGCAACGTGCGAGTGCGTGTGCATGCGCAGCGCACCGTCGTAGTTAAGTATGTCTACAACAATGTCGAATAGAACAGATCTAGTGTGCAAGTATCTCTAAGCAGTTCATAGCTAGAACCAGAAAAAAAACACGAAAAAAATAATAATAATAACAACGCGTATTTGATACAAGACAAGACAGACGCAAATTTTCGGCCAACTGGTCTGTGTCAAGTGTAAGTGTATCTGGTGTTTGTGATTTTACGCTTGACAAAGGCCAGTTAGGCGAAACTTTGCGTCTGTCTTGTCTTGTATTAAATACGCGTTCTTATTTTTTTTTTTTTTTTTTCGTGTTTTTTCAGGTTCCTGTTTGCTTAAACGCGGGCAGTCATATTTGTTTTGGAGTTCATAGCTAGGCCCGTATCATCTGTAACACATGTATGGAGTTGGCAGTACGAACGTTTTACAGAACTTAGTCTGTCTTACTGGGCTACAGCGACATACAATAAGGAAAAATAAGACTACCTGTAAATTAGCGGGCGAATTTTAGGACTATCTGTAAATTGGGGGGCGAGTTTTTATTTAAAACAACAGCTAAAGTGTTCGTTTCAAAGAATTGGGAGGTTTACAGATGTAAAGTAGACTGATGTGCCTTAAATGTCAATTTACACTGAAGGTCGATATGAGTTGAGAGCTGTTACAAGCGTCCACACGTTGTATAAGCATTGTATGTTTACTCTTTGAGATCCGGTAACCAGTTTGTGAGCCAGATTCATAGCGGAAAGTATGTACATTACTGTATAGAGTTTCGGTGTTCCCGGTTTTTCCGTTAAGTGTTCAGTGATATACGTCTGTGTCTGTCGATTTGTCTTTCGTTTACTCTTTCTTTTTCTTTCTCTTTCCTCCTCTTTTCGGCCATATCCGTCAGACGTTGTATTCTTTCTGTGAGGTATCTGAAGCTTTCGTTTACCTTATCAGACAACGTAATTATAATTATGGAAATAGGTGAAGATGGACAGCATTGTCGTGCGCTGATTTATCTTATACGATCGATACGGTGTTGTTGCTTTGCACACGTGCTGTTTTGGTCAGTATGACCTTGATAAAATGTTTAGTGTTTGGGAGAATTCACACGTAACCGTACCCCATCTCTCTCTCTCTCTCTCTCTTTCGCTCTCTCTCTCTCTCTCTCTCTCTCTCTCTCTCTCTCTCTCTCTCTCTCTTTCTTCCCTCTCCCCCAGCACCAGGTAGACTCTAGTCATTTTTACAGTCTTCATTTATTCAGGCTATTTTATCTGTTATTTGTCAATTTGAGGGGTTCAGTGCCTCTTTCTTTCTGGTATCCCCATTCCACTTTTTTTTTTAATTCCGTCAGCGTTCCTTATTTTTACAGCTTTCTTCGTCATCTTGGAGTTTCTCGAAAGACCCACATTCCCTCGTCATCTACCCCTGTTCACTCCCCTCCCCCCTTCCCATCTCCCCCAACCACACACATTCACAGACACACACACACGCAAGCACGACCATTACGACCAATAAGTCTTCTTTCGCTTCATCAGTCAAATTGATGTTTACGGAAAGGAATGTGATAGCATTATCACGCCGTGTCTGAACTAGGTACGCAATCTTGCTGTGCGCTGCAGGTAACTTTGCTCGCTTCTCCTGCATATTCAGCAGACTGTTCAGAGAGCCTTTCTGTCTGTTGGTATTTCTTCACGAGCTGGCACGCGGTCGGAGTCTGACTCACCCCTCAGATTTTCAAGACTGTTCAGACATCTCAGTGGCACTTTGCCCCCCACCCCACCCCACGCCTCTCTGTCAGTCGAATGAATGTTGTAGCAGATCTGTGCAGCTTTCTGCAAGACGTTTCAAAAACTCTGCTACAGACGATTCGGGTTTTTATTGTATGTACCCCAACAGACCACAAAGTCCGTCTCAGGGCCGGAGTCAAGTATGCACATGCATTCGACATAGACAGACATGGCAGACAGACAGGTACAGACAGTCTGTGCAGCTTTCTGCTAGACGTTTCAAAAACTAACGACTGATTTTTATTTGTGTATAGCCCAATAGACCACAAAGTCCATGTCAGGGCCGGTGTGAAGTATGCACGTGCGTTTGACATAGACAGACATGGCAGACAGACAGGCAGACAGGTACAGACAGACAGACAATCTGTGCCGCTCTCTTCTAGACGTTTCAAAAACTCAGCTACAAACGACTCTGATTTTTTTTTCATATAACCCAACAGACCACAAAGTCCATGTCAGGGCCGCAGTGAAGTATGCACATGCATTTGACCTAGACAGACATGGCAGACAGGCAGGCAGGTACGGACTGACAAACAAATACACACATGCAAGGAAAATGTCAAGATTCTCCCTCCCTTACACAAGATTTACAAGTTACAGAAAAGACTAAAGTCGTAAAGATATAGTCTGATTTGGCAAAGCACCAGTAGTAGAGTCCAGCATCAGTATACAATCCACAGAAATCCGACAATAGGTATCTCACAGTGCAACTTAAATGTTTTATGGCTTCTTTGAGCAAGATTCTTATAGCTAGTCTTCATATACTCTGAGAGTGGTAGGACTGTAAACTCAAAACAGAACAGGCAAAGTACCTATCAACATTCCAGTCTGTAGTATGCGTGACTTTATGTATAGTTTGCAAGGTGTTTGTGTGTAATGTTGATTCAATGTGTGATGTAGAATATTATATATATTGGACACATCTGGTATGGGTTGTAATCATTTCTTTTCGTAAGGCACATATAGCAGTTTTGTGATATTTTGGGTATCGCAGATTAAGGAGAGGGGAAAAAAAGAATGCAGGATGGTTTTTGACGTCCACCAGATAGAAACTGTGCTCATGCTAACGTGTGTGTGTGTGTGTGTGTGTGTGTGTGTTGTGTGTGTGTGCGTGTGTGTGTGTGTGTGTGTGTGTGTGTGTGTGTGTGTGTGTGTGTAATAAAAAATGTCTGCAGTCACTTGTCAGCATTGTCTGATTTGGAAAAAAAAGGGTTGATGTTTAAACCTGAAGTCGGGTGCAATCGGATTTTGTGAAATTATAACTATGGGTATGGCCATCGCTTGACTCACATGTTTAAACAATTCTGACTCTAAAAGTTTAATTTTATTCAGTTGATGTTTACCTCGCTTTCCCGTATACTGTGTAGAACTGCAATGAAATTAACTTGTAGCAAGCAGTCTCGTTACTAAGCCCATTGTTGTCGCAGACGCAAATTGCTCTTGATGTTACTAAATTAAGTTCGAAAAAAATTGGCCAATTTTCAAGGTCACAGTCATGTGAAACATTTATAGAGGCAAGAAACATAACTCTTTCCGTGTCAACGGACGTAATCGTATCTTTTCCAGCTAGAGCTTTTTCCATTTATTCCACAGCATTTTTGAGTTCCCACTGCCTGTCTGTTAAGAATAAGTAGGGAAATTAGTCTACTGCTACTACTACTACTCTCTCTCTCTCTCTCTCTCTCTCTCTCTCTCTCTCTCTCTCTCTCTCACTTTTTTTTTCACTCTTCCTTCATTTTACCCCAATTAACCTCATACTCAATTATGCAATCAGCCAACATGTCAGAAAAGAATACCATGATGAATTCGTAGCACTAGAATATCAATGCGATGAGTGCTTATGGTTTGCCTGTGTAAGTGTGTACAGTGTGTGTGTCCCCATTGTGTGTGTGTGTGGTGTGTGTGTGTGGTGTGTGTGTGTGTGTAAACTGGCAATGCGATGAGCGTTTGTGATTTGCCTGCGTAAGTGTGTCCCCAGTGTGCGAGTGTGTGTGTGCGCGCGTGTGTGTGTACGTGTATGTGTTATGTGTGTGTGTGTGCTGTGTCTGTGTGTCTGTTAACTGGCAGCACATTGTGTATTGCCGACTCAGCAGCAGAGTCTGGTGCCAGAGTTCTGTTTTGATGATTCACAACAGACACAGCGCTGCTTTCTGACACAAACTGGGCCCGGCTATAAATAGCACACAGGTGTAGGGAGGAGGGCCTGTGTGGGCTGTGCTGTGTTCTGCTGTGTTGAGTGTTTTCACCTGCCCAGCACAGGTACTGAGAGCCTGTTTTTGCTTTGCTTTTGATTGTGGCCGGCTCCGCCCACGACTTACAGGTAATCGAGGACACGGAAGTATCCAAACTTAACAAACAAGTTTTGACTCATCATTTTTGTTTAAAACCCAACCGACTACGCGTATACGTAGAGCCATATCAGGGCTGTAACCGTTTCAAAGCATACACAATAATTCAACAGGAAAAAAACATTAAGTTCATCTATCAATGTATTTGCGCACAATATCTAAGGAGATGCCCCTGGCGTTGACCACTCCATCCAATTTATTGCACAGGGCATTTTAAAAAAACATACCGAGTACAAATTTAAACATTACTAAGGACATTAACTCGTATATAAAAACGGGCCTAAATTTCCTAAAATTGCTTCCGCATATCTCATTTCCCTAAACCTAAAAATGCGCTTGAATACATGTACCTAATTATCAATCCTAACAGAAAGAACGTAAGACTTTGTCGAACAATACAGGTGAATGGACCAGCAAGGCAAAAATTGATAGGACGAAATGACAGAAAGCAGAGGAATAAGACAGAAACAAAGAGAGTGAGAGAAAAGAGGAAATCTCCAGCACAAAATTTCCAGAAGGTGGGGATACTAGTTATACTGAAAGAGCCCCCAGCATCCCCACGGGGGAGAGTTTTGACTCTCATCAAGGCGAAACAGTTACATGACGCACAACAGCCATTAAACAGCAAGTTTTCATCAGACTGGAACAGTTCCACACAATAAAACCATTCTTTGGCTCAACGCATTTATTGCATAAACCGTTAATCGGTTATCGAAAACAAATGCGATCGCCCGCGTTCAAGCAAACAGGGACCAGAAGAAGAAAAAAAAGAAAACATGAGAATAGAATCGGAACGTGTATTTAATACAAACAGACAAGACAAGCGCATATTTTCGGCTAACTGTCCTTTGTGAAGCGAAAACGTAAGAACAAACAAATAAAAAAGAATTAGAAGGAAAAGACCAAAACTTCCCTGCTGCTTTGTCCAGTAGGAGATGTGCGTTCTGATTCTATTTTCATGTTTTTCTGGTTCCTTAACCAGTTCCTGTTTTAACAAGATGCTTCGCGAAATGACGATACTATGGCTGATGGTGTAGTTATTGCTGGTTAAAATGTAACAGGATGAACAACTATATCGCAGAAACGTATATGCAACACAGATTGGCTGCTGCTGGAGATGCCGGTGTCGCAGCTTAATTTATCTCTTTGTTCTGGATTACAAATGGAAACGGTAATACATGTACACAAAATACGCATTAAAAGCCATAATGGCAAATAATGCTTGCCAGTGTCCCAGCTTAATCTTTAACTCGGTTCTAGATCACAAACAGAAACGATAATACACAAAACACTCGTAGAAATCCATACTGGCAAATAATAGGGCCTGCTACTAAATGGACAATGATTGTAGGTACGTATATGCAGGTTGTTCTGCTTGTTTGGCTCACATTGTGTAGGCATTACGTTGCTGCGCAGTCCGCATACTACGTCCTCGGCGAGTTGCCACACCATTAAGACAAGTCACACTCCTTCGTGAGGGTGTTTGCATGCTGGGTGTTCTCATATTTCCATAAATTGTCGAGTACTGACATGGCGCATGGGCTCATTAGCTCGCGTAGTTCTAAGTGCATTTACACACGAGGGGGGAATTGACACACTTCTAAGAAGTCTGCTCGAATGCTGAGCTGGATGGCAAGATTGAAGAGGGAGAGTTTATAGAAAGCGTACAGATGAATGAACATGTTGACAAAGTGGAAATGTAACTGGAAGGGGGAGAGTAATGCAAAGAAAAATGTTATGCTTTTCCTCTCTCTCTCTCTCTCTCTCTCTCTCTCTCTCTCTCTCTCTCTCTCTCTCTGTCTCGTGCATAAACAAGGGTTTTGCTATAGTGTAGCAACTTATTTACTCCCAGAGAACATTCAGCATTTTACAGGATTTTCATTCTTGCTTTATTTCTTTTTTAACGAAGAAATCAAACTACATGTAAAAATGCATTTTCTTCATCGGGTGCTTGGTCGTTGATTGTTAAAGTTGGAAGAGGGAACTGATCATCAAAAATACATTTTCTTTATTGGGAACTTTGTCGTTTTTAGGGTTGGAAAAGGGAGCTCATCGGTGAAAGGGTACCGACCACTGTCACTGAGGTTTGATTTCAAGCACTTTCTCTAGTTAGCATATGAACGCAGATTGCACGAACGTATTTCTGTCACATCGATGCAGACTGCTTGACTGTATTTGTGGTGTAATTTACGCGTATGCAGACTGCTTGTTATGTATCCGAATAAACCGTTCGTTTCTGGAAAAGACATGAAACGATAGACCAGACCACCTTCAGGAACACACTCGAAGGATTAGGCTGTTACCAGAAGTGAATGTACCATGGAGCTCTACTATTTTTGTCGTATGATAACCAGTGCGCCAAAGCCGTTTGCCAGAAAGCAACAGTTAGATATGATTTTTTTTTCCTGCCTGGCAGTTTTGTTGTTTGTAGACATACGGCAAGAATTAAACCATAATGTATGTTCTCAGAATTGTGCATTGTCAGGTTGGGCTTTTCAACGTAGAAATGTTTTTGTTTCTGTATCATTTTGGTTTTATTGTTTCTCGTCCAATCGAATTTTTACAGCCTAAATTATTACTATTATTATTATTATCGTTGTCGTTACCATTATTATAAATGTTATCATCTTCATCAGCATCATTAATATTATTACTATTGATGATAATAATAATATTATTATGTGGGGTGAAAGAGAAAAGATCAGGGCAGGAGAGTGAGGAGAGAGAGAGGGGTGAAGTAGCTTTTTGACCTCGCTGGCTCAAGGCCAGTGTGGGCAGTAGGGTATCACGGTCTGGTGCGATGGTGCAGGGCAGGTAGGTGAACATACGACTACACACCTTGAATTAGGAACAGGTGGTGAAGGACGGTGGTGTAGTAGGTACTGACAGGTTAACGTCACAACCATCATTTCCACATTTCCCGGTACCTTTGTTTACTGGCAAAAGCCACAGTGATATCCTTTGGACACTAACAGAAAGATAACTCACAAAAACAAGCTTTGGCAAGACACACAACCCTTGGCGAAGCACCCACGCTTTTGGCAGAGGTCCCGATGCCGCTAGGCGCGACCCCCACCGTCGTGTGCCCATCTTCTTCATCCAGGACTCGGGTCTTGCTGCACCTTATGGTATAGGAAAGGAGGCGGGCATAGTGTACATGCATGATCTACAGCCCACACTTTTCTGTTATTACTGGTTTCTCGAGCACGCCGCTACAGCCGGCAAAGGGTGCCAGTCGTATAAAAACAAGACCACCGATATGTGTCTTGGGATTCTCGGCATTGTTCTGACATTCTTTCTTTCTATAGTTTTGTGGGGGGGGGGGGGGGGGGGGGGTTTCGTTTTGTTTTGTTTTGTTTTGTTTTCGTCATCATTTTTTTTTTTAATTGAGGGAATGTGTCCTTTCAGCTGGAGTTTGTACCTTGTGTCGTTGGCTGCAAGGGGAGACAAAGCTTTAAGAATCTGAAGACGTCTTCCACTTTTTTTTTTTTAATGGAAATCGTGCGAATTAAGAATACAACTTTTTTTAAGCGCAAGAAACATTAGTCAGGATCAGTGCACGCGAGGCTGGGGTGGAGGATATGCAGTCAAATGTTTAACCATTTATTGTCACATTTTAATGCGCCTATATGACCCCGTAACGTATAAATGCATTGGTAGCATTACGATACTGCAAGGTCTTTAGGTGTAGAGTAATATTATTTTTTCAAAGCAAAGAGGTCACAAGATGCTTGCTTATTTTCTGTTTTCACAACAGAGTATATCTACCAGGGCCTATAATTATGAAAGGCTTCGCTTATGTTTCTGCTAGTACCCGTTGCAGGTTGTAGCCGCATGACTTTCTCTACATGTCTTGACGGATATTGGGCTGGTGCACGTTCAGGTCATGACGTCCCTTGACGTCAGCATCTCACTGACATCACTGTGAAGGAGCGTTTGTTGGTAAAGCTGAGCCATTGGCGCTCGAGAGTGCTTGCACGCGCCGCACGTGCGGTAAAGGAATCGCGTGTCAGCGGCTTCGTTACGCGCTTATTGGGCGGCAGGGTACCTGGGCTTTTGATGGAATGTCGGTGGAGTTTTTTCTTCCTCCTTCTTTGCCACAGGTACAGGGAATATAAGGGGTGGTATGGATTTCTTCACCCATGCAAAGGAGGTTACTTTCTGTCATCGACTTGAACAGTAATATGTGTCAGAGTACACTACAGGATGAAGTTACTTTTGGGATGGAGTAATTTAAGTAATGTTGTACTGAGTCGATCATGTTATGAAATATGGAGTCATTCGTCTTTTTTATATTGAGGGGGGGGGGGGGGGGCATACTAGCTTAAAGCTATTCTCTTTCACTTTCTCTGTCTCTCTCTTTCTCTCTCTCTCTCTCTCTCTCTCTCTCTCTCTCTCTCTGTCTTTTTCTCTCAATCTCTCTCTCTCTCTCTCTCTCTCTCTCTCTCTCTCTCTCTCTCTCTCTCTGACTCATTCTTTCTCTCTCTCACGGCTGGATAAATTATGTATAAGTAGCCTTTGCACGCGTATGCACATATTGTGGCATAGTCTCATGTCCCAATGCAATCAGCTTTATTACCTCTATAAAGAGGTCAACTACGAGCACAGGCTCGCGCGCGCACGCACACACACACACACACACACACACACACACACACACTCACACGCACGCACGCACGCAAGGAGCTAGAGATTGCATTTCTGACGTCGGGTTTACACATACAGAAGAAGGAAGTCGTACGTGTTAAGAACACAGTTCTTAATCTCGTTTTAGTTTTGGGGTCATGACTACAATACCGGTACTAATGTTGCCTGTTGCATTCCAACATACACACTGATCGAGTTGTTATAAGAGAGAGAAAGAGAGAGAGAGACAGAGAGTCATTTGTTTATGTGGGGGGGGGGGGGGAGGGGGATTGCGCGTGTGTATGTTCCTGGGGCATCTGTCTATTTATCTGTAAATCCAAATGTTTGTCTTTTATCTGTCTGTCTTGTCTGTCGACTGCCTGCCTGCCTGCCTGTTCATGTTTGAGGCTAATTGGTTTGAATGTAGGTTATGGTCTATGTGTTTTGGTGTGTGTACGCGTGAGTGTGTGCTGGTGCGTGATTTTGCGTGTGCTTGCGAATTGTTCATGTTTTGATTGCTTTCATATTGCAGATTTGTTTTGTAGTGTTCATCGTTGTGTTTCTGAGCATTACACACTGTACAGAAAATTTCCTGTTGACATGAAATATGAGTGTAAGTTCGGCATCAGTCAAAAGAAATGAACAATTAGAGAAAATGTGTGGAATGCTGAAAAAGTAATACAGCTTGTGTTTTGTTATCTGTAGATAGTTTTTAACCCTTTGACTCCCACACCTTATCAACCAACAACCAAAAACTTAACCATTTGACTCCCTCATCCTGTCCACCAACTTCCTGCAGGAAGCTGGTGGATAGGGTAAGGAAGTCAAAAGGTTAAGCGTTTGCTTTGCTAGCATGGGTTGACAATGCAGGATGTGGGAGTCAAAGAGTTAAGGTACGTTGAATTAGAGGGAGGAGATGATGAACAAAGAAAAATTGAACGAAAATTGATGAACCCAACTATGGGTACGTGACACAAAATGATCACATGAAGTGAATGTAAAAGATGACTTTCGCTGCCATATCACACCAGTAGTGCAAATGCACAGTGCGAAAGAACAGTCAGTCTTGCGGTCTTCCAAGACGTGGGCAGTGTGTCTTATGTGTTTCAGAGTACCAAGAGGAGCAAGAGTTACGCAGGCATGCCCTCCGTGTACCCTGTGACTGGCATGTCCCGTGCTACCAGAATGGCCTATGGTATGTATCAACAACAACAACAACGATAACAACAACAATCATGATGGTGATGATACCGATGATAGCGATAACATCAAATGTGATTATAAAAAGACAAATCAGAGGCTTTGTACCCTTTGACATTTGAACGGTTGGCCATACGCCTCCGGCATTTCCAGTGATCATTTTACCAGCAGTGGTCATCGAAATAGTAGTAGAGGTAACAGCAGCGTAACAAAATGTGTGCTTCTGTAAATTAAAAGGAGGAAGTATAAAGGTGATTATAAACAAGCGTATGTGCTGTTACTGGTGCAACTTGCGCATGCGTGCGTGTGAGTGCTATGTGTGTGGTAGTGTGTGTGTGTGTGTGTTGTGTGTGTGTGTGTGTGAATACAGTGTCATAGTAAACAACATACACACTGTGTGTTGGCTTAAAATCCCAATTTACTTATGCAAAAAGAAAAATTACATTGGTGATTTATGTGTACTGCGAACTAGTACAACCGTTTTGTGAATAACAAACAATATTCAGTACCACAACGGCACACCATATAGTGCAGCAGTACAGTACAGCAGTTATTGGCTGATAAAATCCCATTATCATTGAAGTAGTGGTTACAGATACATGTGCACGCTATTTGGCAAATGATTTGCGCTTGTGTGTGTCATGTGTATGTGTGTATCTGTCTGTGTGTGTGTGTGGGTCTGTCTGTTTTGTCTGTGTGTGTGTGTGTGTGTGTGTGTGTGTGTGTGTGTGTGTGTGTGTGTGTGTGTGTGTGTGTGATACTAACAGACACCAGGGCCGAGGATTACCTGACGAACCGTGTCAGCAATGCCAGCTATTTTTCGAACTACGCGCTGGACGAGGGCTATGACACGGCCAAGAAGTCTCGGGGCCGTGATGAGCGACTGCTAAGGGACGCCACTCACGCTATCGTGAGTACCCGGATGGTTGATGTGGATTTCTGTTCTGTTCTGTTCTGTTCTGTTCTGTTCTGTTCTGTTCTGTTTTATTCCTTCATATTTCGATTTCAGTCACTTCAACCCAAAACTGGTCTATGGACATTCAGTTTTAAACCAGATTTGGACATTCAGCTGCATCAGTTAATTTTTGTTCCTGTTATATTGATGCATAGTTAAAACATCTAAAGAATGATGTGTCCTAAATTCAAGAGCAGTAATTAGAATTTTGACTTCATTAAGATGAGGCTTTCATTATTTCCATTGGAAGCTTTTGTGCTTCGTCTCAGAATTGTGAAATACCAGGTGATGTATCGAGAGAACAGCTCATCCGTTACTATTTTAAGAAAAAAAAAAACATACTGTGACTTACAGTGTCAGTCAAATGTAATTATAATGTGGGATAATTCTTGAACACACATGAATATAGTTTAGTTCTTTTGTCTTTTGAATAGTGTTTGTGTGTTTGTATTCAAGTAAATGGAGTTTTGTCTTTTGTCTTTTCTCCCATTGATTGCCTGATAATTGTATTTTTTATTTCAAGGAAGACAGCTGTGATGAATAAGTATGTATTTATGGCTAGATAATAGTTGATCTGTGTGCTTACGTATAGGTTAGCGTCGCTGTCAATATGTGGTTTCACAAGCTGTATTATGACTTTGCCTAAGTTGGGTAAACTGACCTTCAGGTGCGCAACAATTTTCCAGCGTGTCATTTAGTTCAGTTCATTCGTTTCATTTTGTACCATTTTGGTTGGATTTCGGATGTATTTGATGCTATATGAATAAATCATATAATACAAAATGCAATTTTTTATTTACACTTCTCACATCAAGACTGATTGCACTCCGTGTGAATTTATCGCCACATTTGTTAAATTCTTTTTAATTGATGTATCTTTCGTGTTAAGAATACTGATTTTCTTTCTTCCGTTCAAGACATATTATAGTCCATTTATTTTCATATCATGCAGTATTCTCCAGTGGTAATGACGTATTGTAAATTTCTTGTCGAAATAAAAATTTGTTGCAAGAAAGCCATACACAAATCAGCTAATGAATTGTCTACTGACAATTTCATTACATAGGAACTCATAATTAAGTCCCTTACCATGACAGTTATGGCTTTACAGTTCACAGTTACAGTCCCTTACCATGACAGTTATGGCTTTACAGTTCACAGTTACAGTCTCTTCCCATGACAGTTATGGCTTTACAATTCACAGTTGTAGCCCTTTACCTTGACAGGGCTTTACAGGTCACAGTTACAGTCCCTTACCATGACAGTTATGGATTTACAGTTCACAGTTACGGCCCCTTACCTTGACAGTTATGGCTTTACAGTTCACAATTACAGCCCTTACCATGACAGTTATGGCTTTACAGTTCACAGTTACAGTCCCTTACCATGACAGTTATGGCTTTACAGTTCACAGTTACAGTCTCCTTCCATGACAGTTATGGCTTTACAATTCATCAGTTGTAGTTCCTTTACCCTTGACAGGGCTTTACAGGTCACAGTTACAGTCCCTTACCATGACAGTTATGGATTTATACAGTTCACAGTTACGGCCCTTACCTTGACAGTTATGGCTTTACAGTTCACAATTACAGCCTCTTACCCATAACAGTTATGGCTTTACAGTTCACAGTTACAGTCCCTTACCATGACAGTTATGGCTTTACAGTTCACAATTACAGTCCCTTACCATGACAGTTATGGCTTTACAGTTCACAATTACAGTCCCTTACCATGACAGTTATGACCATGACAGTTATGGCTTTACAGTTCACAGTTACAGCCCTTACCATGACAGTTATGGCTTTACAGTTCACAATTACAGTCCCTTACCATGACAGTTATGACCATGACAGTTATGGCTTTACAGTTCACAATTACAGCCCCTTATCATGACAGTTATGGCTTTACAGTTCACAGTCCCTTACCATGACAGTTATGGCTTTACAGTTCACAATTCACAGTCCCTTACCATGAAGTTATGGCTTTACAGTTCACAGTTACAGTCCCTTACCATGACAGTTATGGCTTTACAGTTCACAGTTACAGTCCCTTACCATGACAGTTATGGCTTTACAGTTTACAGTTACAGTCCCTTACCATGACAGTTATGGCTTTACAGTTCACAGTTGTAGCCCTTTACCTGACAGGGCTTTACAGTTCACAGTTACAGTCCCTTACCATGACAGTTATGGATTTACAGATTCACAGTTACGGCCCCTTATCCATGACAGTTATGGCTTTACAGTTCACAGTTACAGTCCCTTACCATGACAGTTATGGCTTTACAGTTCACAGTTACAGTCCCTTACCATGACAGTTATGGCTTTACAGTTCACAGTTACAGTCCCTTACCATGACAGTTATGGCTTTACAGTTCACAGTTACGGCCCCTTACCATGACAGTTATGGCTTTACAGTTCACAGTTACAGTCCCTTACCATGACAGTTATGGCTTTACAGTTCACAGTTACAGTCCCTTACCATGACAGTTATGGCTTTACAGTTCACAGTTGTAGCCCTTTACCTTGACAGGGCTTTACAGTTCACAGTTACAGTCCCTTACCATGACAGTTATGGATTTACAGATCACAGTTACGGCCCTTACCATGACAGTTATGGCTTTACAGTTCACAGTTACAGTCCCTTACCATGACAGTTATGGCTTTACAGTTCACAGTTACAGTCCCTTACCATGACAGTTATGGCTTTACAGTTCACAGTTACAGTCCCTTACCATGACAGTTATGGCTTTACAGTTCACAGTTACGGCCCCTTACCATGACAGTTATGGCTTTACAGTTCACAGTTACAGTCCCTTACCATGACAGTTATGGCTTTACAGTTCACAGTTACAGTCCCTTACCATGACAGTTATGGCTTTACGGTTCACAGTTACAGTCCCTTACTATGACAGTTATGACTTTACAGCTTGTACATGTTACCTCATGCTTACTTCAGAATGTTTGAAGTCCACGAAGCAAATGGGCGCCAAAAGTTACAGCTCGACCTGTCGTTTTTCTTCATTTAGTTTGTCTCTGTCTTTCACTGTCGGTACATATATATAACTCTGTTCCGCTATGATTTTGGACGCATATCTGTACAATTTTCGATCAAATAAGAAAGACGTAATGATGAAACCATACAAACTGAATTTGAACTCAAGTGCTATTTTGTTTCCAGTATATTAGTTGTTTCCGTTCATTTCTTGTCATTTCAATGTTGTATTGTAGACTTGTTAATAATCCTGAAAAGTAATGAATATTGTTGTGGTTTTGCATTGACGATATTGTTAGAACCTTTTTAAATGACTAGACCCGTGATTTTTGTTGTTTTCTCGTCTGGCTAGTGCAGTATTTCGAAATCCAGAAACATCTATACATGTTCAAGGTCATATTACATTTCTATACATTGTTTGTGTGGGGGTGGTGGTGGTGGTGGTGTTATGTGTTTTTGTTCAGAATTGCGATCTTCGATTTTAAGCCTGATGTATCCACAGGCAGGTGCAGGTGACGACAATCCGGCATTTCCCAGCGTTCCAGTTGTCCTTGTGACGTATGACCCTTGTTCCGTGTCTGTCACAAAAGATGGAGTCATTATCATGATAATTCATTGCCAGATGTATATGTACAGTCTTCCCTTTATTTTGTCTTGTGTCTTCTGTCTTGTTGCTCGTTTTGTGTCTAGTGCCTTTAGTTCATTTTAAGTCATCTGTCCATTTTATAATCTTAATGTTTTGAGTCTCGTGGCTTGCTGTTACGAGTTTTGGGTGTCGTGATTTGTAGTTTTAAGTTTTGTCTTCCTGTTCGTTTTGACTTTTGTGTATTTATGTTAGTTTTGTGTCTTGTGTCGTCAGATGTACAGGTTTCTCTACCTGTGGGCATTGCACTGTTTGACAGGGACAGCAGGGAAAGGAAAAGAACCGAACAAACCGGCTTAACCTGATAGCAAAGTGCAGTTGGGTAGTAGGAATGGAAACTCCGCTCAATCATGGCAAGAAGCTTTAAAGACAACTTGTGTTGGTTTTAGGTTATAAGTCGTTATAATGCAACGCTTTCATAGTTTGCCACGCCAATTTGGCATTCAGCCGTGTCTGTTCATTGATTTGCTTTTTGCTATCCTAAGTTTTTCTTATAAGCTTTCGTAAACGTGTGTACGCATAGTTTGCGCACTTTTCGTGACAAATTGCATGGCCTTCCTCGTTTAGCTTTCTAGTTTCATGCATTAGTTAGTAGCCTGGGGTTTCACTGCGGTAAATATTCTCAAGATGTTAGGTCAGTTGGTTAATCTGTAGTTGTATAGGATGATGGGTGATTAAACAGGAGGATTGGCGGGTGATTGGGATGAGATTAAAAGTATGGCTCATGTGCAGAACCGGGGATCAACGTTTAAGTCCAAAACGCCCCTATCTGCTGCTGACTTTATGGGACCTCGCCGTTTTCCTCGCCGCTTTGGCAAGCCCACTGCTAGAAAGAACAAGAGCTCCACCTTTTATGGCACACGTTTAGCGAGAAGAGGAGATTTTGACCTCCCCCCTTCTGGCGATTGGCGAAACTATGCCCGTGCCCCCTCCCGTGCCCGTTCTGTCTCAGTGGCCAGGACCCGGTTTGAAGATGACACTGCGGACAGACCGGCCCACAGGTCCCGTGCCCATTCGGTAGGACCTTCTTCGTTCACATCTCAACCCCTATCTTTACGGCGCCGTTCATTGCCCCCTTCGCCTGTCAGAGAGAGTAGCTATTACGGCATGCCGTTCCACGAAGGTTATGACCCTCTCTATGTAGAGTATGAGCCTAACACCAAGCCAGTACTTCGTCGACGTCCCAGGGTTCTGGCCTCAGCACTTCAACCTGCGGGAAACTACTATGGGCGCTTGTTGAGGCGACGCGGAAGAACAGTGGGCCATGAGCTGATGGATTATGATGTGGAATCATCCCTCAGAGATAGCGGCCTGACAGGAACCATCAGCCGACTTCGCCGTGCAGATGGTACGTATCAAAGTGATCCCCACTGTACATCTGCAAGTGTGATCCTGTCAGCCCCACCAGTTTACGTTTACGTTTCTGTTACGCTTTCCTCCTCCTCTTTTTCTGTTGAATAAGACGTAAGATTTTGTCACTGAGAACTGTTTTGTTCTCCTAAGATGAAGTAAAATATTGAGTGGTTATCTTTTGAAAAGTCCAGTTGATGGCGAGTGATTTCGTTTTGAAAACCTTCGTATACCTTCCTCTTCTACCAGCCTTCCTCAGTCCTGGCACCTCACCTCAGTTCCACCTGATTGCTTTCTTCCAGAGTCAAACCGTCCTTTCCTGTTGTTGATTTTCGTGCCAGATGTTGGCACCATGTTCTACCCAATTCGATGACTCCTAATGTCCTGGTTTCTTTCCTGTAAAGTGGACGGTGAATTGAAGTGTCCCCGTGACACGGTATGCAGCGAGCATTCTTGTTAGCTTTCCTATTTCAGACTACACTGGAGCCAGTCTCCTACTGAACGTGGAAGGGTCAGGGCTGTCCTCTGATGGAAAGAGAGTGGGCTTCACCTATACACCGTCCCCTATCCCCTTGTTCGGTACAAGTCCCGGTGTGGACGAAAGGCTTCTGTCCAATTCTTCTCTGCTGAGTGTGGACAGTTTCCTGTCGGGACACGTGGCACGCATGGCAGCGTTGAGAAGCAGGCTGAACGACCACGTGGACTTAGACAGAGCTCGACGCTGGAGGATTGAAGACAAAGAACCGATGTTGATTGTGCCCCGTCCTGTACTGACACCCATATCCTATTACAGTCTGCCCGCCTATGATGACTACGTCCCCCACAGGCCGCCGCCAAGAGTACAGAGAGTGGAGCCTCTTCCAGTGGCCACCTTCAAGAAAGTCCATCCTGGCGGGCAGACTCAACGACTTGACGTGATCCCTCTTGGCAATATCAAACCCGTCTGTCTCGATCTGCCGACAATAAAATCCCTGTCCCTGCAACTCTAAAGGGGAAACTGTCCCTGTCGGTGGTTGATAAGATTAACATCAAGGTATCATCACTGCTGGCATGGCTTGGGTGTGCAGATAAAACCTCCTGCGTATTACTAATCTCTTTGTGTTTGATAAGGTTAACGTTAAGGTGTCACTTTGTACGATATAACTATTCGATGAAGATATCCCAGCTAATAACCTTTCTGTGTTTGATCAGATTTAACACGAGATATAAGTGCACGGCTTGACCATGTAGTTTAAACTCTTTTTGGTAATCTCTTACTGCTTGGCATAATTAACGTTGTTTGACTGTGTAGAGAAAGTAACTGTTGTTGTGACACCCTCTGTACTGATGTTTGGAGTCATATTTGCTGTTTTTCCTGGTTGGTGAGTGCGTTATGTAAAGTGCTGTTAGGTTTTTCCCTGATTGTGCTATCGAAGCATGAATAATGCAATTGATGCCAAATAGTTCTGTAAAAACAGTAAACAAGCAAAACTTACTTTGACTTTCGTTATGGCCTTTGGTAAACTTGTGTACTTTTCTCAGGAAAATTCAGCCTTGTGTGTTCTCAGAATGGTCATACCATAAATTATGGACTAAAGAAAATGATAGTGGTAGAATACTTGAGTGCTCCGACTGAACAAACACATAAATATATAAAATACATGGATAGTGAAACAAGACTGAATGACACAGGTGAAACCAGAACCAGGTATTGATTTGTCGAATCTTTGTCAAAGCTGATTTCATAAGGGCTGAGAACAAAAAGTCTATTAGATAATACAAAATAGTCGTATTGAAAATGAACGGCTCTACTTTTGTTGGTTTTTACTCACACCATTCGGTGAACATTCATACGAATTGTTTGATATTCACATAATTCGGTTCTGTGACCATCGGAGCAAACTGTTTAGGCAAGCTGGAACATGTGCTTTTGTTTTAGTTACCACATTCTCTCCTTTCCATAATGCTCCATAGTATGGGATACGAAGTGTAAACTTTCAATAATCCGGTTTTGTTTTTTTTAAATTGTGCCTGTTGTAGTTCGTCATTTCTTATCAATGTTAATCCCTTTTAAGAAATGGCTATAAAATTTCGATTCTTCGTTTTTGAGTGAAATATTGCATTTTGCTTTAAATTTGTTTTTTCGAAACAGTTTTCTGAAAATATGTTCTCTAAACATTCCAGTGATTGAAAATATATACATCAAATCAAGCGCATTATATCCAGCAGATATAGTCCTGTCATATTTGAAAGGAAATAGGTTTTCTGTATAAAAAATGTGGATTCTAATTTTCCTGCGTTCTGTGCTGTGGAGGAGAATGAGATGCAGAATGTTATGCGGCAAAAATTATGTCCATATCTTGAGACGATATGCATCATAGCTTTGCGTCTTTCACTGCACCATTTTTACGTGCATACGTTATGTCAGTAAATGATCGTTTTTATTTCATGTCCACTGAGACTTCAGGGAGATAGACTTTATGAAGAGAACTGTTTTCACCTTTTTTTTGTTGTTGGAGTGGTGATGGTGTTATGAAGAATATTAGAATGTGAAAGGTGGACATTGTGTTTAAACCTAATTTCCGGATTGACATAAATATAAAACGAAATTTGTTGCTGCTTAATCGGTATGAGGAATATTAGAATGTGAAAGGTGGACATTGTGTTTAAACCTAATTTCCGGATTGACAAATATAAAACGAAATTTGTTGCTGCTTAATCGGTATGAGGAATATTAGAATGTGAAAGGTGGACATTGTGTTTAAACCTAATTTCCGGATTGACATAAATATAAAACGAAATTTGTTGCTGCTTAATCGGTATGAAGAATATTAGAATGTGAAAGGTGAACATTGTGTTTAAACCTAATTCACGGATTGACATAAATATAAAAATGAAACTTTGTTGCTGCTTAATCGGTATGAAGAATATTAGAATGTGAAAGGTGAACATTGTGTTTGAACTGAATTTACAGGCTGGTATAAATGTAGAAATGCCACTTTATTTGCTGCTTATTCCGCTCCAGATTAAGTAATGACAGTTATTGTCTTTTTTAACTGAGAAAGGAGACGAACTCTACAAATTATGTCGCATGATTTACTCAGAAAGCATGCCGTAAAGTAACGCTGTAACCTAATACTGTGGATCTAAGACTTTTATGCATATGTTTACCCCAGTTATAAGTAATCATTGTGAGCATGTTAAAGTTGCCTGTGTACCATAGCATTTCCATTAGTATCTGGCGTTTGAATATATGTTTTGAACGCTCATTTTCCAATTAACCATGACAGTATTCTTAAACATCTTACCGCATGTTGCTATTTGTTTAGTACCTGCTTCCTCTCCCTTGGCTCAGGCGGCGCTACAGCATACAAGACTGAGGGCTTTTAGAAATCCTTTTTCCTTTCTCTGCCGAAAAATTGGGTCGCCAATGGGTAACTGAGAAAGCAAATCGACAGCAGCGTGATTATTCCAAAGGTTTACATTCAGTCTTATGAACAACGCTTTTGCGGATATGGGCAACAGATGTCGTGATTTATAGAAAAACACATTTTTAATCATGCACCATTTTATCGACAGTTTCGTTTGTGCCTGGATTGTGATGGTTTTCTTTCCTTTTTCTGTTTGTCCACAGATCTGAACCAGTGTTTTGTTTTGTTTTGTTTTGTTTTGTTTTTTTGTTTTGTTTTGTTTCGTTTACGAAGTTTTGTTGGTGTTGGTGGTTGAAGCGTTATTTTCGTATCAATCGTCAGTCTCCTGGAAAATCACGTTCCCAATTTTCATTATTTATGTAACTATCCCACATTTATTGAAGCATTCACTTTGTATCATCCATGTAATCTCTGACTTGTGTTAGATTTCCAGACTAGTCGCAGACCTTTGTTGACCATGCCTGTTGACTTAGCCACACCTTAAAGCCGTTGACTGTGATGATTATGACTGTGACTGTGATGATGATTAACCCTGAAGATACCTAACCTGTGTTGCCTGCCTCCCTACAGGTGTCATCAGAGAGCTACGCCACGCCCCAAGCCTCTGTGGCCGCACGACGAGTGGTGCGCGGGCGTTCGATGGCCCCACGAGCTGCCTCTGCCCCTCCCCGTCCCCTTTACCCTGAGGTAGACTACTGGGGTCGCCCAGATTACCTGTACGAAACACAGTCCGCCACTGCCACCACCAGCGAGGCCTATATCCCAGAGCTGTCATACGTTAGGGCCCCTTTCTACGCGAGACCTTACCTGTACCAGGTCCCTGATCTGGTCTACGGACGCAGAAGCCCTGACCGGGCCAAGTCCGTGCCTCCAGTCCTGTTTTTCCGGGAAGAACAGCGCCGAAAGGCGCAGGCAGTTCCTACTTATGCTGACTGGCGTAGGGTCGCTCGGGCAACGAGTGTCCCTGCTGACGTGCTACCAGTCGCTCGTCCCTGGTACATGCCCTACTTTGAAAGGAGGTACGCGCCTTACCATGAGAGACTGGGCTGGCCTTCCTATGAAAGAAGGGGCTGGCCTTACCATGAGAGACTGGGCTGGCCTTCCTATGAAAGAAGGGGCTGGCCTTACCATGAGAGACTGGGCTGGCCTTCCTATGAAAGAAGGGGCTGGCCTTACTATGAGAGAAGGGGCTGGCCTTACTATGAGAGAAAGAGCTGGCCTCAATACGATAGAAGATACGCCCGTAGCTTAGCAGCTCCAGTGGGGCCTTTTGTGTCACTTCCCTCAGAGGGCCTGCGAGCCCACAAGATGCCCCGCCGCTATCTGAGCCGTGGCGCGGTCTGGACTGGCTTCCCCAGTCTCTGGGGCTACTATGATGAAATCCCTGTAGCCAAGCGCCGCCATGAAGAAGAAGAAGAGCGAAGATCTGGGATCCGGCCTCGTGTGCTGGCCTCTCCTCTGGCCCGTGCCTCTTTGGCCCGAGCCTGGAGACAAGGCTTCCCTCGCATTGCCCCTTCTAGCGCAGAACAGGTCTACTACCGAGATACCGCATACGGCTTTCCTCTGCTGTTTGTCCCACGTAAAGGGCCCAAGAAGAGCAGCTATCAGAAGGTGAATTTTGCCCCCTTGTTTATGCACTGATTGTGCCATGTTTCAACGGAATGATCGCTGCTGCACGGCAGTTCAAGCTAGCACTTTCTGGCACGGCTATGTTCAGCCGTTATGTTGGCTGTTACTTCCCCCTACCCCCCACCTTTTTTCGTTTTGTCAGCGATGAACACCTGAGCAATCTCCGCCGTACAGTTTCCTTTCTGTAATCTGCTTGTTTTCTGCTGTGATGGTCAAGGGTGTGCTTCTCCGTGTCACATGGACGATCACGCCATTGATGCTGTCACTAACGATGTTACGCTGCTTCAATTTTCACTCACCGCTTAGTCTTGCTTTCAGCTAAATGGTCTCGTGGTCTTGCTGTCTAGTGAAAGAGTTGCATAGTTTGGACTTGTTCGTCTTTCTTGTTTTATGGCATTTCGCTGACCGTTTTTGCAGATTATACATTAATATGGTTTCAGGAATGAGTCTTTGTAACTTTCAGTTGTTGTTTTTTTCAGTTTCTTGTTTTTTCTCTTCATCATCATTCACTAATGGACCGTTTCACACATCATACACATCACTGCACATTATTGTTCACACAGCTGGCATGCAGTGTTCAAGGTGGTCACAACAGTTACGCTACGCTCGGGAACAATCTCAATTCTACCGTCTGTGTTGCTTGTGAAATCTATTGTATGCATGGGTTATGCAAAGGATTTTGATCGGCGGAGCATGAGCACTCAGAAGAAAGATCCCTGCCTATCCCCTGTAATGTTGTCTTGTGAAATCCTCACAGCAGTAGAATATGTGGGTCACGTGATGGTGGTGGTGGTTGGTACTAAAGGAGAATGGTGGAATCGCTGGCTGTGTACTTTTCAACAGTCCTTGCGATAGCTGGCGACATCCACCATAGTTTTTGTCTTGTGGGACACCCCTTCCTCACCCCTCACCCCCTTTTTTTTTAACAATGACCACCGCTTCAGATGCGTCATGATTCATTTCTCACAAGCGTATCTAAGAGTTGGGAGGGGGGGGGTGTTTTTTTTGTTGTTGTTTGTTTTTTTTTGGGGGGGGGATGAAGTACGTACAAGCATTTTGCCCAGAGCAAATAAAAAGTTGTCAAAGTGATGAGTACAATGACGACGATGATGATGAGGCGTACAATCCTGTACATGGCATCAGAGCCAAAGTGTCAGTGACCAGGAGCGCGCGTCAAGCCCTCCAGCTTGATGGAAAGCTGTTGTGTGCTGTGCCTGCCTGTTTCCCTTTACTACTAACACTTGCTAGTCGTGCTTCAGTGACTCCTGCCTTGCACCTTGACTCAATTAGTTAACTTATGAACATTTGGTAACTTATGAACATTTGGATTACTTCAGTAATCGTTGACATTTCCAATTTTGAAGCCATAAGATTTTGATTAGTTCAGTAATCATTGACATTTCCAATTTTGAAGCACAAAGCTTTAACTTCTGAGTTTTCCTTTATAAAGAAATGAAACAGCCTATGTAAAACAGTTAATATACTGTCATGATTATGATTTATATTATCGTAATAAAAACAAGATAAACCAAAATTCAGGGTAAATGGAAAATGGCTTTTTTTTTTTTTAAGCGATGGTGCTTGTAGCAATTTGCGTTGTTTATTTTGCCAAATAAGGAAATGAAATGCTGATAAAGGAATACAGTTCTCAAAAGCCTGATAGTAATTGCAAAGTCACGAACAGAATTTTGTTCTGTGAGAATATATATTCAGAGATTTGATATTTCAGAAAATCTTTTTAAAGTGAATTGTAATGATAACGATGATGAAGTCACGATTCATATTCATCTTGAAAAGTTGTTACCGTAATAAAGTAAGATCAATTGAAGTTAACCGTAAAGAGTACAGATCAGGGGCTATAGTCTGAATAGCCCGTGGAGGTTGATTGTATATGTACGTACGGTGTTGCCATGTAGGCGGCAATCATTGCCAGCAAGATGGAGGCTGAGCCAACCCCGCGCAGGCGTCCTCGCTCTGAGTATGCTGCCAGGAAGTACCGGGCCATGAGCAGGGATGCCCAGGTAAATCATCTTGTCCTCTCCTTTAACACCGTAGGTCAAGGCCGTTTGCTGTTGACCTAACTTTCAAACTTGTTTTCTGTCTGTGAAATAAGTAAGGTGTTGTTTAGGTATGGGTGTGTTTAAGTGCTGTTTGAATCACAATACATAGTTTATAATGTTTCGACCATTTTTAGCAAGAGTCACTGTTAAGCAAGCTTCCTATTGGTCTTCCTCGGCTTTCATCCATCCTGAAGCAAATTTCCCATCGGTCTTCCTCGGCTTTCATCCATCCTGAAGCAAGCTTCCTATTGGCCTTCCTCGGCTTTCGTCCATCCTGAAGCAAGCTTCCCATTGGTCTTCCTCAGCTTTATCCATCCTGTTCTTATGAATATGGAACATAAGCACAGTATCGATAGTTTCTTAGCCAGTATATACTGATCTGTTTTCGACAGACAGACAGTGTTGTGCCACATTTTGAACCTGTTTAATATGTGTTTGCCAGTGATGATTCCTCTTTCAGGCAGAGAGCTGAAGGCCAACAGTTTGACTAGTTTTTGCAGCCCATTGGTTTCAAATGTTTTTAAATTAAAAGAGTTCTGTTGACGTTGCTTCACGGTTTTAAGCTTTCTGTCCCAAACTTACCCATACAAACATTTGGTCAGCTTTGGCGTTGTCTTCATCCAGGTTAGCAGTATGCAGTCATCATGTTAGAGAGGTTGGTGTTCCTGAAACTTTTGTGTGTGATTAACAAGATTTTTTTTATTTGGATTTTATCGAGTTTTATCAAACGAGTACAGTTTTAATGTATAGTGATGATGCAAAAGCATTTGTCTGTACGTTCCTTGTCCTGGCTTTAAGGGGATGGTATTTGGGTTCCAAGAATATCAAACTCGCCACTTTATTGAGAATGCCTGATGTGTGAAAAGTTTGGTTGTTGTTCTTGTTCATTCACTTTGAAAAGGAGTTTGATAAAAAATATAAAAAAAGAAAGAAAAAAGAAAAAAAGATGCCCAGTTGTTGTTTCAGTTTTCAGAACGAATGTGTCCAATGCAAACACACTGATGCCAGCTTGTAACACACACTGTGTTGTTTTCCACTGGCATGGGTTTTTTTTTTTTAACCCTTTGTCTCCCGCACCCTATTCACCAATTGCGAAAACTTAACCCTTTGGTTCCTTCACCCTATCCACCTGCTTCCTGCAGGAATCTGGTGGATATGGTGAGGGGATCAGAGGATTACGTTTTTGCTTTGCTGGCATGGTTGACAATGCAGGATGCTCGTGGAGGGGGTGCGGGAGTCAGAGGGTTAATTTACTGAGAAACAACCAACCCGTGTAAGTATCTGCAGTGCCGTGTCACTTTGCACTTCCCGTGTAGTAGCCAGTGTTGTGTTGTGTTGTGTTGCAGGAAGGTATCTTTACCAAACCGGCCCAGTCCTTTGGACTGCATGCCTCCAACCCGCCTCTGGTGAGTTGTCACCCCCTACCGTTCATTCGCATACGTCGCCCCTCCTCGTGCACTCTGCCATCTCAGCCTGCTTTTCGTTTTCAGCAGTATCGTTTCATGGCTTTCACTTGTATCCGTTCTATGGCCAGTAACCATACACGACATCCCATTTTGTCATCAGATGCCAGTTCCGTGGACGCCAACATATTTAAACACTGACCACTCCTTATCCTTAGCCATGTCTTTTCTGTCAGTAGTTGAACCACTTAAACTTATTTCTTTCATTCTCTACGTTGGGTTAACTCTTGGGTCACATTTAATCTTTGCACGTGTTATCTTTCTACTTGCTGTTTCTTTCCAGAATGTGTCAGTTAATCTGACAATACAAAAAATAAAACTTTGGAAATGATTAGTACTTTCTGCAAAGTAAGGACAACAGTTAAATATTCAAAACAACAGCTGGTAGCAATTCAGTGATAATTCTACATTTCTAAACTTTTTCATAAGAATAGGCTTGATTGCGGCTATCATATATATCAAGAATTAAATGTATCTTAAGGTAACGCTGATGAGATAAATTGTTATTGATAAATACCGTTCTTTGTTCAAATGAGCTTTTGATTTTCCTGCAAGTTTTCGCTGTTTTTTACACTGTTCTTTCTTCAGGATAGCTTTAGGTTGCCATGCATCTCTTTACAAATATGTTTTTCTCGTAATTATTCAAGGCCACACAGCAATCTTTCATTGCGTGCTCGCGTACTTTATCATGAAATCATTTTTTCTCCTTTTTGTTCTTTCTTTTTCTTTTCTTTTTTTTTTTTTTTTTCCTTCTTCTTCTAGGATAATCTTTTACTTAACTAAGAATTAACTACAGTGACAAAACAATCGGTTCTTTTGAATTTTCCTACACACGTTCTACTCCGTCTGTGCTCCTGGACATATTGCTGTCTTGTAACATGCCATTGTATGTAACAAGAATTTCACTTTAGGAGAAAATCTTCATCGCCTCATTTCCTGGCCTTATTCAAGCCCCACATTGAAGCATCATCAGACATACAGTTCCATGCAAGGTGACCATGGACTGGGTGTATTTTTGAGTGACAGTTTGGTTGGCTAGCATGCTTGCTGTACATTCCAGTCTGTTTGGTTATTGTCACTTGCTGCATGAGGTTGTGAAAGAAAAGCTTTCTCACCAAACCGCTGGTCCTGTTGTGGCTGATGATGGTTATTAATCGTGATGGGGAACAGTTCGCTGCAAACTTACGCGTGCTCAAGCGGCGACCGCACGAACGCTGTCTTCTGCTCTGTGTGCATTTGTCGTCTGGTTGCAAAATAACCGCATTTGAACGCCTTGTGTGATGTTTTTAACAGAGAAGGAGAGAGGAGTCATCTTTGAGGACAGCGCAAACCACCCAGCACAGGTCCACTGAGTGGCTTTCCTGTTTCCTCAACGCCCTGTTCGACTTTGTGTACTCATCCATGATTTTGTGTCTTCTTGTTTTCTGCAGTCGTTTGTTTCAGATTAGCTAGTTATTGATTTGTTCTAACCATGATGACTGTTCCAGAACCGCCCCACCATAACTCCCCTTTTGTGTTCATTTTGTCCATGGTTACCACATGACAGATCTCCCCCAATCCCATCCCTTCATTGTCAGCATCCCTTTCCTGCATCCATCCATTCTTGTTTCCATTTCTAAAACTCACTGCCAGACCAACATTTTGTAAAGAAACATTCTAACCAGATCCATACATCAGATTTACGTTTTCAATATCTTTCTTTTTTCTATTTAAGATCCCGATTTTTTTATGATGGATTTATTTGTCGGCAAAGTCAAGAAATGCAAGCAGATCGACATTGGGACACGACATGGCAAGGCAATTAATGCAAATATATGGATTCTAGTTTATAAATGCACCCAAAGCATGATTAAATTGAAACACAGGAAGCAGCGGGAAGACACTCATTAAACTGGAGACAATTAGGCTGGCATCTCGTTTGCTGACTCTTATTTTCTTCTGGGATGTAGTTTATGTACCAGAATACTCGGGATGCAATACATTCTAGAGCGGAAAACACTCAGCAGATTTGAAGTGCCAACATTGTTGTGAACAAATTTGACCTGGTCACATTTTGACACTTTTCTAATGTAAACAGTTGAGCATCTTAATCTTAATTCAGTTGTAAATTCAGTAAAACATGTTGAAGGTAGTGGAACAAACAGCTAAGACAGTCACATTTTCTTCTATGTTCAATAATGGCCACAGAAGAAATGATAGTTTTGAGTAACTGTCCTCATTTATGTGTGTGTGTGACTCACACTTCAAAAATTCATCAAAGTTATGCCCACGCAGACTTGCACACAAACGCGCGCGCTCACGCACACACACACACATACCACCACACATACACACACACACACATCACCAACACACACACACACACACACAACCACACACACACACACACACACACACACACACACACACACACACACACACACACACACACACACACACACACACACCACTACCACCCTGTCAAAAGCCTTGGCAGAGTCCGCTGATATCTTTCAGCCGAAGATCACGGAGCGCAAGGCCATAAGGACTGACGAGGGATACACCACGCCCAAGAACCTCCTTTCCTGGCAGGTAATCATCAGTACTGGACACTCCACAATCTCTTCTCCGTCTATCTAGATGTGTCCTGTGACCCCCTGTTCCGTAGAAACCAACAGTTGTAGCGTATACATCATTTCACAAACTTGATTGTGTTTTGAATAGAGTGTAGTAAATCATTTGAAAGAATGTAGTAAGTCCTCTGTGATATGTGAATGCGCGCGTGTGTGCAGAAGAGAGTGACAGTAGAGGATAGTGGGTAGAGTAAGAGAACCAATATTTCGTGTAATTTTTACGATACAGGGTTGGTGATTTTAAAGATATTTATCAGAGTTGTACTAGTTTCCCGTAGCAAGATTTTGTTATAGAATATACATCGATTTTGTAATCGGTTTAGGTGTGTCAAAAATACCGAACTTGCCTACATGCATTTGACTTTCTCGTGCACAAGACGTAATGGGTATGGCTGACTGGTTGAGACTCTTGTCATCAAAAACAAAACAGTAAATCATTCTGTCATTCTCAGTACAGAACAGAACATCTGTTAAAAAAAAAACTGGCTTCACAGCACTATTCACAAATCCCAACCACGTCCTGTACTTTTGACTCACCTCTCACATGCCCTTGACCCCTCCCTCTGTATTAATGTCCTTGCCCTTGCCTGGGGTGACAGTATCGCTTGGAGTCCAAATTGACGCCCAGCGATCTCATGTATCAACCTTCCTCCTTCGGCCGCATCAGACATCAAGTGAGAGAGGCACAGGAGAGAATGGACCGCCACCGGCAGATGCTGGACAGGTATCTCCCTGAAGAGGGGGCCGAGTCCTCTGACGTTGCGGCCCGGATTCTGCGCAAGATGGACATGGAGAAGAGAGAGACTATGTAGGTGCATTGCGCATGCTCGCACTGCCAGCTTCCGGGAAAAAAATATTTCCGGTGTTTGGTTTCGGGCGAGCAATTCCATTTATTTAACTGAAGCTGCATGTACTAATATCAGTTGTTTGAACTTTATTTTTGTTCATTTTGTGTTGTTATGGGCATGTCTTTCTTTATATAACACTGCGAAATGAGTTCTGGGCATGATTGGATTTTGTTTATCACGTTGATAGGTGAATGTCTGCACATTGATTGTTTTTGTTTTTCAGTGAGCATTTTCTTTCACGTTTCACAGGTTCAAAATTGGAACGATGTAGGTGTGCAATTTATTGTTTATTGAGGAATTTTCTTTTTACGATTTGGACATAATGAAATTAACATTATTAAAGTAAAGCTGTGATGATTTGCATGTTTTCCGTATGATGTAAACGTAGAAAACTATGGTAGTTTAGATCCAGTTCCCTGCTGTCATCACGGTAGGTCCATTTCATGCTACCATTACGGTAGATCCAGTTTCTTGCCACCATCATGGTAGGTCCCTTTTCATGCAACCATCACGTGAAACCGATCTTGCTAAGTAGATGCAGGACGGTGTAATTTCCCTCAAGTAGGCTACCCTTTCCCCCACTATTCTGATATTGCTGGAATTGGTACGTTTAAGTTTGGAAGCACTCTGTCTGATTATGGCCCTTCTTACATCTTATGTCTCCAGTAAGTTCAAGGATTCCTGGCAATTTTAGAGGTGTCATCTCAGTCTTTCAAGATAATCGTACTCAGACTTATGTTAATGTTGAAAGCTGTTTCGTTGGTGTGGATAATGCAAGCACATGGATGCACAAGATGTTTTTCCCGTGGTAAATGACATGGCAGATTATGAAATTCCAAGATTCACAATTCTTAAGAACAGTCAGATAGTATATCATGAGTATGTTTTAAATGAACAGTCAGATAGTATATCATGGAGTATGTTTTAAATAAGCTGAAACAGTATTTTTGCTCGCATTGTTAGTTTAGGAGTTTAGTTATATATACATAGGAACAAGACATTCATGGTCCGCATGTCTAACTCATCACAACTTTTTAATGACCAGGACTGTCTTGTTCTGATATTGAAATTGTGAGCTATCAGTGTTTGCAGTAGATGCATGGGTAAACAGATGTTCGTAGAGCAAGAACGTTTGGCCGCAAAAGCTAGCATGTTTACATGGTCTTGAACAAGCCTCAAGCTTTCTACAAGCCTCAGGTAGTTTGTAGCTTTTATGTCAGATTTTCCTGTAGTTTTAGCCAACACACTTCTCATACCTTTTGCCTCATTTCATCCTGTGCTAGCCTCGTCTGCTGTCTTGTTTCTACAGAAGCACATGCTGTACGCTGTAATATCTTGTTTGACAGTCAGTGTCAGGGGCAGGAACACACACAAAAGTGCTTTCCAAAGTGGTGGTTCGCCGACCAGGCAGTGCCGCAGAGCAGGTGATAACCATCCCCTACCAGACGGCCAGAAGGAAGTCCAGGTTCCTGGGGAAGCCGACGCCCATCAAATACTTCCCCAGTCCCTATGACTTCCCTGACCCCCGGCTGAATGTCCCCAAGAGAAGGAAAGTCCGTTCTGCCCCCAGAGAAGACGATGAGGACGGGTATTATAGGTGTTCCTTTGCCCAGACACCCCTGTGGCACGCCCTTTTCCTCACCCCTTCCTGAAAGATCCCGTAAGATATCCAGTTGTATCGTCCTTCCTGTAAGGTACTTTTCTGTTTGATTGTGTGAGGTAAAAATCCATCCTCTGTGTGAGGTAAAAATCCCTCCTCTCTTCCAAAACATACCTCTCAGTTGTCTCTTTGTCCAGCCATGTCCTTTAAGCTGACCCCGTTTCAAACCGTCTCATAAAATGATCTTTACCGATCCGTTTTCGTACAGTGGTTCTTGTACGAAATGTACAAGTAAGATGTCCATTCTCCTTCTTCTTCCCATGAGTTTTTTCTCCAACTGTTCCGTGAGAGTGCTTTCTTGTCCAACTGGATGATGCCCATGGCGTGCATAGTGTCCAGCATTTACCATGAGTTGCACAGACATCTGTGTTAACAGATAAAGGCTGTTTTGTCCAGCCACCATTTTAAGCTGAAGTATCCATCTGGCCAGTTTCTCACGAAAAGTATCCCTTTCGTCAGCCGTAACTGCAGTAAATGCCATTGCTCAACTGTTTAGAAGATACCCCCCTATCCAGCCACCCTCATTCGATACCCATTTACCCAACCCTTTCTAAAGGATAACCCTGTTATGAGATTTCCCAGTCTGTCACGTCTGGATCCAATGATTCTCTTGTTAGCCTCCAGTCCTTACTCCAGTCTGTCGCCTCTCAAATGATTCTCTTGTTAACCTATAATCCATACCCCTATATCATGTGATCCCTGTGTATCTCATTGTAACTTATCCCACCATCAGATGACAAGATGATAAAATACTGTTTCTGGTGTCTATTTCTAGCTGGACATTTCAAAGTTTTAATTAGCTATGGACAAAATGCTGTGGACATGGTCCAGGCCAGACTCTGTACTTGTCATCTGAGAAGCGTTGAGACCTTCCGGTTTGCGTCCTATGTATTGGCACTGGAGTGTGTGTGTTGGCATTCCAGCACCAAACATGAATCCCCAGTATTGCCTTTCATGTGTGCGTGTTTATTCCATGCGGTGTTCACCAGTCTGTAGATGTCAGTGTTAACCTTCGGTATTGTGACCTAACCGACCGTAGGCCTACATATTATGCGCATCTAGGTTCAGTCTATGTATGATTCAAGATAGGTTAGTGGGACAGCTGCCTGTCCATTACGGAAAGGGACAGTGTTGTGGTGGTGACCTTTTGAGTTTGGTGGGAGGGGGTGTAAAGGGGAGCCAGACAAAACATTTTGATATGTTTCGTTGATGTATTCGCGTAACGATATCCGAGTGACCCCTCCCCATTTCCCACGACAAAATGTAAAGGGGAAAAAAGTCCTGCTCAGTGTCGATAGTTAAGTGACAAGTTGGGTCGAGTCCACAGTGTCAGATGACTTGGTCAGTCACATACATCTCATCATAACAGCAAAACGTTAATTAACGTTTATGTAAAAGTTAGATTATGGCACGGTTTCAGTGACATACACATGTATAGATATTTTCAAGCAGATATGTCTAAAAATTACATTATTAACAGCGTATACTAGAACTGCTCAAGTCACATAGATCCCAGCAGTTCACCAGTGTGCGAATTTTGGACAAATCAAATTAAACACGTTACTAAGTTTTATTCTATTGTAGAGGTACTGATATCAAACTATCGATGACCAGAGGGGAGGGGGTATATTTAAGGGCCTTCACGAAGATAATAATCTTACCTATCTCTACGTTAAAAAAGAACTTGTCGTGTGTATCAATATAGAAACCTCATAGCAGTAGATGAGTACACTGGATTACGATTGTAAGAAGATGTTCTAAATTCACGCTGTGAAATCATAGGACTCGGTTCTGCACACTTACCTCGATCTAAATGAATGTGACTTTCGAAGTTTAGGCGTGGGTTCATTGAAAGACGTTTACTTGTTGTTTTGTTTTAGTGAACAATGTCACCATCGGAACAGTAACAATTACTGAGTGAGAAAAAAATCAGCAACGTAGCTTTTTCTTTTTTTGTAAGCCGTTTAACAGTGCATCGGTTATGACATCAATTTCAAAAACTGTCATTTATGAATAAAAAAAAAATGACTGTAAACCAACTCTTACACACTCACGGGATGAAAACAAAATGCTGTCGGTGTAAGGTTTATATCAATTCATATCAGCAAAATGTCGGAAAATGACAAAAAGGTAAAAATACGGTAACGTTCAAAAAGAAGTTGCAGTTTGCTGTCGGTGTAAGGTTTGTACCAGTACCATGTCATATCAACAAAACGTCGGAAAATGGCAAACAGGTAAAAATACGGTAACATTCAAAAAGAAGCCACAGTTTGTCGTCGGTGTAAGGTTTATGCCATTTATACCGCAAAAAGTCCAAATATTTTGAATTTGAAAACAAAAAACAAAACAAAACAAAAAAAGCCCGCGGTTTTTAAAGCTTTTCATAAAATCAGGTGAACAAATTTGACCTGAATTGTTCCTATGTCCACTTTGCTGTCCCACCCAGTCCCTCCCCGTCACGTGTGTAGATGTGATGTGCGCATGCTCTAGCATGCTGTATGTTACTGTGTAGAACTGTAGCCTGTATTTCATTGCGAGTTTTTATTATCAAAAGTGTATCTTAGTACATGTATACTATGTAGATTTCGCAGTTTGCGTATACTAAGCAGATTTTGTAGTTTGCAGTTATGTCTCGAAAATTTCGTTGTCATGTTATTTGCCGTCGGTGTGCTGGAAAAGAATTTTCAATAGGAATTTTGTTTATGTCAATAACATACGTTTCACCGACGTTATGTTAATGTATAGTATGGTATCCTGCAAACCTGCAGAAAAATAACAGCAAAAAAGCCTACCAGCTTGTGAAAGAACTAGCAAGCTCAAAACAAGGCAGAACCACTACCATACAGAACAAAGCAGGGAAATGTCTCACAGAAGATCAAGAGATTCTGCAGAGGTGGACAGAGTACTGCTCCGAATTATACACACACACAACAACAGGAGATCCCAAGGTGCTAGACGTTCCTCCACCAACCAACAACGACAGCTACCCCATCTTGCGAGAAGAAGTTGAAGCTGCAGTAAAATCATTGAAGAAAGGCAAGTCGGCAGGAATGGACAACATTCCCTCAGAACTGGTCCAGGCAGGAGGAGAGGCCATGATAGATATGTTACTCATCATCTGCAATAAGATCTGGCGGACAGGTGAGTGGCCAACACCTTGGACCCAGTCCCTGATCATCACTCTCCCGAAGAAAGGCAACCTACAACTATGCCAAAACTACCGTACCATCAGCCTGATCAGCCATCCAAGTAAGGTCATGCTAAAAATCCTTCTGAGTAGACTGAAGCCACAAGCTGAGGAGATAATAAAAGAAGAGCAGGCAGGTTTCAGACCAGGAAGAAGTACCACAGAGCAAATTTTCAACCTCAGATTGCTCTGTGAGAAATACCTGCAACACCAACAAGGCCTTTACCACGTCTTCGTGGACTTCAAGAAGGCATTCGACAGAGTTTGGCACGCAGCCTTGTGGGCAACCATGAGGCTGTACAACATCAATGCCAACCTGATCAGAACCATAGAATGCCTCTACGAAAAGGCGACCAGTGCAGTCTACCATGACAACAACATAGGCGAATGGTTCCGAACCACAGTTGGAGTACGCCAAGGATGCCTGCTCTCCCCCACTCTCTTCAACATCTTCTTAGAGAGAATAATGGCTGACGCACTTGAAGACCACGAGGGAACAGTCAGCATCGGAGGTAGAACAATCACAAACTTGCGTTTTGCCGACGACATTGACGGACTAGCTGGGCAAGAGCAAGAGCTAGTCAGCTTGATAAAACATCTTGATGAGGCCTCCACATCATATGGCATGCAGATCAGTGCAGAGAAAACCCAGTTGATGACAAATAATACCAATGGCATCAGCACTGACATTACCATAGACAACAAGAAACTTGAGACCGTCCATAGATTTAAATATCTGGGAGCTATAGTATCAGATGAAGGATCAAAGCCCGAGGTACTTTCCAGGATTGCACAGACCACAGCTGCAATGACCAAGCTAAAAGTCATCTGGAACGACAAGAATATCGCAATCGGCTCCAAGATCAGACTGATGCGTTCCCTGGTCATGTCAATATTTTTGTATGCATGCGAAACATGGACCATAACAGCAGACATTGAAAGAAGGATACAGGCAATGGAGATGAGATGCTTCCGCAAACTCCTTGGTATCTCGTACATAGATCATATAACCAATAAAGAAGTGAAAACCCGAATCGAAAACGCCATCGGGCCGTATGAAGACCTCCTGACCTCAGTGAAAAGACGCAAACTGAGGTGGTACGGGCACGTCACACGATCATCTGGACTGGCCAAGACCGTCTTGCAGGGAACAGTTCAGGGAGGGAGACGAAGAGGCAGACAGAGAAAAAGATGGGAAGACAATATCAAAGAGTGGACTGGCCTTGAATGGAATATCATTCTGCGGAAAGCTGAGGACCGTGAGGAGTGGAGGAAGTTGGTTGCAAAATCTTCAATGGTGCCCCAACGGTCAACCAGACTACGGGACTGATGATGATGATGATGATGGTATCCTGGTGTTGTAAAATGTGGTCATGAAAGAACATGTTTATTTCGGTACATTTTGTAGCCCAAAAGTAAATAGCCAAACCTTTTGTACAACTTGTTATGTGTAGAATACAAGACACATTGTTATAAAGAACTATAGAGCTATTGACGAACCAAAATGTGATACCGTGTACCATATTTTTCCCGTTTACATTCTCCTTTCTTGTCTTGTATTTCATTGTTCAATTCCTTATGATATTCCTGTTCTCTGCATATGTCTCAGTCACTGTCGATCTTTCTCTGTCTCTGTCTGTCTGTCTCTTTCCCTCTCTGCCTCTCTCTCTCTCTCTCTCTCTCTCTCTCTCTCTCTCTCTCTCTCTCTCTCTCTCTCTCTCTCTCTCTCTCTCTCTCTCTCGCGCGCGCGCGGTCACATACACTTATACACACAGAACTGTCCACTTCCAAGACACACGGCATATTCAGACCGCTCCCATTCCTCAGTTTTCTCCATCAAGTATTCCTTTGTTAATCTGATGCCATAGAAACACTCCTCGTTCCTGATATGTAGGCCTAATGTGGCACTGCTGCGTTTGAAGATCGAGTTGCTGAAGACTTTGAAACACGAACAGTTATTTACTGAGAAAAGTAGTTGGGTAGACGGTCAGATAATTTTTATTTTTATTATTCATTTATTTATATTTTTATCAGTGTACAGGATCTGTCAGCAGCAGACTGGTTATTTTCGGTCATCTTCACAACATGACAGCAAAATGGAAACATTAAGATATATGGGCTTGGCCAAAAACAGAATAAAAATAAATCCATCTTGCTGTGTTATCCCCAATGTTGCACTGTTAATGATTGGCGCAGTCGACTTTTCGTCTGCTTTTTTTTTTTTTTTTTTTTTTTTTTCTTTTTTTAATGATGTCTGGAGACGCATAATTCAATTAGTAATTCCGTGAATTGCGAAATACTTTTATCTATTCATTGTCATCGTTTTCCAAATATGGCAATAATTATTCATGTCTGCAACTCGTTCTTTGCCTCTTATCTGTTTAATTTTCAAAGCAGACCCTCCATACATATATTTTCAGAGATGGATAGATTTTTCCGTTTCAGTTGTGTTCATTCTCGGCCGATTATTCCGGTTCATCAGCACACCAACGGCTTCACCATCGTGTTCATTTGTGTTTCCCTCTGTGCGTCTGTGTGTGTTCCCTTTTTCCCCCATTTATTCCTCCTCCTTTCCTCCAGCCCCCCCCCCCCCTCCCGTTTTCTCTGTATCTTCAACTATTTTTACTTTCCTCTGCGTGTGTGTGTGTGTGTGTGTGATCAATTCCATACGTTCATTTTGTCATTCTTTTTGGGCATTTTCTATATCTGGCCCAAAGACAATGTCTTTGCTGTGGCCATACTTAAATAATCTTTTATTCCTCTGTTGGGATATTTTCTTCTGATTCTGTAGCTGTAGTTGTCTTTGTTATTACCTTGTGTGCATGTGTATTGTGTATGTCTGTGTGTGTTATTACCTTGTGTGTGTATGTGTGTGTGTATGTGTGTGCAGCTTTTTATACACCTTTTTATGTTCTTCGTTTAGATCATTTTCAGTAGCGATAATTTTCTTTGTTTTTCTCTTTTTGTTGTATCTGTGGCCATACTTTCCGTTGTTCTTCATGTGACTAGTTCTTCATGTTGACCATTTTGCTATTTCTTTAGGCGGCTGTAATCGCTTGTGTTTCTTCTCACTGTACTAGCCGCTGTGCTGGTCAGTTGAAACAGAACTGACCTGGCTTATTTCACGCCTTGTTTCTTCTTCTGGATCTGAACGATCTCTTTCTCCCTGTGACTATAATATCATTATATGTCATAGTTGACAGTGTTGTTCATTCTTGATAACCTGGCCCTGAACATGAGGTTCACATATGATTACCCTAGTCCATTCTTGATAGTCTCGTCTCAGAACTTGAGGTTCGTGAATGATTATCTTAGTTCATTCTTGATAACCTGGGAGGTTCATGAAGGATTGCCCTAGTCCATTCTTGACAATCTAGTTCTGAACTTAAGGTTAATGACTTATTATCTATTTGACAAAGTTGTACTCGTAACACGTTCTATGAATTATTCTGCTGTCGGTGATGTAGTCCTACTTTGGTGATCTGTAAACATTTTCCTGTCGTCACCTATTGCCCTCTTCTCCACACCACACACACACACACACACACACACACACACACACACACACACACACACACACACACACACACACACACACACACACCACACACGCACAAGCTTGCTTCTTTTAAGAACTAATCCTACATCTACTAGCTTCACAAGTGTTTGTCACTGCAGGGCTCAGAACCCTTCAAAAATGTTTTGGTATCTCAGGCATGGCGAATAACTGGAGTTTTTTTCTTTGATTGTTTTGTGTGTGTGCGCGCGCTTCAATTTCTGCTGTCCTTACTGACCATCTAGTTCTTCCAGGATCGGCGGAGCAGACATTGAGATTCCCAAGCGTCCTACGGTAAAAATCCCCAGTTACTACGCAGTAAGTGTGCTTTGCATGTGCATTGCTTACTCACATTAACTTATAATACATTGCATAGGCCTGTTGTTATTGATCAGATTAGGTTATTGTTTTGGTTCATGAAAAGAAACGTATTTTGTTGGAATAGGTGATTATTGTAGTTTATATGAAAAAGAGTATTTCAGTGGTGGAATTATTTCATTCTCTTTATTGATCTGTTAAATGGTTCATTTAATGCTCTCTCTCTCTCTCTCTCTCTCTCTCTCTCTCTCTCTCTCTCTCTCTCTCTCTCTCTCTCTCTCTCTCTCTCCCTTCTCTTCTCTTCTCTTCATATTGCTTCTCTTTACTAGTTGTTAACAACTTAATATATAATACTTATTTGGAGATGAATTCCTTCATAAACACGGTGATCTGCTTATTTATAGGCCTATTCCTTCATAAAGATGGCTACACACTGTACGATTTTCAGTTTGAATGTAATGCATTTATAATCAAAGAAAGAAACGAGGGAGAGGGGGAGGAGAAAAGGTAGAAGGCTATCCTCCATCGTTCAGACTTTGTGATGTGGCTGATGTTTTATGGAAGTAAATTCTTATTTAAGCTTCCAACGTTGAGAATTTATTATATGGTTGATACAAGTTTGAAGTAAATTCTAAACTTAACGATTGCTTTTTTTTTTTTATCTGAGTTTCGAAGTATATTGAAGACAAAATTTCATTTATTGGTATCCCAATCATAGGATGTCGGTTTTAGAGATAATTTCGTGGTTTCCCGATCGTAACGTAGAAAAGATCGAAGGGAGGATAGAGTTGGGGTGATAAAGGAACTGACTTTTGGTTGCTTTACAAAACATAAATCACATCAACCTGCCTTCGTAACATTGTTACTATTAGTAGTAGTACTATATGATTATTCTTATTACTATCATTATTATGACAATTATTAGTGTTTATTGCATCCATCTTGCTCGTTTCAATGCCTAATATTACGACCGCCATTATGTATCATGGTAACTCGTATTCAAGCCATAGACAAAACTGTTTCACCATTATGCTGACCTAATTATGTTATAGTTGGATGGAAGCGGATAAAGGTAGGATGATAAATAAACACTAAGCACGCTTACGTTCTGCATGGGTCATCATTCTGCAGCAGTGCTTTAGCGCTCGTTAATTAATCAACTATGCACACTATTGTGCTTGGCAGTAAATACTAAAAAGTAATACTTAAGGGTCAACTCTTTCTTGGTCTCCTTTGACTCCCGCACTCTTGTCCAGCAGCATCCTGCGTTGTCACGCCACGTTAGTAAAGAAAAAACTTAACCACTTTGACTCCCTCACCCTATCCACCAGCTTCCTGCGCAGGAAGCTGATGGATAGGGTGAGGGAGTCAAAGCAGTTAAGTTTTCGCAGTTGATGGATAGGGTGCGGGGGTCAAAGGGTTAATGACCGCAGGAGTACTGGTTTACTGACACTGCCTTGTCATAAAAATAGTAGCACTGTAGACATCGTTAAATGGAAACAGTGTATGGAGTAACCACTAACACAACACCAAACAGTTATAACCACGTGATGAAAACGTCATTCGCTACCACGCTTCTGGCTGCATGCCCAAGAAAAAAGTGTACTGGTCTTTCACTGACAGCATCATAGTCTCCATTCTGGAAAAAAATAATAATAAAAATTTTAAAAAAGAAGAAAAATTAGTGTCTTTACCGAACCAGGCGTTTGGTACGTTATGAAGAAGCTGTTAGTACCTGTCACTGTGGCGCGGTGGTAAGTGCAACAGACTAACAACTGAAAGGATGTGGGTTTGTTTCTCATCAGGCCTGCCAGAATTATGATAGGACCTTTTCTGTCCCAACTGACCCCTGTCTCAGAATTAAGCATGTCATGGGATCTGTGGTAAAACTTGGACCGCACGGTCAAGTCTCATCCACTTCATAGATGTGTCATTAAGGTTTTTCTGTTCAAAGTCTCATCCACTTCACGGACGCGTCATTAAGGTTTCTGTTCAAATTTCCTGACCCACACTGAAGGAGCCTGTCTCTCTCGGGCCTGGTTAACGCCAGGATGATTACAAAAGGACGTGTAGAGTACAGTCCTGTCATGGAGTCTCTGTCCAGAATTGCACTCTATAGCGTCATGATTATCGTCCCCGTTATCATGCATTATCACGGCATTATGAAAAAATACTGGCCCAGAATCTGAGATCAGTGAAGTGGCGCAGAAATGAAACAGAAAAAAACAGAAAGATTGTTAATCACATTTAGCAGCACCTTTGTAAAGTATGTAGGTGTTTCCTATCTTTGTCAAGAAGGATTTGTACTAAGGAAGAACCATGGTTAGTAACCTTTGTAAACGACCTTGATGTTTCCTATTTTTGTCAAGAAGGATTTAGACAAAGGGAGAACTATGGCTAGTAACCTTTGTGAACAATGCAGGTGTTTCCTATCTTTGTCAAAAAGGATTTACACTGAAGAAGAACTATTGTTAGTAACGAAGGTGAATTTCATAATCGTCCATGAAGGCTAAGACACATAGTATGATTTGTTCATGTGAATTGACAAGATGACGCCACTTCTATTTGCATATAATCTGACCCAATCATGTGAATTGATCTACAACAGAGTTGTGTTTGAGTCTGGCTTTGAAAGATACAACAGGCGACATTCACAGCAATGACAAGAATGAGTCATATTAGTCGATGTAATAAGTAAATACAACAGCCGACATTCACATCAGTGACTGCAATGAGTCATGTTAGTCGATGTAATAAGTAAATACAACAGTCGACATTCACAGCAGTGACAGGAATGAGTCATGTTAGTCGATGTAATAAGTAAATACAAAGCCGACATTCACATCAGTGACTGCAATGAGTCATGTTACTCTATGTAATAAGTAAATACAACAGCCGACATTCACAGCAGTGACTGGAATGAGTCATGTTAGTCAATGTAATAAGTAAATACAACAGCCGACATTCACATCAGTGACTGGAATGAGTCATGTTAGTCGATGTAATAAGTAAATACAACAGCCGACATTCACATAAGTGACTGGAATGAGTCATGTTATCTATGTAATAAGTAAATACAACAGCCGACATTCACATCAGTGACTGGAATGAGTCATGTTAGTCTATGTAATAAGTAAATACAACAGCTGACATTCACATCAGTGACTGGAATGAGTCATGTTAGTCGATGTAATAAGTAAATACAACAGCCGACATTCACATCAGTGACTGCAATGAGTCATGTTAGTCTATGTAATAAGTAAATACAACAGCCGACATTCACATCAGTGACGAATGAGTCATGTTACGTCTATGTAATAAGTAAATACAACAGCCGACATTCACATGCAGTGACTGGAATGAGTCATTTAGTCTATGTAATAAGTAAATACAACAGCCGACATTCACAGCATGACAGGAATGAGTCATTAGTCTATGTAATAAGTAAATACAACACCCGACATTCACAGCAGTGACGGAATGAGTCATGTTAGTCTATGTAATAAGTAAATATAACAGCCGACATTCACATCAGTGACAGGAATGAGTCATATTAGTCTATGTAATAAGTAAATACAACAGCCGACATTCACAGCAGTGACAGGAATGAGTCATGTTACTCTATGTAATAAGTAAATACAACAGCCGACATTCACACAATGACTGGAATGAGTCATTTAGTCTATGTAATAAGTAAATACAACAGCCGACATTCACAGCATGACAGGAATGAGTCATGTTAGTCTATGTAATAAGTAAATACAACAGCCGACATTCACATCAGTGACAGGAATGAGTCATTGTGTATGTAATAAGTAAATACAACAGCCGACATTCACATCAGTGACAGGAATGAGTCATATTAGTCTATGTAATAAGTAAATACAACAGCCGACATTCACAGCAATGACAGGAATGAGTCATGTTAGTCTATGTAATAAGTAAATACAACAGCCGACATTCACATCAGTGACAGGAATGAGTCATGTTAGTCTATGTAATAAGTAAATACAACAGCCGACATTCACAGCAGTGACAGGAATGAGTCATGTTACTCTATGTAATAAGTAAATACAACAGCCGACATTCACACAGTGACAGGAATGAGTCATGTTACTCTATGTAATAAGTAAATACAACAGCCGACATTCACATCAGTGACAGGAATGAGTCATATTAGTCTATGTAATAAGTAAATACAACAGCCGACATTCACAGCAGTGACTGGAAGGAGTCATGTTACTCTATGTAATAAGTAAATACAACAGCCGACATTCACATCAGTGACTGGAATGAGTCATGTTAGTCTCTGTAATAAGTAAATACAACAGCCGACATTCACAGCAGTGACAGGAATGAGTCATTTAGTCTATGTAATAAGTAAATATAACAGCCGACATTCACATCAGTGACAGGAATGAGTCATAGTTAGTCTATGTAATAAGTAAATACAACAGCCGACATTCACAGCAGTGACAGGAATGAGTCATTTAGTCTATGTAATAAGTAAATACAACAGCCGACATTCACATCAGTGACTGGAATGAGTCATGTTAGTCTGTGTAATAAGTAAATACAACAGCCGACATTCACATCAGTGACAGGAATGAGTCATGTTAGTCTATGTAATAAGTAAATACAACAGCCGACATTCACAGCAGTGACAGGAATGAGTCATATTAGTCTATGTAATAAGTAAATATAACAGCCGACATTCACATCAGTGACAGGAATGAGTCATATTAGTCTATGTAATAAGTAAATACAACAGCCGACATTCACAGCAGTGACAGGAATGAGTCATGTTAGTCTATGTAATAAGTAAATACAACAGCCGACATTCACATCAGTGACTGGAATGAGTCATGTTAGTCTGTGTAATAAGTAAATACAACAGCCGACATTCACATCAGTGACAGGAATGAGTCATGTTAGTCTATGTAATAAGTAAATACAACAGCCACATTCACATCAGTGACAGGAATGAGTCATATTAGTCTATGTAATAAGTAAATACAACAGCCGACATTCACATCAGTGACTGGAATGAGTCATGTTAGTCTATGTAATAAGTAAATACAACAGCCGACATTCACATCAGTGACTGGAATGAGTCATGTTAGTCTATGTAATAAGTAAATACAACAGCCGACATTCACACAGTGACTGGAATGAGTCATGTTAGTCTATGTAATAAGTAAATACAACAGCCGACATTCACATCAGTGACAGGAATGAGTCATGTTAGTCTATGTAATAAGTAAATACAACAGCCGACATTCACATCAGTGACAGGAATGAGTCATGTTAGTCTATGTAATAAGTAAATACAACAGCCGACATTCACATCAGTGACAGGAATGAGTCATGTTAGTCTATGTAATAAGTAAATACAACAGCCGACATTCACAGCAGTGACAGGAATGAGTCATGTTAGTCTATGTAATAAGTAAATACAACAGCCGACATTCACATCAGTGACAGGAATGAGTCATGTTAGTCTATGTAATAAGTAAATACAACAGCCGACATTCACATCAGTGACAGGAATGAGTCATATTAGTCTATGTAATAAGTAAATACAACAGCCGACATTCACATCAGTGACAGGAATGAGTCATGTTAGTCTATGTAATAAGTAAATACAACAGCCGACATTCACATCAGTGACTGGAATGAGTCATATTAGTCTATGTAATAAGTAAATACAACAGCCGACATTCACAGCAGTGACTGGAATGAGTCATGTTTAGTTATGTAATACTAGTAAAATACAAACAGCCGACATTCACATCAGTGACTGGAATGAGTCATGTTAGTCTATGTAATAAGTAAATACAACAGCCGACATTCACATCAGTGACAGGAATGAGTCATGTTAGTCTATGTAATAAGTAAATACAACAGCCGACATTCACACAGTGACAGGAATGAGTCATGTTAGTCTATGTAATAAGTAAATACAACAGCCGACATTCACATCAGTGACAGGAATGAGTCATGTTAGTCTATGTAATAAGTAAATACAACAGCCGACATTCACATCAGTGACAGGAATGAGTCATGTTAGTCTATGTAATAAGTAAATACAACAGCCGAACATTCACATCAGTGACAGGAATGAGTCATGTTATCTATGTAATAAGTAAATACAACAGCACATTCACACAGTGACAGGAATGAGTCATGTTAGTCTATGTAATAAGTAAATACAACAGCCGACATTCACATCAGTGACAGGAATGAGTCATGTTAGTCTATGTAATAAGTAAATACAACAGCCGACATTCACATCAGTGACAGGAATGAGTCATATTATCTATGTAATAAGTAAATACAACAGCCGACATTCACACAGTGACAGGAATGAGTCATTTAGTCTATGTAATAAGTAAATACAACAGCCGACATTCACATCAGTGACAGGAATGAGTCATGTTATCTATGTAATAAGTAAATACAACAGCCGACATTCACATCAGTGACAGGAATGAGTCATGTTAGTCTATGTAATAAGTAAATACAACAGCCGACATTCACATCAGTGACAGGAATGAGTCATGTTAGTCTATGTAATAAGTAAATACAACAGCCGACATTCACAGCAGTGACAGGAATGAGTCATGTTATCTATGTAATAAGTAAATACAACAGCCGACATTCACATCAGTGACAGGAATGAGTCATGTTAGTCTATGTAATAAGTAAATACAACAGCCGACATTCACATCAGTGACAGGAATGAGTCATGTTAGTCTATGTAATAAGTAAATACAACAGCCGACATTCACATCAGTGACAGGAATGAGTCATGTTACTCTATGTAATAAGTAAATACAACAGCCGACATTCACATCAGTGACAGGAATGAGTCATGTTAGTCTATGTAATAAGTAAATACAACAGCCGACATTCACATCAGTGACAGAATGAGTCATGTTAGTTATGTAATAAGTAAATACAACAGCCGACATTCACATGCAGTGACAGGAATGAGTCATGTTAGTCTATGTAATAAGTAAATACAACAGCCGACATTCACATCAGTGACAGAATGAGTCATGTAGTACTATGTAATAAGTAAATACAACAGCCGACATTCACAGCAGTGACAGGAATGAGTCATGTTACTCTATGTAATAAGTAAATACAACAGCCGACATTCACAGCAGTGACAGGAATGAGTCATGTTAGTCTATGTAATAAGTAAATACAACAGCCGACATTCACATGCAGTGACAGGAATGAGTCATGTTAGTCTATGTAATAAGTAAATACAACAGCCGACATTCACATGCAGTGACAGGAATGAGTCATGTTAGTCTATGTAATAAGTAAATACAACAGCCGACATTCACATCAGTGACAGGAATGAGTCATTTATCGATGTAATAAGTAAATACAACAGCCGACATTCACATCAGTGACTGGAATGAGTCATGTTAGTCTATGTAATAAGTAAATACAACAGCCGACATTCACATCAGTGACAGGAATGAGTCATGTTAGTCTATGTAATAAGTAAATACAACAGCCGACATTCACATCAGTGACAGGAATGAGTCATGATTAGTCTATGTAATAAGTAAATACAACAGCCGACATTCACAGCAGTGACAGGAATGAGTCATTTATCTATGTAATAAGTAAATACAACAGCCGACATTCACATCAGTGACAGAATGAGTCATGTTAGTCTATGTAATAAGTAAATACAACAGCCGACATTCACATCAGTGACAGGAATGAGTCATGTTATCTATGTAATAAGTAAATACAACAGCCGACATTCACATGCAGTGACAGGAATGAGTCATATTAGTCTATGTAATAAGTAAATACAACAGCCGACATTCACAGCAGTGACAGGAATGAGTCATAGTTAGTCTATGTAATAAGTAAATACAACAGCCGACATTCACATCAGTGACAGGAATGAGTCATGTTATCTATGTAATAAGTAAATACAACAGCCGACATTCACACAGTGACAGGAATGAGTCATGTTAGTCTATGTAATAAGTAAATACAACAGCCGACATTCACATCAGTGACAGGAATGAGTCATATTAGTCTATGTAATAAGTAAATACAACAGCCGACATTCACATGCAGTGACAGGAATGAGTCAATTAGTCTATGTAATAAGTAAATACAACAGCTGACTTTCACATCAGTGACAGGAATGAGTCATGTTACTCTATGTAATAAGTAAATACAACAGCCGACATTCACAGCAATGACAAGAATGAGTCATGTTAGTCTATGTAATAAGTAAATACAACAGCCGACATTCACATCAGTGACAGGAATGAGTCATGTTACTCTATGTAATAAGTAAATACAACAGCCGACATTCACATCAGTGACAGGAATGAGTCATGTTAGTTGATGTAATAAGTAAATACAACAGCCGACATTCACAGCAATGACAAGAATGAGTCATGTTAGTTGATGTAATAAGTAAATACAACAGCCGACATTCACAGCAATGACAAGAATGAGTCATGTTACTCTATGTAATAAGTAAATACAACAGCCGACATTCACAACAGTGACAGAATGAGTCATGTTAGTCTATGTAATAAGTAAATACAACAGCCGACATTCACAGCAATGACAAGAATGAGTCATGTTACTCTATGTAATAAGTAAATACAACAGCCGACATTCACAGCAATGACAGAATGAGTCATGTTAGTTGATGTAATAAGTAAATACAACAGCCGACATTCACAGCAGTGACAGGAATGAGTCATGTTAGTCTATGTAATAAGTAAATACAACAGCCGACATTCACAGCAGTGACAGGAATGAGTCATATTAGTCTATGTAATAAGTAAATACAACAGCCGACATTCACATCAGTGACAGGAATGAGTCATATTAGTCGATGTAATAAGTAAATACAACAGCCGACATTCACATCAGTGACTGGAATGAGTCATGTTACTCAATGTAATAAGTAAATACAACAGCCGACATTCACATCAGTGACAGGAATGAGTCATGTTAGTCTATGTATTAAGTAAATACAACAGCCGACATTCACATCAGTGACAGGAATGAGTCATATTAGTCGATGTAATAAGTAAATACAAGAGGCGACATTCACAGCAGTGACTGGAATGAGTCATATTAGTTGATGTAATAAGTAAATACAACAGCCGACATTCACATCAGTGACTGGAATGAGTCATATTAGTCTATGTAATAAGTAAATACAACAGCCGACATTCACATCAATGACAGGAATGAGTCATGTTACTCTATGTAATAAGTAAATACAACAGCCGACATTCACATCAGTGACAGGAATGAGTCATATTAGTCGATGTAATAAGTAAATACAACAGGCAACGTTCACAGTAATGACAGGAATTAGTCGTGTTAGTCGATGTAATAAGAGGAAAACAACATAAATGCAGGAAACCCAGGGTAAACTGAAACTAAAGTTTGAGAATAGACAGCCTCAGATCACCATCTCGATTTAGTAATATGACATCAGAAAGCTGGATATGAGTGAATTTTGTTCAGTTTGGGAGCACTTGGTCATATCAGTATATTGTACGTAATTATGTATTTCTGAAAATGCATGGCAGCTCTCACAACAGTAAGACAACTGTAGTCCTCAACAACAATAGACTCTAACTTCTGAATGTCAATTGACAATTTGGATGTACATATCTCCATAGAGAGTCACTAATTGTCGATAGAGAGTCACTAAACTGTAGAAGCATAGTAGATTTAGATTAAATGAACAGCAAAACTGCTGGATTTGCAGGTTGACAACATGATCTGAGTCAGTTGAAAATTTTCTTCTTCACATGTTCTGAATAAAAAAAGAACCCTATACTTTTTCTTCCTCCCCCCTCTCTTCTCCGTCTATCCATTTGGAAAAAGACTATGATTTGTTCAAACAATTTTGGATTTGTTTGCAAACTTAGTCATGTTTTGAACCTGCATATTGAGAAGCATAGTTAGTCAACTAATCAATCATTCAAATAATGATTTATTGATTGATTAAGGATAATCCGGTTTTTAGTATTCTAAACGATCACCTTTTACAGGCAAAATTTTGAACTTGATAAGCAAAGATTATTTAACCATAATACATTTTGTATGAGAGATAATGCATTGCATATGCTGTAATGCTTAGTGCAATATCAATCATGTTTCATATACTTACAAAGCAGCACTAACTTGTGTGGGGGGGGGGGGGGGGGGGGTCTTCCACAAACTGTTTACAACTTCTACTGCAAGCACAATAGTTTCCATGTTTAGTAACTTCTCAGTAGTTTTTACATATTTTCAGCAATCAACAACATGAAATGAATGTTTATATCATCTGCAGCCTTTTCACAATACAACCATCATCCTTGATAATGGAATTTACCGTTGATGTAAAGAGATTGATAGCACCAAGAATCATGAAATACATAACAAGGAAAGATCATAATGAAAGCAATATGGCATAAGTGTAGCAGAGGGTTATAAGGGCAGAGAGTGACCATGTTGGTGATGTGACAGTGTGGCATAGACCCCGCCAATCCCCCAATGTCGGATCTCAGACGACGCATCAGGAGGACACTGAACAAGACACGAAGGTCCTCCTTCGTCTTTTAACAGGCCCTGGCTGATGAAGTCCGGGAGGGTAGGTACATGCTCGCTCTCCCCCTTCCAGTTTGGTTGTCCCTTGTCCATCACATACCTACCTACCTTAGTCTGTGCTGTCATCTGGTAGTTTTCCAACTCTGAATGCGTACATTGAATTCCTTTTGTCAGTATGACTTGCCCTTGCCCTATATACTTCCATCTCTCCAGTCCCGTCTGGTTACTTTTCAAATTTTGTATTCTTACGTTATTCCCATCCACCATCCATCACTCCCTTTCTCCGTTTCCCACTCCCGTCTTCCCACTTTCTGCAACATATTGGGTTATGTGTTTAATTATTTTTCCCCTGAAAAGATCAACCCATTTATTTGTCCTTCCCTCTTTCTCTGACATTTCAGGTTATGTATTTATTTTCCCCTGAAAAGATCAACCCATTGTATTTGTCCTTCCTTCTTTTTGCGACATATCAGGTTATGTATACAGTTGTTTTTCCCCTGAAAAGATCAACCCATTTTATTTGCCTTTCCCTCTTTCTGCGACATATCCAGTTATGTATTCAATTGTTTTTCCCCTAAAAAGAAGAATCTGTTGTATTTGCCCTTCCCTCGTTCTGCGATATATTGGGTTATGTATTCAATTGTTTTTCCATGAAAAGATCAACCCATTGTGTTAGTGTGTTTCCATTTTATCGAGATGCCAGCCAGGAAATCATACACTGTTACACATGGACATTATACAATGTAATCAACAACTATTCCTATAACCGATCAAAGGTTTCCATTCTCCAGCATATAAGTTTCTAAAGGACATTATCAAATTCTTTAAAAGAATAATCGAGACAAAAGTAAAAATTCCTTAAAGAAAAGTCCAACATCTTTTGAAACTGAAAAGCATTAAAGCATGGTTCTACTATTAACTGAACCAGCTGGGTTTTTTATGGTGGTGCGTTATTTTCCAGTTACCCCCAACCCACCCAACCCACCCCAGTCGGTGTGCAGTGTCCTTTCCCTATTCCTGAGACTGATGTGCAGTGGGTGTAGAAGTATACTCTAGTTTCTAGACGTAGACGGCAAGTTAGGCCAGTGTGCTATGGATTGTTGGAACGTGTGTTATGGATAGATTAGCAAATGTAGAAACCGTGGAGTTTCCAGCCAGACTAGTATGTCCACCTTCGTCACCCTGTTGTGGTGATATACCATTCTGACAAGAAACTTTCCAGAGTTATCATTTCCACAGGCATTGATCGACATGTTGAAGCGTATGAAGCAGGCATGTTTGACTTAGTTGTCGGTTTTAACTATGTAATTAGAATGTGTTTATTAGTTGTGAACTTTGTTTTTCAAAGTTCAAGTATCCCACAGGATGTAGATTATCAACCAGACTGGATACACACCCAGTACTCTGAAGCACTGAAAAGGTTTTCTCATAACAATATGAGGCTTTTTTGGTGATGTGAAACTATAGGTAAATAGAAAATTTTAAAACTCTGAAAAGAGAAAAAAATCATGATTGTATGAGTAAAATGAGTTGTATAAATATAATCATACATTGACGTTAAACAGACCGCGGTCGAGGTATCATTGACTTATTTACTGGTAATTTGATTTCCAGTTTATATTGCCTCAGGTAGGTTCACGACTGATGTTAAGATAATGTACATCATTTGTAGAACAATCCTTTTCAAAGCAGTTATCAAGTGATAAGGTTGTTACCGTATTGCTTATTTCACCTTTAGATAGATTTTCAGGTATTTCTAATTTTATACATTACACTGGTGTAGACATGAGCAAGATTGAATGAGATGGAATCCATTGCCATCTGAGAGATGAATGATAATGATGTATAGTGGTTACCAGCTGAACAGATTGTGCAGTATGAGAGGATGTACAAAAGTAACTGAGGTAAGACGCTCGTGGAGTGCTTGCACTTAACTACTACATTAAAGATAAAATGACTAACGTTTGACTTAATGTGTGACAAGTTAAATGCTGTGTGGACAGTGAGAGTGGGTGGGTGTGCAAGTGGATGTGGTGTGTGTGTTTGCTTGTGTGTGTAGGGTGGATCAGTGTGCGCGTGTGTGTGTGTGTTTGCTTGTGTGTGTGTGGATGGGTGTGGTGTTTGTGTTTGTGTGTGCGTGTGTGAGAGAAAGATCATTTCGTATTTGATGACCAGTTCTGTTTTCATCTTGAGAGACACATTTCGTTCCTGATCTTCTCTTCTGTTTTCATTTCTATTAATATACACTTTTTGACAGTCTTTTTTTTTCATTTGTACAAGTCAGTAGTTTGTGTGAGCATTCATAACCATATGTGCAGTTGCAGTACTGAATGCAGTACTGTGTGTGTTTGTAGCTTCACTGAGTTGGGTTCAATGTCGTTTTGTGATTTGCAGTTTTGCTATTGCTTCAGTTCTTCCACAAAGCTTTGTTAGCTTCAGTTCAGCTTAAGTTTCAAGTCTCATTAACAAAATGGGCTGTGTGTTCACTACCAAATGATTTACTCTGTAATGATGTATTGTTTGCTTTAAATGTTTGTATTCTTTTTCAGATTTTTAGACACTTTCTTCTTGCAGGTTTATCTTATGAGTCTGTGCGTGCGTGTGTGTTGCGCGTGCGCGCGCGTGCATGTGTGTGTGTGTGTTGTGTGTGTGTGTGTGAGATATATTTTGATAAGTACCCAATATGGTACCCAATACGACAAAGTCCTGACCAGTATTTCTGTCTCCAAAGAGCTTGGGAAAGATGAATAGAAGAAGGAATCTCGAGATTGAGAATAAATGGATGAAATAACTATAATGACTGTGACAGCTCAAATGACCAGTTCGTCACAACTGACCCTTCAGGGAATAAATGGATGAAATAACTGTTGTGAATGTGACCGCTCAAATGACTAGTTCATCACAACTGACCCTTCAGAGAATAAATGGATGAAATAACTGTGATGAATGTGACAGCTCAAATGACTAGTTTGTCACAACTGACCCTTCAGAATAAATGGATGAAATAATTATGCTGAATGTGACGGCTCAAATGACTAATTCGTCACAACTGACCCTTCAAAGAATAAATGGTTGAAATAACTGTGATGAATGTGACAGCTCAAATGACTAGTTTGTCACAACTGACTCTTCAGAAGGAAAAGCTGAACACCACGAAGTCCCTAACAGTGGACATAAACAGTACATAGCAGACAACAGATCATAATGATAAGCTGAACACCAAGCAGTCCCTAACACATAGCAGACAACTGACTTTTCACAATAAGCTGAACACAGTTGACCAATAAGTGCACAACAATGACTTGTATGTCATGACATGTAATTAAAGTAAGAACTGGGAAGTGATTGTGATGTCAACACAGTTGGTGCTGGTGATACATTACAAAGGACTAGATTTCATCAAATAGTAATACGATTATGTGAATATAAAGATTTTATGTATATTCACATCAGCTGTATTGAAACTGCAAAGTTTACTTAAGTTTAAAAAAGCAAAAGACAGAAAGTGGGGAAGGGCAGGAGAGAGGGGGAAAGATGTGAATTATTCAGAATGAATGTTTGTAATATAAACAAGTTCATGCCAAATACTCTGCGTGACTAGTCTTTAATGAAGTTAGTAAATTTTGCCCCCACTACTATCAGTGTAGTGTTAAGGCACCAATATCTATGTATTGATTGATCTAGTTCATGCCAAATATTTCGCATGACTAGTCTTTTTGAAATTCGTAAATTTTGTCCTGACTGTTATCACTGTAGTGATAGACGCATGTATTGGTTTCAATTTTAATATTAATTTGTCATCATTTCATTCTCTCCCCATGTTAACGGAGCAGTGGAGAAAGTAGTGGCCAGAGGAAAAAGCGCTCCAAAGAGGCCCCCTACTGAGCTGCACTGGACTGATGGGCTGGGCTGGGCTGCTTTTCATCCAACCTGGATTTCACTCTGATTCGCTCTTCATGGACAACTCAGCACTGCTGCTTCTTCTTCAATGTTACAGAGTATTATCTTCGTTTCTGTGTTCTTGAGGACATTTTTTGTAAAGCTTGACAGATGGATGGACTTGAGCCATTGTGAAAGGCCTGTCTCCGTGTTTGATATTATCTACACATATTTTTAATTATTTACTTTTTTTATGTACAGATTTGTGTTCAAGGAGGACATACTGTAAATTGACATTTGGGGAGTGAACTCGTGTCTGAATATTCAATTTTTTTTTGTTTTAATAGTTCCTCCTTTTTATTTGGTAATTTACATACAGCACAGTCATGGACAGTTGTGAAATTGTGTTGATGAAAATTGTTTCTCAATCAAAAGACAGGACAATTTGTAGTCACCAGGTTCATGTAGAGAGACTGACTTGAGAAGACTATGGGGTAAACAGACACTGTAGTTTCCCAGATCTGAGGATGGGTTCTCTTAACACTTGTCCATGTCTTAATGTCAGTGCACTAATGATCATACATGTAGTGCAATGATATGACCGTTTTCTTTTCTTTTTTGGCCAGGCTTCATTGACATTGTAAGACATGATCAGTTCTGCGCTTTGTGTCGCCAAAGGACAGAATTCGCTTTTGTATAGCAGTATAACGTTTGCTTTATATTGTTAAAGAATAGAAGCTGCTTCCTTGGTGGCAAAGAACCTGTGAAAATCCTGTCCTCCATACCGTGATGTACATTGTAGGTATTTACAGTGTTTTTGGATCTGTCTTCACTCATTGTCACTTGCACTTTGATATCGATACAGCTCTTGAACATGTTTTTACTTGGTGCACACACACAGAGACAACAGTTGTCCATGATGTTTTGTAGACTTTTCCCCCGTGGTACTTTTTTTTACTTACAACACACTTTGATTGCAATAAAAAAAAAAAGAGCTCAGTGCGATTTTCAGTTAAATAGGCTGATGACGGCACAAATACTCATGTACGCTTCATTTATAGCTTGAATCACAGTTAATGCAAGACTATGGCCTTTGTTGACTTTTGTTCTGGGGACAGGCAAACTGCATGGGGGGGATATCGCTTCCAGTACAGACTTACATTTGACAACAGAGTTGAAGACTATCACTTGCCGACACTGCCAAACTCCGAGACCAAACCAACAACGATACCAGAAACGAGGAGAGAACGTCACCGAATCGATGTTCAAGAAACAACGTGACGACTTGTCAACCAAAGAAGCCTCATGAGATCAAAAAGGGTCTGGGACATTGCCAGGATTGGTCAACCAATATGCCACGATTGGTCGAACTATTCAGGGGCAGCAAATCGTCATCTCAGTGTGATAATAAATGACTTAGCTGTACAATTGTGTCGGGTGTCACTTCAGTTTTTGTAGTTCTTGAAGGGTGACGTGTTTCCCAAGATTATTTATGTACACCAGATTTGTGTAAATACGACGTGCAAACCTTTGTAAATTCAGAAGTGTGTGTCTTCCATCAGTTTTACGCCCCTAGGAGGAAGATGATAATATCGACGTGTAGATTGACGGCGCATGCTTGGCACGTGACCCGGGCTGCACGTGCTTTGTCATGCGATCGTCTTTCTGCACTCAAAATCAGTGTGGCATTGATCAATAAACAACCGTTGACATAAACAAAAATGTGTCTGTTTGTGTGTATGAAAGAGACAAAGCTTCATTTTCACCATAAAATAAAGACTTTTGTTTTCTCTCTTGTTTTTCGTCTTTGACTCTTGCACCCTGTCCATCAGCATCCTGCACTGTCAACCATGCCAGCAAAGCAAAAAACATAACCTTTTGATTCCCTTACCCGATCCACCAGCTTCCTGCTGGAAGCAGATGGATAAGGTGAGGGAGTCAAAGGGTTAAGCTTTTGCGGTTGGTGGAAAGGGTGCCGGAGTCAAAACAGTTAAACAGATATTGTCTTATCTCTCATGCAGCATTGTATACTGCCTGACATTTTAACAGTGCGCAAAAAGAAAATAGGAAAAGTACACAGAATGTGAGTTGGTGTCTATTTTATGTCATCAACCAGCTGACCAGAAAAATTGAGAAGATAGCATGCTTGTTCCAGTGTTTGCTCCTGTAAGTGAAGAAAAGACAACAGAGTGTGGTTGCCGATAGATGGTGATAGATGGCTGGCCAGATTAATACCCTGGCTTGTACACATTACTACAGTCCACACAGATGTCAACAGGTATCAGTGTCTCTTTAGGGATGGGGAAAGATAAAGCAGTGAAAGAGAGGAAACGGGCTCTGCCCTTACTATGCCCAGCCAGGGAGAAGCTGAGATCTTAACCCTCACTCTATTCACAAGCCTCCTGCATTGTCAGCCATGACAGCAAAGCAAAAACTTAACCCTTTCACTCCATCATCCTATCATCCACCAGCTTCCTGCAAAAACTCAACCCTTTCACTCCCTCACCCTATCCACCAGCTTCCTGCAGGAAGCTGGTGGTGGATAGAGTGAGAGTGAAAGAGTTGAGTTTTTGCTGCTGACAGGGAGAGGGAATGAAAGGGTTTTTCCAGCTGGTAGATAGGATATGGGAGTGAAAGGGTTAAACCTTTGTTTTCCAATAACCATCTGGGCTATAAGCCCTTTACTTTGCCTTTACTGTTCAGGCTGATGTAGAGAAGTGAATTCACAAGAAAATTCAGTATCGGCAAACATTGAAGCTAAGTACACTTCATAGTTCCATTTCCATGCCATTTGTTTTTTGTACACTACATTATGTCAGGTGGTATATCAGGCATATGTAAAAATGTGGTCCTGCACATAAGCCCTCAAATTCAGGTCCAACAGCGTGTGTTTGTGTGTGTGTGTGGTGTATTTCGAACGTACAGATGGTCACTACATCATGGTCCATCTCTCTCTCTCTCTCTCTCTCTCTCTCTCTCTCTCTCTCTCTCTCTCTCTCTCTCTCTCTCTCTCTCTCTCTCACATATGCAGACACAAACCAATACAACCACATGACTACATATTAATTCAACAGATAAACTAAACTATTAAAGAGAAGTATCATCCAAAGAAATATAAAAGTTTGCACAGGGTTCATACAGATTTTTAGACAAAAAATTTAAGGACTTTTGAAGCACTTTTTTTTTAATTTAAGGACTTACTTCAAGGATAACTTTAAGAAAAATAATCATGAAATTCTGACACAAATTAAATCATTCGCTGTTACTCTTCAATACTCACATCATGGATCCTCTGCGAGCATAGATTTCTTTAGGAATCTCAGCTGTTTATATCAGTATAGCCACAAATGTTTGTTTCTTACAATATAGCAGAGCAAATGTAGGATTCTCACTTATTGTGATGAATTGACAAAATGTTTGAAAATGTTTGCTGCACACAACAGATTCTCCAATCTTGCAGTTGACAAAAATGTTTGTTTGCCTGTCGTCCATAAGGAATTTCAGTTCTTGTGATCAGTAGACACAAATACATGTATGTTTGAAGTCACTGACAGTAAAATGTCTCTATAACTAAAACTACAGGTCACAACACTGGGGGCATAAACATCAAAACACTGAGAGGATGCAAGCTGTAATAGAACACTAACAGTTAAACTGCATCTTTCACTCCTTCCATCTTCTCTTGGATCTCCTTCTCTATCTGCTGCAAACTTTGCTGCTTTTCATTCACTCTCTTCCTCAAAGCATTTGATTCAGCTATCAAGGACAGTTGACCCTTTCTCTCTGCATCCTCTGCAGATTTGAAATGCCTTCACACGAACGAAAGCTGTAATGACTTGTCACTACTTTTAAAGTCCACAGTAGTTCAGCTTTCATTGCCTCTGTTTTAGTACGGCTCAGGCTGTTCATTGACATCTGAGTTTGAGCAGAACAGTTGGTTGATGAACTGCAGGATGACGAACTGCTAGAAGTGATGGGATCGCTCGTTGTAGAAGTTTTTGTGAAAAAAAATTCGAAAGACGGAACTGCTGGATTTGAAGCCTTCATCAGGTCGCTGTGTTTTTCCCTTTTCCATGGGTATTTACAGCCAATTCTCCCATTGAACGAATGTCAATGGTCTTCTTACAAATGTGGCAAAAGGCCTTGCATCTGTCTCCACTTGGGTCTGCCTGCAGCCATTCTTTGTATTCGTCTTTTTCCAGCCAAACTACGTTAAACAAACACTTCCCCGGCATGTTGACTTCTCAATTTCAAAATGGTGGAACATTCTTTCACGTACGCGCATGCGCCATGAAGGCCCGTAACTCTGGTGTTTTTGACCTATAGCAGACAACGTATCGGTGAGATCGTCAATCTTAACTCTTTCTTTTTTTTTTTTTTTTTACAAACTCCAAGATTTTACACAGACTTTATTAAAAATCATAGGCAGTGACAAAACTTAAGGACTTTTTAAAGATCTTTCAGCAAAAGCCTGATTTTTAAGGACTTTTAAGGCCTTAAAAAGCATGCCCTCAAAATTAAGGACCTTTAAGGACTGCGAACCCTGTTGCAGTACTTGACAAATAAACTGACTGAAAGATAAAGAACTATTAGTAAGATATAGGTAATGTTCATAAATAAGAATGCCTATCATGGCATACAATCATTCCTGTTCTTCATTTATTAATATGTTGCAAGACTTGAATCCTACAGATCACACACACACACACACACACACACACACACACACACACACACACACACACACACACACACACACTCTTTCTAAAAAAAAAATTACAAAGAAAAGGGAAAAAATCTGTTTTGCAGATGTATATTCTTCAATGAAAATTGCTTCAAATGCTGGTAAAGCAAACATCAAAAGTAACAAAAGTAACTTATACATTTGCTCTTATTTTAATTCATGAAGAACGGATGCCATTGAAAACGTACATACACACACATTAGAGAAAACTGAAGAGCTGACTTATGTGTTCAGTATGTTCAAGCTGTACTACCAATGCTTCATTTCTTGTGAAATTAGGTGTGTATTGTAGCGGCATAATTTTAGAATTATTACACCATGTCTATAAACACGCACAGCTATAACTACATGGTACAGTGCATGGCCCATGTTGGTTAAAAATGCATCCATAAACATTCATGAAACATGACACAGAAATAGTTCATTCCAATGACAAATTGACACTTAACAACATGTAGTGAATTCAGGCGTGTGATGTACAGACATAATCTTAAAATTAATATGCCATTTCTATAAACCTGTACAGCCACAACAACATACTGAGTTGAATGCATGGCCAAGTTGGTTCAAAATGCATCCACAAATGTTCATGAAACATGACACATACATGGGTCACTCCGAATGACAAAGTGAAAGAAGTCTACATAATTCCTATCTACACACAAGTTGACAGAAGTGTCTTTGATTCCTATCTGTAAACAGCACAGTTATCCTGAAAAGGATGGGGTTAAGAAACTTACACTTTGGCTGTTACAATGCCCAGATCAATCCAAACTTCAACAGTCATGCCTATTGGATGAATGGATTTACAACCATTCTGGACAAACTAATTCATTCATAAACAGCTGAAAAGTTTGCCTCACTTTTCCATTACATTTACAGAGACATATATATATACAGTGAGGCCACAGAGTTTATCTAAATCAATGTTTCCTTTCATGAAAAAAGAGACTAGAAACACACAGGCATGTAAATGTATACACACACAGGTGGAAAACACAAACCCACATATTATTATGCATACACACATACACTATACATGCATGTACACACGCACACACACACACACACCATACACACACACACGGAACACTCACACACATAAACATGCATGTACACATACACACACACTCACACACACCACACATGTAGTATTATTAGCAAGATCAGGAAAACAGTTTACAGACATGGTTCACTGACCAATAACAAACACATAAAAACAGACAAATAAAATCTGATCAAAACTGCATCTCTGTTCAGTGTGAACTCTTAGCATCACATAACAAAGTTTCTTAGCGTCACATAACAAAGTTAATTTATATCACACTCACAGCACATACAACCATACTGACACACTCATACGACCATCTTGCCATACATCTCAAGAGACACAGACCACCATAGATGCCATATTGTTGATCATTACCATCTCCAAATGCCAGTATGTGCAAGCTCAGTAAGTTTCAGAACTCCAAAAATCTGGAGTCCATGCAGTCCTGAGCTCTTTGCGGCATGAACATGTTGGGCTGTGGATTACCGCTACAAGACAGCACGCTACAGGGTGTGTTACTGATCTCTCTCCACATCTCTGGTATAAACCAGACATGATAATTCATCATCATCGTCGTGTGCCATGCTGCATGACATTGGCAATCATGGCCATCCATACGAATCTGTCTTTTGTCGCTGCAAGTATATCTGCTACCCTTTCTGTCCTCATCCACTCCGCAAAACCATCCAGTATTTTCTCCCTGGGTCTACCTGGATTTGATCATTAGATGTTCAAATACTGTCAATAAACAGGAGGTTCCTTGGACATTAGCACAGTTTACAGGACTTTCAAATACTACTTCTGGGGCCCAGGTGTGAGAACAGTCCAGAATTCAGACTGATGTACTGAAAAGGAAAAATGTGAATCATTGCACCTCAATATAGATTACCAATTGTCAGGTCCAACACTAGCAATCTTTTCAGACCAAAACCAAAGATTTTTATGGATGAAAACAATCTTGACACAAGAAAGCCTGTTGAGATTTAAATGTCTAAACTTACTACATGATCAAACATGTCTACTTATGTGCTTCTCCTATCCTTTGATTTTAATCTTCAGAGAATATATTCTGTGGTCCTCTGTTCAGATTTTCAAGTGTAACTGCTGAACACCCTGAGCATTATCGGTGCATGCCTTTGGCCTGACACACATCAAGGACACATCTGATTTCTGTGTGTAAAGGTAGTGAAAGCCGTGTGAAATATACTGCACAATGAGACACAGGCAAGAACCAAAAGTTTTCATCACAGTTGGCATACTGGAGACGAATGTGCATGGAATGAGACTGAATAACCCTTTCAATCCTGCAGCCTGTCCACAAGTTGCAAAAACTTAACCCTTTCACTCTCTCACCCAACCCACCAAAGAAGTTGGTGGATACGGTAGGGGGATGAAAAGGTTCAGTTTTTGCTTTCCTATTATGGCTGACAATGCAGGATGCCGGCAGACATGCGAGGAAGTCAAAGGGTTAATACTTCTGAAAAAAAAAACCAACTCTAGCCCAAACCTGAGCCCAAACCTTTTTCAGCACTAACACAACAGGCCAGGTCTGAACGAAGAAACTGCGGAACAGGTCACTTTGCATGGCCACCAAGACACTGGTTCACTACACTGAGAAGATGGGAGTTCTCCAGAGCAGCAGCCACTCTCTCCTTGTCCGCCAGCTGTTTGTTGACTGTGACATACACACAGAGACAAAATCTTACACACTGAAGTTATAGATTAATTAACCCTTTGACTCCTGCACCCTATCCACCAACTGCAAAAGCTTAACCCTTTGACTCCCTCACCCCATCCACCAGCTTCCTGCAAGAAGCTGGTGGATAGGGTGAGGGAATCAAAGGGTTAGATTTCTGCTTTGATAGCATCAGTTGTGGGAGTCACAAACTGTATAACTTCCTCTTCTGATGTCAGCCACTTCTACATGGTTATGGCTTGAAATGGAGCATGCCTGTTTAACCCCTTCACCGCTAATGCTTTTGGCTACAGTGTATGCTGAAAAAAATTCTGAAAAAATTACACCTATTTTTGTTTATTCATATCTCCTAAAACAAAAAAGTATGTAAAAAAGGCCCAGAAATAAAGACATTCTTTTAGTAACGACGTCATCTGCAAATACTGAACCAGATTATCACAATATCTTCCTGAAACACCACTCTCCTTTTATTCATATGTGACTGGTTCTTGCGAACGGGGTCACAAGTCGCAACGTGTGAACTGAGATACGGGCCTGAAAAGGTGGTGAGGGTCAATCTGGGTGATTTGAGATTTTTGTTCCTACACATTGTCTGACCATTAATCTATTAATTATGGCAAAGATTAAAGTGAAATTTGGGCTGAAAGAGTGTTAAAATAACATTTTAAAGTGATAACCCATCGAGAATGTGCAGATTTTTTCCGTGAAAATGCATGTGTTTGAGCTTTAATTTAGGCCATGAAACCGTACAGGGCCTCAGCATATCGCATACCGTTGGAATCAGCTCGCGAAATAGCTAGTATGTAGTGCAGAACCACTTTATCTATCACTTCACTAAGTTTGATGAAGATAGAATACTGGTTGCTAAGGAAAAAGCAGAGAATTTTGTTGTCCTTCTTTAACTCTGCTTTTCTCAAAATGGCCGTCCCATCACCCACTCCCTTTAAATTACTGTAACTCGCTCGATTTTCCAGTTAGACAGTTGAATTATACATCATTGGAAAGAGCATTTTTTCTGCTTTCCGGTGATATAAATATCTCTATACCCCCCAAAATTAAGTTGTGACCCCATTCGTGAGAACAGGTCACATTATATTCTCTCCCTTTCTCTCTCTCTCCCTCCTTTTCTCTCTCCCTCTCCCTCCCTCTCTCTCTTTCCCCCCTCTCTCTCCTTTCACCCCTCTTCCTCTATCTCTCTCCCTCTATCTCTCTCCCTCCCTTCTTCCTCTCCCCCTCTCCTCTCTCCCTCTTTCTTTCTCTCTCTCTCTTACTTTCTCACACGCCCAGACAAGTCATACATGGAAGGAAAAGATACAGAAAGAAAAAAGTGGGCCAGATGTGCGTTAACCCATTCATTCACACTTCCCCACAACCACCAGCTCTCTACATGCACACACAAATCACACTACTGAAAGAGACAGCTGTCAGGGGAGCTGAACTACTGAAACTCAGCAGTCGATACTTCTGTAACACTGAATGAAATTCTACCATCACTTCATCTGTCATGCTCAGTATGACAACAGAGCACTTGTGATTACGAAATCATGATGCACATCATATGCCAAAGCAAAACTAAGATGTAATTCTCAGTCCTGAGAAATTGTTCATTATGCAACTGAACATGACCTGTCCTTGCTAAAGACCTATCCATAAACACAGAACTTTACAAATTATACAGAGATGGACCATGTCCCTTTAAATTAACTCACTATTGTCACAACGTAGTCGGTTATAATGTACATCCAATGTCTAGTAAAGACTAAAGTAAACTACTAAACAGCTGAGAAATGACACAAATATTTTTTTTGTAACATAAGCATGCTACTTTTTCCATAGCGTAAGCAAGCTGTGACTCAACCTAACATAAACCATGCCCATGCAATGGGCACAATAGCCAAACTGGTTAAAAATCAGACTTTTAACTGGATGGTCTGATTTCAAACCAGCCTGAGTAGGCCTACTGGCTGGTCAATGAAGGGTGGAGATATTTTTCGGATCTCACACTTTCTCAACACACACAAGCACACACAGTTTTGTCAAAACACACACACACACACACACACACACACACACACACACAAAACACACATATATATATGCATACACATGCACATGCATACAAACACCTTCCCTCACATCTGACAAGCTTCTATAGATTCTACAGATAAAGCAAACCTTGGCCAGTAAGAAAAACTGAAAGACATTTCTACACAAAGCCAACAAACTAAAACAAAATGAAGCAAAACCAACCCTAACAAAAACAAAACACTTACTAGCTTCTTCAGATGTATGGCTGCCTGGTGTGATTTCAACTTCAACCTGAAACCAGTTGAAATAAAATTTACTTTTGTGTAAGATGTTTGTTTTGTAATTGTGTATACTACTACAGTAACAGTGAAACATACAGACAGTGCACTATGATTTCTGATACTAAAATTCTACAGGCAGGTAACTTTTTGAGTATCTGCTGTGCCAATGTACACACACACACACACACAAACAAAAAACACTATACACCTTTTTACTCTAAACTGACTAATAATTGCACATTAACTCTTTGACTCCCACACCCTATCCACCAACTGCAAAAACTTAACTCTTTGATTTCCTCATCCTATCGACCACCTTCCTGCAGGAAGCTGGTGGATCAAGTGAGAGGGTCAAAGGGTTACGTTTTCACTTTGCAAGCTTGCATGGTTGACAATGCAGGATGATGGTAGACAGGCTGCGGGAGTCAAAGGGTTAACAGAGAATGTAACCATTCATACACATGCATATACTTGAGGTCAAAAACATATGTACACACATCAATGACTGCACAATGCAAGGGATCATTTGAACTGAAAATGGCAGTAGGGCCTACATGTAGACGTTTTTGTTTTTTTTTAACCTCAGATCACAATGTGCTGACCGTCTGTAATTATCCAAGACTAAGAGTAAGCACACACAGAATAGTTCACACGTTCGCCTGCCAGTAACTAAACTCAAGGTTCCCAGATTCTTTCCCTGCTCACGCCTTGACTTTTCTCTCAGTTTGAATGGAAAATCAAACTTAAATCTAGTCCTTCGGAAGGGGACGAAAAATTATTCAGACTCGTGTGCCTTCTGCCCTGCCCACGCGATACAGATCCCATGGCAGCTGAAAATAGTAAAGGGATTCGCCTGGCTGCCCTGGTATAAAACATTGGATAGACAGGTTGATTTCTCAGGTCCCTCCCCTTGAACGCCAATTATCCTCTTGCCTTTGTAAAGTCTAGGTTGAAAAAAAAAAAAAGGCGGCGCTGCATTGCGGCAACACACTCACAACAGCAAGAGCAGCTCGAGTTTCACATGGTGAAGTCATTGTGACAAAAAAAAAAAAAGAATATGTATAAACACACACACACACACACACACACACACACACACACACACACACACACACACACACACACACACACACACACACACACACACACACACACACGCACGCACGCACGCACACACACACACCACGCACACATACAAACACAAAGGAGGACAGAGACAGACAGAGAGACAAAGAAAAACCTTCATGTTCACCTTAAACCTAGCAGGCAAAACTCTCAGAAGCTTGACACGAATGGCTAGACCAATCAGGGTGGCCATAGAGCAGTGGGGGATGGTGGGGGTAAAATAGATGTGCACACTCTCCTCTTCATCATCAACCTGTACAAATATTTTCATATCAATTATGATTCATTCTTATATCACATTACAGCACTGTTCTCCAGTCTTATATCACGCTACAGCACTGTTCTCCAGTCTTATATCACGCTACAGCACTGTTCTCCAGCCTTATATCACACTACAGCACTATTCTCCAGCCTTATATCATGCTACAGCACTGTTCTCCAGTCTTATATCACGCTACAGCACTATTCTCCAGTCTTATATCACGCTACAGCACTGTTCTCCAGTCTTATATCATGCTACAGCACTGTTCTCCAGTCTTATATCACGCTACAGCACTGTTCTCCAGTCTTATATCACGCTACAGCACTGTTCTCCAGTCTTATATCACACTACAGCACTATTCTCCAGTCTTATATCACGCTACAGCACTATTCTCCAGTCTTATATCATGCTACAGCACTGTTCTCCAGTCTTATATCACGCTACAGCACTGTTCTCCAGTCTTATATCACGCTACAGCACTATTCTCCAGTCTTATATCACGCTACAGCACTGTTCTCCAGTCTTATATCATGCTACAGCACTGTTCTCCAGCCTTATATCACACTACAGCACTGTTCTCCAGTCTTATATCACGCTACAGCACTGTTCTCCAGTCTTATATCATGCTACAGCACTGTTCTCCAGTCTTATATCATGCTACAGCACTATTCTCCAGTCTTATATCACGCTACAGCACTATTCTCCAGTCTTATATCATGCTACAGCACTGTTCTCCAGCCTTATATCACACTACAGCACTGTTCTCCAGCCTTATATCACGCTACAGCACTGTTCTCCAGCCTTATATCACGCTACAGCACTGTTCTCCAGTCTTATATCACACTACAGCACTGTTCTCCAGTCTTATATCACACTACAGCACTATTCTCCAGTCTTATATCACGCTACAGCACTGTTCTCCAGCCTTATATCACGCTACAGCACTGTTCTCCAGCCTTATATCACACTACAGCACTATTCTCCAGCCTTATATCACGCTACAGCACTGTTCTCCAGTCTTATATCACGCTACAGCACTGTTCTCCAGTCTTATATCATGCTACAGCACTGTTCTCCAGCCTTATATCACACTACAGCACTGTTCTCCAGTCTTATATCACGCTACAGCACTGTTCTCCAGTCTTATATCACGCTACAGCACTGTTCTCCAGCCTTATATCACACTACAGCACTATTCTCCAGTCTTATATTATGCTACAGCACTATTCTTCAAACTCATTTGATTCATCGCAGATTACATATAATGACTTGTTTTTCCCCATCTATTCAACAGTCACAAACTGTTTTCTTCCTTCATGTCTAGCTCAAAGACATATCTTTTTTGTTTTGTTTTGTTTTTGATTTTTGTTGGGTTTTATGTTTTTTGTTTTTTTGGATTAAATCCCTCTTCTCCCACTGGATGAAGCAGTAGGGAAGTTTCAGTCTTTTTCTCCTCATTTTTGCATTTGGTGTTTCTTTGTTTCTTTGTGATACTACATTCACCCTTGACAAAGGCCAGTTGACCGAAAATTTGCGCCTATATTGTCTGGTTGTATTAAATACACGCTCTTATTCTGTTTTCGCGTTTTTCTGGTTCCTGTTTGCTTGAAAGTAGCTAGTCACACTTGCAAGGGTACAACTTAGAAAAAGTCAAAAAACTGAAAGAGGTCCAGGAGCCGGCAGTGCCCCGTATGGAGGGTCTGGGGGGCACACTGAAGCTTTTTCAAAAAACGGATTTTCCGTTTCTGACTCTTTTGAAACAATGGATTCTGTCGTCAAACAGAAAAAGTTGCACCCATGCACCTGTTTTGGATTTCATACCTTTTTTTCCCAGCAACGATTTACCCCCTCTACATGTACACTCCTTTGCCTCACTGCCCTCTCCTTTGGATTTGTGCGTACTTTATGCCCTGGAGTTTTGGTCGTTGTTGGTTGACTGCTTTAGTGAATGGTGAGAGTGTAAGCCTTCATTTGATTCTTGAATCAAGATCTGGCGCCTTGTAAAGGTCATTATTATTGTAGTGGACAGTCAACAAACAAAGCCAGAACAAGATTGAGGCAGCCGAGATGTGGTTTCTAAAAAGAATGTTGAGAGTTCCATGGACACCAAAGAAAACAAACGAGACAGTCTTGATGGAGGCTGACACAAGTAGATCACTCATAAGGAAGATTAGGAAAAGACAGGCAACATTTATAGGCCATTTTATGTGGAAGGGGGATTTGGAGCACCTGGTCACAACGGGAAAGCTGGAGGGAAAGAGAGCACACGATAGACCCAGGGAGAAAATGCTGGACGGACTTGCAGAGTGGCTGGGGACGAGGAGGGTGGGGGAGATGCTAGGGGCAACGAGAGATAGAGACAGATGGAAGTCCATGATTGCCAACGCCATGCGGAAGGGCACCTGATGATGATGATGATGATGATGATGATGATGATGATGATGATGATGATGATGATGATATTATTATTATATTATTATTATTATTATATTATTACTTGCTTACTTACTTACTTGCTTACTTACTGGTGGTGCAGTGAAAACTCAAACTGTAGTGTTAGTGTTAGGCAAGCTGACCACACTCAGCCATGTTATTGCACGGTCTGCATCTTTGATAGGAGCGCATGCTGGGTGTTTTCATATTTCTATAGGCGAAAAGACGCTGACATAACTCACAGGATCTTTGATATTCTGTATGTGACACACATGACAAAGGTTTAGGCACTGGCAGTGCTCTGCACACATGCTAGATCTGGGAAATTGGAAAAATCTCCACCCTTTACCCACCAGGTGGAGGTAACTCTACTGCATGGCGGATCCCAGACCATCCAAGTCATTACACATGTATGTCATGATGATGAATCTTCAAGAACAAGTCTGACTCTAAAGTCAAATTCACTAATTCAGACAAATTTCTTTTTTCATTTTCAATGAAAATTTAAAAATGTCCCAAAGTAATTGTTTACAATTTTTTTTTTTAACCATCTTTATTTCTATTTTCAACAAAAATTTACAGACTGTCCAAATTCTGTACACAATTAATCTTGTCAATATGGCTGTTTTTCATACCAGAAATACATACATCAAATATAAAGAAAATCAGCATTTCACTAAGAAAACGAGATAGGAAAAGGTTCATAAACAACAACACAGAAACAAATACGTACACCAAATACAGCAAATACACACAACAAATACAAACAATAAATGTACACAACAAATGCACACAACAAATACAAACAACAAATACAAACAACAAATACACAAGCATAGGATAAAAACAACAAAACTTCCTTGATGTCTCACAGAGCTGGAGAAAAAAAAACTTGTTTCGCATGATTTGTTTTTCCATTTACAGGCCTACTCTATTGCACTTAACCCTTAGACTCCCTCACCCTATCTACCAGCATCCCACATTGTCAGCCATGACTGAAAAGCAAAAACTTAACCCTTTCACTCCCTCACTCTATCCACCAGCTTCCTGCAGCAAAAACATCATATTAACTATTCTCACCGTTACTTTTGACTCCTCCAAAACATTCAGTTCCTCCAGGGTGAGAGGATGTTCTGGGTCGTTGATTTCTCGGATCATGTCTGAAATGAGCACAAGATTTCACAAAGAAAGTTACAACTTACAAGCACAGCACAATTCAGTCATAGAAACGAAAATCTGAAAGTTACCTCCCTTTAGCTTTCACATTACTGTTGATACTTGCTGCTAATGAGCAAAATGGCAGAATGGTTCAGACATTCGTCTGCCAATAACTAAACTCAAGGTTCCAGGGTTCGTTTCCAGTAGAGGCCTCGACTTTTCTCCTCAGTTTGACCAGAAAATTGTCCTTTATACAAAACTTTAGTCACACCCATGTGCCTTCTCGGCTTCTGGCCTGCACACACTAAAGATCCCAGAATAAAAATGCCATACATGAAGAAAACACTACATATGATATCACAACCTCCAGTCTAACAATGGAAACTGAGGCTGAAATAATGAAAGTCAAGTCTTCATCATGACTCCATGAACCTACTTCAAAAAGTGCCAAATGAGTTTTAAAAAAAAAAAAGACTGACACAAAGCAAGAACAGTATTGACCTGGACACGTTGGAGTTAAGGGAAATGAACCTGCTGACAAACTTGCAGGTTAAACCACTCCACCTTGGAAAGTCCAAAGTCCTTAGATGCTTAAAATCATATCTTCACAAACAAAATGTGAGTCATTATATTATTTATCGTCTTATTCAAATGGAAACAAACAGAAAGTGGCCGCGCCAAAAATCTACTATGCAAAAGGAAAGGAAGAGCCATCATTGACTCTTTTCCCGCCATGGTCGCAATCAAGCGACTTCCTGTACGACCGCCATGGTCACATTTGTGCGACTTTGAGGGGTCATGCCAAACAATAACTTTTCACGCGGGTACAAAGCTTCTGTCAGCTCCACTGGTGAATGCAGGCGACTGCGTTATTTTTAAACTTTATCCAGCAACCTAGTTTTTCAGCAGTAAGGCCAAAGTGTGGCTTTGTTAACTGTCGGAATTTACGTTACGTTTTCTCCTAAGCGTTTCTCAAAAATGGCTGTAAATCAACAGGCATTGTCTACCACTCCGAGTAGAATAAGCAGACAGCTGACTTTGTGTGTAGATTTTCCATTGCTTTTCCTCATTTATAATAATATCTGGCGCACAACTCACGAAACAAGGTCAGTAGTACAACTAATAAACCGTATGAAGAAAATTGTTTTTCTTTATAATAAGATTATCTGTGGAATAATCAACAAAGCACATAAACATAAACAAGCATTCATATATAAATACAACATCTGCCCTTTACACAGCAAAAAAGAAATAAGTGAAAATCTTTAGTAGTCTTTGAGACATAAGCTTTTAAAAATGCATACTGCACTCCAAAATTGGCTGCCCAATATGTAGGCCTACTTGGCACTGAGGAGTGCCGATTCTGGGGAAACTTGGCGGTGAAAGAGTTAATCAGACATACACTGGTATCATTCAAAACAAAAACACTGTACAGACTCCTACAACATGGACTGGAAAGTGTTTGGGTGTTATATGAAACAGAGATAAAGGAAATGTAAAGAAATGGAAAAGACAACTGGAGAGCGGGGTAAGCTGTCACACTGTTTATGTGTGTGTTGTGGTCTGTTTGTTTAATGTTGTCTGCATGTCTTTAATTTTGTCTTGATATCTTAGTTTTTGTCTTCTTTCATGTCTGTGTTGGTTGGTGTGTGTGTGTGTATGTGTGTGTGTGTGTGTGTGTGTGTGTGTGTGTGTGTGTGTGTTTAAGTCTGTGGTGTGTGTGTGTGTGTGTGTGTGTGTGTGTGTGTGTGTTGTGTGTGTGTGTGTGTGTGTGTGTGTGTGTGTGTGTGTGTGTGTGTGTGTGTGTGTGTGTGTGTGCGAGTGTCCACACACATGTGTTTACATGTATGCTCTTCGATTTTTTTGTTTTTCTGTTTTATTGTCTTTTTTGTATTTTGTTGTGTTGTTATTTGCTTACTTGTGTGACTCATTGCACTGTTATTGGACATCATGATGTGTGGGCATGAGAGTGCATGAATGTGTGTGTGTGTGTGTGGTGTGTGTGTGTGTGTGTGTGTGTGTGTGTGTGTGTGTGTGTGTGTGTGTGTGTGTGTGCGCGCGTTCATTATTCATTTCTTCTTTCCTACTTGTTTATTTATCTATTTTTCCCCTCCACAGGAGAGGACAAGATTGGAGGAGCTATTATCAAAATGATACTATTTTTATCATACTGACAGACAGCAAAAGTCTATGTGTAGTGTTGATTGGGAAGCTTTCTGTGATGTGAGGCAAGTTTAAATTTAACAGATAGTTTTCAGTCTTTCTTTTTATTTATTTATTCATTCATTCACTTATTCATTTGATACACTGAACAATAAGCAAAAGAACAATAACAGACTGGTGTGATCTTGAATAGGAAGCACCATCATTTGACTGCTTCTGAACACGGGTCAGTACCCGACTAACGAAATACCCGACTTACTAGTAACACTTGGATGAGTCCAAGAGATAATACCAAAAATCAGATTGTCTACATCCTGATCAACAAAAGATTTAGAAATTCTTTACTGTCAGCAAAAACACTACCAGGCGCAGACTGCAATAGTGACCACAATCCTGTAGTGGGAAGGTTTAGGCTGAAATTGAGAAAAAGGAAACAGACCAAAAGCAACATCAAACTAAAACCTTGGACTCTTAAAACAGATGAAATGATACATCAAAAATTTAATGTACATGTTCAAAACAAATTCAGTGCTCTGAAAGATATTGGTGACAGTGAGGAACAATGGACAAAGTTGAGAAATTTGATAAATGAAGCTTGTGAAGAAATCCCTAAGGTAGAAAGAAAAGCAAAAAAGAGCTGGATGACTAATGAAATTTTGGGCTTGATGGAGAAAAGGAGGAGGACAAAGAAAAACAAGGAGATGTACAGGAATTTAAACACAGAAATCAGGTATAGGTGCAATGAAGCTAAGGAAGCTTGGCTGAACACAAAATGCAAAGAGATAGAAGACCAACACAAAATGGATCCTCAGGGTATGTACAGACGAATTGAAGAAATTGTCCACAGGAAAAATACATGCACATCAACTGGTTGCTTAAAATTGAAAGATGGCACGCTTATCATGGAAAAAGACAAAATACTGGACAGATGGGGAGAGTACATTAAAGATCTTTTTGAGAATGACAGAAACGAAGAACACATTATAAAAAAGAACTTTGAAGGATCACCCATAATGAAAGATGAAGATAGAGCAGCACTGAAAAAGATGAAACCAGGAAAAGCCCCAGGACTAGACAACATTACTACAGAGATGATTGAAACCCTGGAGGAATTTGGCATAGAAAAAATAACAGTCCTCCTAAATGAAATTTACGACACTGGAAAAATCCCCAAAGATATGTCAAAATCAATTTTCATTGCACTTCCAAAGAAGACAGGGGCTATAGAATGCGAACTCCATCGCACAATCAGTTTGATGAGTCATGTAACAAAAATCCTCCTAAGAATAATCATGATGAGGACAAGGAATAGAATCAAAAGAGAAATAACAGAAGAACAGTGTGGATTTGTGGAAGGGAAGGGAACTATTAATGCCATATATACATCCTGAGAACTATCATAGAGAGGTCAATTGAGATGAATAAGGATTTGTATTTATGCTTTGTTGACTATACCAAGGCTTTTGATCGGGTATGATATGAAGAATTGATCAACCAAGTGGAAAGACTCAATGTTGATGGAAAAGATCTACGAATAATCAGGAATATGTACTGGGAACAAACAGCTGCAATGAGAATAGAAAACAATATAAGCTCTTTCCAAAACATCAAAAGAGGAGTCAGACAGGGTTGTGTTTCGTCACCAGATCTGTTTTCACTTTACAGCGAAAACATCATGAGAAACCTAGAAGACCCTGGATTAAAGGTTGGAGGGAAAATGATGAACAACATTTGATGTGCAGATGACACCGTGCTAATTGCAGAAAATGAAAGGGACCTACAAAACCTTGTGAATATACTAGAAATAGAAAGCAAAGGTAAGGGGTTGGAACTAAACAGCAGGAAGACTAAAGTCATGGTAATTGGTAAAAAACATGCAAAATAACAGCAAATGGCACAACCTTGACACAGGCTAAAAAGTTCAAATACCTGGAAACGGTCATTTCATCAGACGGCAGATGCATATCGGAAATAGCCGGCAGAATCGGCCAAGCCAAAACAGCATTCAAGAAGATGACAAGCATTCTTACCAACAAATGCCTATCAATTAACATCAGGAAGAGAGTCCTTGAATGTTATATAGAACCAATACTGTTGTACGGATGTCAGGCATGGACAGTCAGCAAGCAAAGCCAGAGCAAGATTGAGGCAGCCGAGATGTGGTTTCTAAGAAGAATGTTGAGAGTTCCATGGACACCAAAGAAAACAAACGAGACAGTCTTGATGGAGGCAGACACATGTAGATAACTCAGAAGGAAGATTAGGAAAAGACAGGCAACATTTATAGGCCATTTTATGAGGAAGGGGGATTTGGAGCACCTGGTTACAACGGGAAAGCTGGAGGGAAAGAGAGCACCAGGTAGACCTAGGGAGAAAATGCTAGACGGACTTGCGGAGTGGCTGAAGACGAGGAGGGTGGAGGAGATTGCTTGGGGCAACAAGAGATAGAGACAGATGGAAGTCCATGATCGCCAACGCCATGCGCCGCAAGGCACCTGGTGATGATGATGTGACTAGCAATACACCAAGTGCAGTACCCTTTTCCCTGTTACCTTTTTCCTCCCCCCCCCCCCCCCCCAATCGCGGTTTCTGCGATGTGCACACCAAGATTTCATTTACGAATTTCTCTGCAACTTGAGACAGAAGTGTCTGCCTGGAATGATTATGAAACACGTTGTTTACTTTTTACTTCAATTCAAAAACAAACCACACACCAAAAACTTCTCTGTTGTCAATTTTGTCGACAACATTATCGTCCTCTTCTTCGGGTAAAATCGGTCTTTCTTTCGCTCGCCGAAAGACCAAGGGATTTGCATTTTCCAGCGTAGTCATAATTATTTTTTCAGCTTTCGTTCTTGCTCGTTCTTCGTCTTGCACAGGAAACGGAAACAATTACTTAAAAGGTGGATTAGAATAAGTTTTAGGATTGTATCAAAAGGTTCTGATGTTTCGACAGAAAAAAAAACAACAACAACTAATAACGACCTGAAAACAGACACCACAATTTTTATACAAAAAGATCAGCTTTATCTATGACTGATCCAGTGTATCCGTCTGTAGTTTTTATGTTCAAGTCTCACTTCTCATAAAAGAACTTCCTCATAAACAACTTCATTTCGAACCGAACCGGCCAGTGACTGGTTGATATTTTGGTTTATACGCTAGACATCTTGCATATGCGAATGTATTTACTATGACCTGAAAGAGAGGCATTGAAAACCTTAAAATAACATCAACCAACTTGTGATTGGTTTATAATTTTTGTTTTTGACATGGCAAACATCTTGCATTCCCAAATACCAAGGCTGTCTTTATACACACACAGACACACACATAGACACACACACACACACACACACACACACACACACACACACACACACACACACACACACACACACACACACACCACACATAATTATATATATATATATAATGTGTGTGCTTGTCTGTCTGTATGTATGTATCTGTATACATATATATATATATATACATATATTATAATACATACATACATACATACATACATACATACATACATACATACATACATACATACATATGTATATATATACATACATATAAATGCCTATCAATTAACATCAGGAAGAGAGTTCTTGAATGTTATATAGAACCGATAATGTTATACGGATGTGAGGTGTGGACAGTCAACAAGCAAAGCCAGAAATTTCTAAGAAGAATGTTGAGAGTCCCATGGACAGCAAAGAAAACAAACAAGACAGTCTCAATGGAGGTAGACACAAGAAGATCATTGATAAGTAAGATTAGGAAACGACAGGCAACATTTGTAGGCCATTCTACGAGGAAAGGGGAATTACAGCATCTGGTCACAATCGGAACGCTGGAGGGAAAGAAAGCACCAGGTAAACACAGGGGAAAATATTGGACAGACTTGCAGAGTGGCTGAGGACAGAGAGGGTGGAAGATGTGCTTGCAGCAACAAGGGATAGATGCAAAGGGAGGGCCATGATTGCCAACGCCATGTGGCAGGGCACTTGGTGATGATGATGATGATGATGATGATGATGATGATGATGATGATGATGATGATGATGATGATATATCATCATCAGGTGCCTTGCCGCATGGCGTTGGCGATCATGGACTTCCATCTGTCTCTATCTCTTGTTTCCTCAAGCATCTCTTCCACCCTCTTTGTCTTCAGCCACTCTGCAAGTCTGTCTAGTATTTTCTCCCTGGGTCTACCTGGTGCTCTCTTTCCCTCCAGCTTTCCCATTGTGACCAGGTGCTCCAATTCCCCTTTCCTCATAAAATGGTTTATAAATGTTGCCTGTCTTTTCCTAATCATCCTTATCAATGATCTTCTTGTGTCTGCCTCTATCAAGACTGTCTCGTTTGTTTTCTTTGCTGTCCATGGAACTCTCAACATTCATCCCAGAAACCACATCTCGGCTGCTTCAATCTTGTTCTGGCTTTGCTTGTTGACTGTCCACACCTCACATCCGTATAACAGTATTAGTTCTATATAACATTCAAGAATTGTCTTCCTGATGTTAATTGATAGGCATTGTTGGTAAGAATGCTTTTCATCTTCTTGAATGCTGTTTTAGCTTGGCCGATTCTGCTGGCTAATTCTGATGTGCATCTGCCGTCTGGTGGAATGATCATTCCCAGATATTTAAACTTATCAACCTGTCTCAAGGTTGCGCCGTTTGCTGTTATTTTGCACGAGGAGATACATAAATAACGTGCATATTTGGCTCTAGAGAAGTGCGCTATGCGGAAGCAATTTTAGGTAATTTAGGCCCGTTTTTATATGTTTTAGTGTCTTTTGAGTTTCAGTTTGTATTAAGGTATGCTTTTAAAATCCCTTGTGAGATAAATTGGACGAAGTGGTCAACACCAGGGGCATCTCCTTGGATTATACGCGCGAATACATTGATATGTGTATTTAATTTTCTTCTTCTTTTTTTTTTTTTTCCTGTTGAAATATCGTGTCTGTTTTGAAACAGTTAGAGTCCTGATATGGCTTTACGCAGTCAGCTGGGCTTTAAAGAAAAATAACAAGAACAATGATAAAGCGATGGAAACAGGGAAGTACAAGTCATCCTCCCTGTGATTCTCCTTCATCCCCTCTGCACAATAGCAGCAGTGAGCATTTCAGAATGCTACAGGCCAGACACTCACAGCACCGGCTATTTCTAGGACCTCGGCCTACATACATGGGTAGTCCCTCATCATCACCATCATCATCATCATCAAGTGCCCTGTTGCATGGCGTTGGCGATCATGGACTTCCATCTGTCTCTATCCCTTGATGCTGCAAGCACATCTTCCACCCTCTCTGTCCTCAGCCACCCTGCAAGTCCGTCCAATATTTTCTCCCTGGGTCTACCTGGTGTTTTCTTTCCCTCCAGCTTTTCCATTGTGACCAGGTGCTCTAATTCCCCTTTCCTCATAAAAAGGCTTATAAATGTTGCCTGTCTTTTCCTAATCTTCCTTGTCAATGATCTTCTTGTGTCTACCTCCATCAAAATTGTCTCGTTTGTTTTCTTTGCTGTCCATGGAACTCTCAATAATTTTCTCGGCTGCCTTGTTACGGTTTTGTTTGTTGACTGTCCACGACTCACATCTGTACAACATTATCGGTTCTACATAATATCCAGGAATTTTCTTCCTGGTGTTAATTGATAGGCATTTGTTGGTAAAAATGGTTTTCATCTTTTTGAATGCTGTTTTGGCTTGGCCGATTCTGCTGGCTATTTCTGATGTGCATCTGTCGTCTAGTGAGATGATCGTTCCCGGATATTTAAACTTATCAACCTGTCTCAAGGTTTTGCCATTTGCTGGTATTTTGCATGAGGGGATTTCATGTTTTTTACTGATTACCATGACTTCAGTCTTCTTGCTATTTAGCTCCAACCCTTTATTTTTGCTTTCTATTTCCATTATATTCACAAGGTTTTGTAGGTCCCTTTCATTTTCTGCAATTAGCACAGTGTCATCTGCGTAACGCAGGTAGTCCCCACAGTTATGATATGGTAAAGATGAAACTGACAGTGATATGCTTGCGGCCCTATGAGCGTTGCAGAGGTACAGGCTGAACACAGTGGCTTTGCGGAGTGTGGTAACAGAGCTCGCCTGACGGCAGTTTCTGTTCCCTGTGCTTCGCTAAAAGTCTGATGACGTGTGATGCGCCCTGAGACCAAAATAATGAGTTCGGAGACTAGCATTAACGGTCGTGTTCTCCCTCCTCTCTTGTTTGTGTTCAACCTTTTGACTCCCGCACCTTGTCTATCAGCATCCCATATTGCCAACCATACTAGCAAAGCAAAAACTTAACCCTTTGATTCCCTCACCGTATCCACCAGCTTCCTGCAGGAAGGTGCGGGAGTCAAAGTGTTAAGTTTTTGCAGTTGGTGGGTAGGGTGCGGAATCAAAGAGTTAATGCTTCCATTTTATAATATTCTTTTCCTTTTCTGTTCTATTTTTTATGTTTATATTTATAAGGACGGTAATATGAGTAGTTGACACGACTAGATCTAGGTGCAAGGCAGGCCCAGTGGGACTAAACGCTACTATCTTTGAGTAATACATGTATATGTTTTTAAGTTTGAAGTTTGTCTCTCTCCCTCTCTCTGTGTCTCTCAAAGGCTTTTTGTGCGCCGTGGTGTGGTTGTGTTTATGTGCGTGCGTGCACGTACGCCCGCTTAGCAGCCTGCAATGCATGTGTGCTGTATTGTTATTATTTGGGGGGTCAGGAATTGTACGTAGACTGCGTGTTCTCAACGTATCGCTTCCCTTCTCCCTCTCTTCACAAAACACATGCGGAGTACAATTTATCCGCTTGACTGGATTTCACCCAGTCCCGAACATGAAACGAAACCTGTTAAACGTGCCTGTGCTCGAAACTGAGCCCCTCCACCTTGAACAATGACCTTGGGATTCACCCCGCGTGCTTTGCAAAATTACATCGCGGGGTCATCTGTGAGAAACAACCAATCAAATTACGATCATTGTCTATTTTGGATTTTTTTGAGGAGCGTCAGCCTGATTTTCTGCTTGCGTTCACAGTGAAGGTAAGCATTTTACCTTACTTTTGTATATACCGTGGCTTAGTTTTAATGTTAATATAATTCCGACGATGCAGTCTAGACCGTTTGTCAGCAGACGACGAGGAACTGCGGGAAAAGCCTCAAAAGGGGTGTTTTCCTCAATTTCCCAGTTGACCTCTAGGCTAATGACCTCTTTCGGCATCGGCTGTCGCGGCGGCGGGATGTTTGCTTGAGTGTACACATCTAAGACAGATCGCCAGAACACTGTGTTTTCGTTTGTTTAATTAGACCGGGAATTGGTGAATCCTAGTCAACGTCAGACTGCTCTGCTTGTCGAATTTTACGGAGAATATTGGAAATGTCGTTTATCATCTTGCAGGCACCGGCATGTTGATCTCGACAAGGTGAAGGACATCAGAGGAGGCTTGCTAGTCCTTGGTATGAAACTAGGCCTACCAGACATACCGCTTATGATCGTATTATTGATGTTTAGATGTGTAGCGAAGGAGTTGTGTTGTGAAACGAAAGAAGCACGGATTAGAGACTGTCAGTACAATGTATTTTATGATGTCAAAGCACGATTGTGCTTTTATTATCCATTTGAAAACAGATTCCCCATTTGACCTGCTAGAGGTCATGACCGGGCAAGGTCATAGTGGCGGACGTGTTTGTTTGGCCTTGAAATAAGAGACGCTTGTTTATAGCCTAGCCTCTGTCAACAGCCGGTTGATTGTTTATTGCCTCGAATTCCAGCGCGTGTGCACAGTCGCATTACTGCAGTTAGAGATTTCATTACATTCAGACGTAGTTGGTTTTTGCAGTTTGTGAGTCGGTAAGTCATTTCAGAATATGTAGGTCAGCAGAAGGCAACATGAGCATTATGATTATGAATGAACTAGCTAATTTTAAACGTAACATATAAACACTAATAAAGCCAATGCCGGCTTACTTTTAAGAAAATGCTTAAAACACCTCTAAACATACCGGTTAGAAAAATGCAAAACAGAAAGCTAGGGTTTTGTTGCAACAGACCTCAGTGTGTGTGTGTGCCTGCGCAAGCATGCATGTGCACATCTCTCTATGTGTGTGTGTTGAGTGCTTTTTCATGTTTATTTATTTTTTTGTAAAATGCAATTAAATTACAATCATAAGATAATTCTGGTTCATTCTAGACTGCTAGATCGTATAATTATTTTTAGTCTACTCCTTGTTTTCAGTTTTGTTTTACTCTGTCTGCTGGGTCATATAATGATTGTTTTAATCTAGTCTGCTGGACCATATCACTTTTATCAGTAGTGTTTTATTCTGGTCTATGGGATCATGTTGTTTTACTTTAGTTTGTTGGATCATATGATTATTGTTTTATTCTAATCTACTGGGTCATGTAATTACTCTTTTTCTCTAGTCTGCTGAGTCATATAATTGTGTTAATTTTACTGATTAACTTGATAATTTGATTATGTTAATTTTGCTCTGATGTACAGGCTTATATAATTATGTTATTTATTCTCTGATCAGTGCAATCATGATTATTCTGTTCCTACAGTACTGTGGAGCACATTGATAGTTTCCTTTAGAGAAACTTGTTAATAAGACTAAGAGCCATTGTTTTTCTCGTCATTTGCCTAATTATTATTTTTTAATTATTCAGTGTTGCAGTAGACACCATGTCGAGAAAGTGTGATGGTAAGTTGTTCCATTTGTTTGCAAAACAGTTATCATGAAAATGCTTGTAGGTATTAGTGTTCTTATAATTTTGAAATACCTGCTCTTGATAATTTTCAGTTTCTTTGTAGTTTTATTATAGTAGCACCCATGTAACATATGCTTCCATCATATCTATCAGCTTCCTAAACAGTATGCTTCCATCATATCTATCAGCTTCCTAAACAGTATGCTTCCATCATATCTATCAGCTTCCTAAACAGTCTAAGTCAGTATAGTTGTTAAGTCTTTTTTTCCTACTCAGACTAGTGACTCATGGCAGCTGGCTTCAGGGAGTCAGGCCTGGTGATTGCAGGGAAAGTCCTGATGACAGCTTGGAAAGATGGCAATGTGGGATCCGTAAGGGGGCTTGACAGACCTAGTTGAAAAGAAAAAATAGACTGTCTAGAGCATCATCATGTCTGGTCGCTTTTGCGATGGTATGAACACCCCCTCTTTCTCTCTTGGTCCCGTAACTTGGCTGAATCTGGTTGGTACGTCTTGTATGACGATGTCCTGAGCTTTTGTGTCTCCCCACCTTGCTTTATGGCTTGTAAAGAAGGTAATTGATGACCTGGTCCTAATGGATCACACAGCTTATGACAACTCCTTTCACTTGGTGAAATGACTACCATGTGGCATCAGGAGCTGAGAGATGATTGGTCAGTAGTGAGGCAGTGTTGCTCTGGGTTCCATGCAGCACCTGGGTGTCTCTGGTTAAATTAATATATGTACAAATATAAAGAGATTGATATAAAAATATGTGTGTGCGTGTGTGTGAATGTGTGTGCGCATATGCGTGTGAGTGTGCGTGAACGTGTTTGTGTGTGTGTGTGTGCATGTGTGTGTGTGTGTGTGTGTGCGTGTGCGCAATAGAAGAGAGGTGTGAATGGCACAGTGGTAGGGCACTTTCCTTCCAGTCAAGTTTGTACTAGCAACAATCATGCTCAGGAAACTGTATAATGTGCTTGTGGCTTTTTTTTTTTTCAAACTTGTTTTTATTTATTTTCAAATATATAGCTCTTACAAACATCTTGAAATGTACGCAATGCATAATCAACAGATCTAACAAAATGTAGAAAGAACAAGCATTCATTGCAATATGTAATATATATAAATACATATATACATACACACACATACATATACACACACATGTATACAAACATAAAAACACACGTATACACACATCTACATATACATCCATATATATATATATACACGTACATACACATACACACACACACATACATACATACACACATTGTAATAATTTATATATATATATACACATATAATCACATACACATATATACATATACATACACATACACATACAGACATACACGCACACACACAGACATACATATAATACACAAACATATATACACATATATATACATACATATACATATATATATACACATACACATGTACGCATGTACATCCATATGTTTAACTGAAGCATATAAAGGGATATAGATAAATTGGCATTTTCAGAAGAAAATTACTCGAATGTATATATGAAACAATAGGGGAAAAAATCACACACACACACACACCAAAACACACACACACACACACACACACACACACACACACACACACACACACACACACACACACACACACACACACACACACACATACACACACACTACACACAACACACACACACACATACACACACACACACACACACACTACACACACACACACACAAAGCAAATAATTGGACGAACAATATCGAAACCCAACAGTTTCATACCTCAAGGATAACTAATAAACTATGCTGGTTTTTTCTTCTTCTTCTAATGATGTCCATGAAAAAAAAATCTTTGAATAGGGGATGTTTGTCATTTATAGAAAGAGTCATGTCCTCTGTATTCAATCATGATCTATTTTTTATGTTGTAACATGATCTTTATCTACTAACTCATTAGCCATTCTGCTGAGCATTAATGAGACAGTTATGTATCAAACATCAGAGGTATATAGTAAGACCACTTTGATACGAATGTTGTATAGCACATATTCACATATGCTATGTGTCTTTCTATCATGAACCTCTGTTTAAGCTGTTGTAAGAACACAGAAAGATGGGTTGTATTTTCTGTATTCGACATTTATATAAGAAGAATTTTGCGAAAATAAGAAGAAAATCAAATGTATCATCTGTTTTAAAACTCTCGGATGTTCCAAATATAATTAATTTTTTGTTCAATTTCAAATGACGTGTATGTATACATCTTTCATTTAACGAAGATTCCAAAGAATACCAAAATTTACGAACCGCGTTACATTGCCAGAATGAATGTTGAATATCTTCAGGTTCTATATTGCAAAAGGTACATTTATCGTTGTTACTGATTTTCATATTTTTAAGTGTTTTGTTTGTAGCAATAATTCTGTGAACTATCCGGATTTGAAACCATTTAAGTTTGATATCAGTTATTTTCTGAGTTTTTTTGAAAACAACATTCCAGTTTATGTCTGTTGGTAGTTTTGTGTTCCACTTACTACAACACTTTGGGTCTTGACCGTTGTTAGTTAGTATATCGTAGTATGGTTTCATTCCTTTGTGGCTTGAATAAATGATCTGAAGTGAAGGGACTTCTTCAAATTTAAAGCATAGTTATTATGAATATCAATGTCCATTTTTCTTATGTATTTTTTAATCGCTTGAATTACTCCAAAATAGGTGATAAAATTTGAAATTAGTTCATTGAAGTTTGAATTCATCATATGTCAAAAAATGACCATTGTTTTTCATAAGATGAGAAACACAGAAGGTACCTTTATTAATCCATTTTTTGTATAAGATTGTTTTATTTCCTATCCGTATATTGTCGTTACAAAATATAGGTTCATTAGCAAATTCTTCAGAAGTTGCTGTGTGTATTTTTGCTGTTAATTCTTTATAGGCATTTAACACATGTTACCAAAACATGTTGACTTTGGTATTAACTGGTAGACATGATCCATACATATTGAGGTTGTCCATCATGGGAAACATAACAGTTATACTTATAATGTTTTTCCATTTATGGTTTGTATTGTTTAATTTCCGTATCCAGATAATTTTTAGCGTATTTATAAACTGCTTAATGTCAATCAAACCATGTCCTCCTTTATGAACACGTTTTACTGCAGACTTTCTGTCAATGCGGTCTGGTTTTCCTTTCCATGTAAATTTGAAACACAGCTTTTGTAAGTTTTTAATAAAGTTGTTAGGTGGTTTAGGGAGAAGCATCCACAGATGTATAATTTTAGATAAAATTAAGGATTTTAAAACAGCTATTCATCCCAGTGGGGTGATTAATCTTTTTATCCATGTCTTAAATAACTAAGATTTCAGAAAATGTATCATCATAATTCAGTTTTTCACAGTCTGTCAAGTCTGCGGTAAACCAAACACCCAAAATCTTAAATTTTGATGGATTCTATTCCATTTTTAGATGTGGTAGATATTTGGTTGTGGAATTTTTGTTATTTCTAAGCCACACAGCTTGTGTTTTACTGGTGTTTATCACTAAACCAGATTTCCGTCCAAACTTATTCAGTGTGGTAATAGTTTCTTCAAAAGAAGTTGCATCACCTTGTGTTATGATTTGTGTATCATCTGCATATTGAGAAATCTTTTTTGTGTACAGTTGTTAATAGTTATACCTTTTATTTTATTATTTTCTCTTATCATGATTCCAAGAATTTCTACACACAGTATGATTATGAATAGATAAGGTGAAATGGGGTCTCCTTGTCGACATCCTCTCTCAATTGGAAACCACGTGGAAGTATTTCCATTTACAATAACAGTTGATTTGATTTTATGATAAAAAGTGTGGATCCATTGACAGATGTCCGGACCAAACCCAAATATTTTCAAAACTTCCATCATGAAGTTCCAGTCTATAGAGTCAAACGCCTTTTCAAAGTCAATACAAAGAAGTAAACCTTGAAGATTAATGTAGTTCAGATAATGAATTGTGTCATATATTAATCTAATATTGTCCCCTATATATCTGTTTGACATAAAACCGGTCTGATCTTCGTTAATAAGAGAAGGGAGGACCGATTTGAGACAATTGGCTATACATGAAACACCAATTTTATATACGACATTAAGCAATGATATTGGTCTCCAGTTTTTAATGTATTCCCTTGGTTTATCACCTTTAGGTATACAAACTATCACACCCTCTTTCTGAGTTACAGATAATTCACATTTTTTAAAACCTTCATTTAACGATCTGACCACGAACGAACCCATTTTATTCCAAAATACTTAAAAAAAATTCTGCAGTAAATCCATCAGATCCTGGGCTTTTATTATTTTTCATATCTTTTAGCGCTTGTCTTGCTTCATTTAGAGTAATCTGTCCTTCTATTACATTTGCTTCATCATCTGATAGTGTTGGAATATCATTTACGAGGTCTTTCATTTCAGATTCGCCTAATATTTTCTTACTGTGATCATCGCTCACGAATTGTACAAGCACGTACTGTTAGATCCTCTTAGTTCTGGATAGTACCATTGGAAAAATACCGTACTGTTGCAGTTGATAGTGGTACTGGTGTACTGGTCTTGTGGTGACGATTCTGAAGGTGTATTTTTATATGTTTTTGGTGAAGTATTGCAGGTTTGACAGGCCAGGAGTTATATTACACTTCAGTGTGTTGACATTTTGTGTATGGCACGTGCGGTACCCAGAATGCAGTGAATCGTGCTCCATTCGTCTGTTTGCGAGCAGGATGTGTATTGTGTTGTTTGCTGGTTGTAAAGTCAGAATATTTTATGTATAACACTATGGCAGACAATTTATGTGAATATAAGTCCCTGTGACGTGTTTGACCGTACAATATAAATACCATATATGCATTATTATATTGTGTGGAAAATGAACATAATCGTGGATCATCAGAGTCAGTATGAGTGGTATTCCGAAATACTTCAGTGCAAACAAAAAAGGTAAGAGAAAACAATATTCTACCTCTTCCACTAGTGACACTGGTAACAGTCCGGAACTAGTTGATAGAACAAGACAGGAGAGAAAGAAAAAGAGACAAGCTACGGAACCGATCACTCAATTAGAAATGGATGTGACGAGTATTATTGAAGAGTTTGACAAAAGAATAGAACTTTTATCAACAAAACAAGACATTTCTTTACTTTGAGCAGATATGGACAAAATAGTGTCAGCTGTGAATAGTCGCATTGATAAAATGGAAAGTGCTCTGTTTGACCTTGCCAATGAAAAAGATAAACATAAAGAACAAGTGGGTAAATTACAAGGGAACAGTAATGATTTACGGGGTCAATTGAGTCAGTGTTTGAAAGAGAACAATGAGTCGAAGAAAGCACTGAAAGACCAGGAACAGCATGGTAGGTCGTGGAACGTACGGGTGTTTGGGGTGAAAGAAGCAAGAAGAAACGGGGAAGCAGAAACAGTTAACAACTGTGTAAAAAAATGTATTGATGTGTTTACCAGTAAAGTCGGTGTTCTAGTGAAAGACACTGACATTGAAATTGCACATTGGCAAACCAGGAAGAGATAGACCACGACCTATCATTGTATGTTTTCACTCCAGGCAACTTAAATCTGCCGTGTTGACATCACGCAGAAAACTAAAACAATCTGGAGTGTCTATCGGGGAAGACCTCACACAGGCCAATTATAAATTGCTGATGAAAGTCAAAAACCATACAGCCACAATGGCATCATGGTCTTCCAACAGCAAAATTTTGGCAAAACTCAAAAACAGACAAACCACCCGCATTGACATCGACACCAACATCGATGAGATGTTTAAAAAAATGATGTAACCGACCTAAAATAAATCCTGCTTGGCTATTGGTAAAGCACACCTCCCGATATAATTACACGGGTTTGCATAAAATTCGCTGGAGCAAAACTTTATGCTTGAAGCCTCTAATTCATTAAGCTATTAATTTCCTTTCTTTGGAATTTAGGAAGATAAGGCAATGAGGAGGAGGAGATGTGCACCACCCCTATGGTTCTCGCCCCCTAGGGGGGTTGGGATCTGTAACACCTCTCTCCCCATGGCTTCAGGGTTCATGTGGGGTGGCCTTTGCCTGTGGCCAGGGGTGGCGAGGCGATGTGCGGAGTGTATACATGGGGGAGGTTACGGGTGGGGGACGGGTGTGTGTGTGGACATTGTTGTTCTGATCATGTGTGCGCGTGGATGGGCATGTACCCGCAAAGATGAGCGTCCACTCACAGTCACAGGATCATGCACATACTAGATAAACTAATCGTTTGTTTCAGCACTGTACATTTCGCTCGCCAGTGACGATCACCGGAAAAAAAAAAAGTTATCGTTTTTTGTTTTTGTTTTTTTGTTTTTTGTTTCATGTAATGTTTGTATATGTTTGTTTCATTTGAATGCTTTTTACTTGGAAAGTTGGTTTAGCTGTTTGCTGTTTCATGATTTTTCTTGTTATGCTGTTTAACTATGTCAATGAATGATGTTTTCCATGAAAACATGTGTACACTTCGTTACAAAGAAGATGTTTACAGTCATTATTGTGGTAATATTGATAATTGTGTTGAGATAGTGTTCTCGTTTTGTTACATATATACATGTAATTGATAAAAGCGTTTAAACGTTCATAAGCCAATCTATAATTATAATGGAAAACCTTAGCATTGCATCATTAAATTGTCAAGGTCTTGGAAATCCTCAAAAGAGGAGAGATGTGTTTCAGTATCTCAAACAAAAAAATCATTTCTATTTATCTCTTAGAAGATACACACTTTGACTTAAAGCTAGAACCATACATTAAATCTGAATGGGGATATACATGCTGCTTCGCTTCTTACAGTTCTCAATCCAGAGGATTAGCAGTAATGTTTAATAATAATTTTGAATTTAAAATAAAGAAAGTCTACAAAGATACAGAAGGTAATTCTATATTTGTTTCCCTCACAACGATGAATAAAGATTTTCTACTTGTCAATATTTATGGCCCAAATAAAGACACACCAGAATTTTACGAGAAGTTAGAACAACACATCAAAGAAGTAGGATCTCCGCATGTAATCATAGGGGGTGACTGGAACCTTGCACTTGACATCAACATGGATTGTTACAATTATAAACACATCAATAATCCAAAAGCAAGTGAAAAGGTTGAAGAAATTGCCATGAACTTAGATTTAATTGATATTTGGAGAGAGATTAATCCATATATAAGAAGATATACTTGGCGCAGACCAACACCATTTCAACAAAGCCGTTTGGATTTCTTTCTTATTTCTGAAAATACGATACAAAATGTAAAAGAAACTGAAATTGTTTATGGTTATTGTTCAAACCATTCAATGATTACTTTGAAACTTTCATTTGCGAAAGAAATAAAACGAAAGACTTTCTGGAAAATTAATAGTTCCCTATTAAAAGATATCAAATATATAAAAGAAATTAATACTGAAATTAACAATGTAACTGAGGAATATGCTGTACTGCTGTACAATCAAAAAGGAATTCAAAACATTCCTCAAACAGATATTCAGTTCACAATATCAGACCAGTTATTCCTTGATGTCCTGTTAATGAAAATACAAAAAAAAACATTTGCATATGCATCAATGAAAAAACGTAAGAGCACAGAAAACGAGAATCAGCTAGAGGCGAAATACAGCATCTAGAGCAAACAACACATAAATCTGACAAACAGAATAAACGCTTGGAAGAATGTAAAGCCAATTTGATTGCAATAAGAAAAAAGAAAATGGATGGCATTCTTCTACGATCTCGAGCTAGATGGATAGCAGAGGGTGAAAAAATATCAACATACTTTTCAACCTTGAAAAGAGACATTTTATCAGTAAATCTATAACAAAACTTGTTTCAAATGGACTAGAAAAAGTGGGGCAGAACGAAATAACTGAAGAAGTCGAAAATGTTTATAAAGATCTATACAGTAAGAAAATATTAGGCGAATCTGAAATAAAAAAAAAAAGTGCTTGTGGCTTCTAGTTCACCCAATCATAAATGTGTACCTCACTTTCATCAAAGGTAAGAAAGGTTCAGCAACAAGAGAGGTGATGGGAAATGATATAATGCTGGCCCTGAAAAAAATTGAGGTCTATATCACCTCACTCATGACTTCAGGAATATTGGAAAATCTGTAGTTGCAAGAAGCTATGTGTATTTTTCAATAGTACAGTAGGCTGATACTTGACTAACTCTTTCACTTACTCACCTGTTGGCAGCTGGTGGATGGGGTTAATCTGTTACCATACTATTCTTGTGCTGCTCTCTGTATAGTTGTTCTCTCCAATGCTTTATTTTTATATATTTTTCTTTGCTGCTTATTCTGTTCTGCTCTGATTAAAGGATGATCCTTTACTAACTCTTTGACTTCCTCGCCTCATGGCAGCGAGTGGATGGGGTTAATCAGTGACCATATTATTGTTGTGCTGCTCTCTGTATAGTTGGTCTCTCCAATGCTTTATTTTTCTTTTTCTTTGCTGCTTATTCTGTTCTGCTCTCTTCTGTTTTAATCAAAAACAACTGGATTTTTTGGTTTTGTTTTGCCCAGAGACATGATTTTGTTTTATTTCAGTTCAGAGACATCTGATTTTGTTTTATTTCAGCTGAGAGACAATGATTTTGTTTTATTTCAGCTCAGAGACTTCTGATTTTGTTTTATTTCAGCTCAGACTCAGAGACATATGATTTTGTTTTATTTCAGCTCAGAGACTTCTGATTTTGTTTTATTTCAGCTCAGACTCAGAGACGTATGATTTTGTTTTATTTCAGCTCAGAGACATATGATTTTGTTGTATTTCAGTTCAGACTCAGAGACATATGATTTTGTTTTATTCATCAGCTCAGAGACATCTGAGTTTGTTTTATTTCAGCTCAGAGACTTCTGATTTTGTTTTATTTCAGCTCAGAGACATCTGGTTTTGTTTTATTTCAGCTCAGAGACATCTGATTTTGTTTTATTTCAGCTCAGAGACATCTGATTTGTTTTATTTCAGTCAGAGACATCTGAGTTTGTTTTATTTCAGCTCAGAGACATCTGAGTTTGTTTTATTTCAGCTCAGAGACATCTGAGTTTGTTTTATTTCAGCTTCAGAGACATCTGAGTTTGTTTTATTTCAGCTCAGAGACATCTGAGTTTGTTTTATTTCAGCTCAGAGACATCTGAGTTTGTTTTATTTCAGTTCAGAGACTTCTGAGTTTGTTTTATTTCAGTTCAGAGACTTCTGAGTTTGTTTTATTTCAGTTCAGAGACTTCTGAGTTTGTTTTATTTCAGTTCAGAGACTTCTGATTTGTTTTATTTCAATTCAGAAACATCTGATTTGTTTTATTTCAACTAAAAGAAATGCGATTTCATTTAATTTCCACTCAAAGACATCTGGTTTGTGTAATTCAGTTCAAAGACAAAGACCCGCCATGTCGAGTGCTGACATGTACCCGGGCATTAATGACCAGGAGCTGGTGACAGAGGTGCATGAGATAAAAGTGCAAAGAATTGGCAATGTTCCTGTTGCCAAGGGAGAATGGAGCAGGCTGCCCCAAGCTGTCAAGATCTTCGTTGGACATTGTGTAAGCTTGTGGAACTTTCAAAAAAAATTATCACTGTTAAAATTAAGATCTCTTCATCTGATCCACATGCTTCCTACAATTTCCCACCCTTTAAAAAATTTTTTTTTTTCAAATATCGCCTTTTCACGCCCTTACTCTTCCTGCTGGAAGGTGGTAGAGTGACTGAATGAAAAGATGAATATTTTTAATTCCTAATTTTGTAAGTACTATAACACAAAGCATACAATATAGCTTTGAATGAAGGTCAGGTTGATTTGTTTGCCATCACTGTATACTCAGTGATTGGTTTCAGTTTCAGTTTTTCAAGATGACATCTCTGCGCTCGGGATGAATACCATATGTGCTGATGCCTCTGGTGCCATTGATGGAGAAGAGCCTAAATGATCGTGGCACAAGCTTTAAGTCTGTGCGACCGGAACAGTTGAAAAAAAAGCCTGAGATGGTGTTGGTTAAAACATGGCCTGTGACTGGCAGAGGCTAATTGTAAGGCTAAAGCCTGAGATGGTGTTGTCTGAAACATGGCCTGTGACTGGCAGAAGCTAATTGTAAGGCCAAGGCCTCAGATGATGTTGGCTGAAACATGGCCTGTGACTGGCAGAGGCTAATTGTAAGGCCAAAGCCTCAGATGATAATGTCCAGCTTGTACATGCATATAAATATACTTTTGTTGTTCAGGTTGTACATGTCTATAAACTCTGCTGTTGTCAGATGATTCATGTCTATAAACTCTGCTGTTGTCAAAGATGATTCATGTCTATAAACTCTGCTGTTGTCAAAGATGATTCATGTCTATAAACTCTGCTGTGTCAAGATGATTCATGTCTATAAACTTGCTGTTGTCCAGATGATTCATGTCTATGAATCTGCTGTTGTCCAGATGATTCATGTCTATAAACTGCTGTTGTCCAGATGATTCATGTCTATGAACTCTGCTGTTGTCCAGATGATTCATATCTATAAACTGCTGTTGTCCAGATCCAGCTGATGAAGCCCAGGGGAGTGTACATCTGTGATGGGTCAGAGGAAGAGGCTAAAGAAATTATCCACAAACTTTTAGAGCGTGGCGTCCTGACAAAACTCGACAAGTATGAGAACAGGTGTGTTGTGTTATTACAAAGATTGTTTACTCAAGTTCAGTGAAGGAATGTTTTAAAGAGCACACAAAAATATTCTATACTCAGAATCAATACAAATTGGGCAGAACAAGTCATAAACATGGTCTCAGCTGTCAGTCATCCCAGTCTGATCCCTCTCCATGCCTTCCTCATTACCATCCGACAGTCATCATCATCATCACCATCATCATCATCATCATCAGGTGCCCTGCCGCATGGCGTTGGCGATCATGGACTTCCATCTGTCTCTGTCTCTCGTTGCCCCCAGCATCTCTCCCACCCCCCTCGCCGCCAGCCACTCTGCAAGTCCGTCCAGCATTTTCTCCCTGGGTCTACCCGGTGCTCTCTTTCCCTCCAACTTTCCCGTTGTGACCAACTCACCAAGTGCTCCAAATCCCCCTTCCTCATAAGATGGCCTATAAATGTTGCCTGTCTTTTCCTAATCTTCCCTATGAGTGATATACTTGTGTCTGCCTCCATCAAGACTCTCATTTGTTTTCTTTGGTGTCCATGGAACTCTCAACATTCTTCTTAGAAACCACATCTCGGCTGCCTCAATCTTGTTCTGGCTTTGTTTGTTGACTATCCACGCCTCACATCCATACAACAGTATTGGTTCTATATGAGATGGGGCGAGCGGTTAAGGGGTATGTGATGGTTGCTGTGGTGGTCGTTTGTATCCAGAGCAGAAAGGGAAGTCTCTCAATCAAAAGACAAGTCCTTGTTTTGATACTTGACTCTTTATTCTGTCTCTTGATGAGGATAGGTAGGGAAGGAAAACAAGGGAAATGGGAGAATGACAATAAGGGAAAAGGACCGTACGGAGATATGGAAGAAGACAAAAGAAGACAATGAAGAAGACAGTGCTACAGTGAAGTTGATCACCTCTGGTGAGGGTGGCGGCAGAAAATGACGAGCTATGACCCGCCTTGTTAATTTATACTCTGGGAACAGAGCATGGTCATACTTTCAAACCTTTCAGATGACAAGGTCTGATTGGTTGTTCTCACTTACCCAATCAATCAACACTTGGGGTGTGGCGAAAAGTTAAATCTGTTAGAAATTAATGGAGGTCTTACATCAGTGCAGTGCCTCGTTACACACAACCGGCATACTCGTCTGGTGGTTTTGTAGGTGGCTATTGGCTATTATGCCACAAACACCGAAGGGCGGCATGAAACAAAGACAGCCCACCCCGGGCTCCATACAACCGCAACATAACCTGCGGTCATTGTCTGTGGGTTTCCGCGGACCATGCAATGGCTATTATGACGGCGGTTGTATTACAATTGGCTGAAGGCGGCATAGATTAAAGACCGTCTCCTCTAGGTTCTGTAGGACGACAACATAATACTGGAGATGACGACAAAATCTGTCGTAGGCCGCTTCAGAATACATGTATACATTGTAGATCTGCTCATTATCTAGCAGTGTGTTATATGTGTCATGCATTGGTTAGATCCTTGGAATGTTCAATGCATAGCTATGGGTAGGCAGTTGCTGTGAGATAACGGTACAATTTGACCGAGAGAATGCAAGGCGTTTTTGATCTAGGCAAGCACGCTACACGGTGTTGCCTTTGAGCGTTGTAGGTAAATGGGAAAGATCGTACCAGAGCAAGGCACTCTTACACCTCCCCCCACCAATTTGAAAACCATTGTCCGCGATGGTGCGCGAACATGGGGTAAATTCTTGAAGGCTGAAATTTCAGGGCCACCTCAAGAATTCACAAAATTTTGAGCTGCTATGGATATGGTGGAGTATGCAATCCACTTATACATGAGCTATGGCATGCATGGGCACTTTGGAGAGTTGTAATTTAAGTTCCGAAAGGACAGTTACACTGCTTGGTCATGTTAGGACTCTGAATTGGTCATCATAATTGACAGTACAGAAGTACTAAACACTGAAATGGCAAATGCCTTAACATGATAAGCTAAAGAACGTAGCATTTGATAAGTTCACTAAAGCCTCTTTGCCATACCTATGCATCAAAACATTCATTATTGGAAAGTAGCATAACAAAATGTATAAAACTATATGTAAATATCAAAAGCATCAAATTAGTGCCAGTCAGAATTTCAAAATGCATGCTTACTACATCAGTACATGCTGAGTGAAGAAGAGGAATTACTAAAGTAAATACAAAATGTTCATAGCTATGTTGAAATATCAGGTTATCAATATAGAACACATACAAAAATGTTAATGGTCTTATGGTCAGTAGAACCTGAAAGAGAAACAAAATTAAATTAATAATTCTCCCTTTGTGGTATAGGACTCACTATGTCCTGTTCAAGAGGCGTGTTGACCGTCTTGGAGGGATTGGTGTAGTGGGCTGCTCTGGTGCAGCGGGCTCAGGTGCTGTCGTCACCGTGGGCCGCGTTGTTCTGCGCCGTGGCTGTGGGCAGACTAGCCACTGGTCGTCTTCGGAGTCAGATGCTGACTCTAAGTCTGGTTGTGGCTTTGCATCTGGCATGGACCCAGATACTGGCAGGAGGTGGATCCTGGAGACGGCCTGGTGAGGGCCACCTGTCAGTGACTGGACTGTGTAGATGTGACGGTGCTGGGGGTGGTGTGCCGTCACACAATACAGGTCCGGCGACCAGGTGTTGGTCCATGCTGTGCTGGAACTAGGTATCATGTCCCGCAGGTAAACATGCATGCCTACCTGCAGGTCGTCGTCAGCTGCTGGTGTAGACGTCGTCTGCTCCGGTGCTGCTGGATCCTGGCATCGACCATCATGGTTTGGGTGGTCTCGGGATTGACGTCGGCGTCTGCATGGCACCGGAATGGGAGGTCCACTGCCAGTTCCAGGGGTGCTGACAGCACTCAGGTTCTGGCTGGTGCAGGCTATTTTTGGGACAACAGCAGGTTTGGAGGGCTGAGGAGGAAAAGAGGGAGAAAGGGGCACAGGAAAAGGAGTAATGGCAGATTTGGATCTGCTTGGGTGTCGCTTCTTCTTGTGCCTTGCAGCTTGCCTGTGGGTCACAGCCGGGTCTGCATTCTGCTTTGCAGCTCTCTTCGGTGCAGGCTGCTGTCGTCGCTTGGCCCTCTTCTCATACTGACGCCGGTTCCAACATTTGTCTTCAGTGTGGCCAGCCCGGTCACACCAAAGACAATGTTCTGTTGGCTGCCGTTGCCATGGTGACGGTCGCTGTTGGCTGCTTTGGAGAGGTGGTTGCCAGTGTGATTCCTTCGGAGCTGCAGTGTTGCGCTGTTGGAGTTTTTGATCTATGCTGGCACCGAGTTCTGCCAGCTGTGCCTCCATACGGGCGATGACTGGGCTGGAGTTGGCCACTATCAGCTGTGCCAGGTGATGTTCTGCACAGCTGTCCTCTCGCATCCACCGCAGGGCCTCCATCTTGGCTCCCTCGAAGGTGGTGTCTGGATGATCTCTTACATAGCGCCGGACATCCCTCCTGAGAGTGCCTGGGGAGAGACCACAGATGAAGGCGTCCTGGAGCTGCGTTGGTGACAATGTCCCCTCTTCAGCTTGGTTTGCCTTCATCCAGAGTACGCGTAGGTGGGTTGCGTACCCAGTGATAGTCTCCCCCTTTCTCTGCTGCCTGTTGTAAAATGTGGCAGCAAGAGTTGTGGAGTCCCGCTGGTCACCCCAGTTGTGCTGGATGATCTTCAGGATCTTGTCTGGAGTGTCCACTCTTGCTGTTGGTTGCCATAACACCTCCCGATGAGCTGGGTCATCTAACGATGCTATGAGCCAGAGGGCGGCTGCATTGTCATCCAGGGGCTGGAGCTGAAGAATAAGCTTGGCCTCCTGGATAAAGTCGTCGGTTACTGAGGTGCCTTCGTCGCCTGACAGCTTTGGTAGCTTGTAGAGCTGTGGTGTTGACATGGTTGGACAACTTCTTGATACTTGTAGCACTGTCTTGTATTTAGTTCTTGTTCCCTTTCTGAATTCTGGATCCTGCTCGCAGGGCCAGGTGAGATGGAGCGAGTGGGTTAAGGGGTATGTGATGGTTGCTGTGGTGGTCGTTTGTATCCAGAGCAGAAAGGGAAGTCTCTCAATCAAAAGACAAGTCCTTGTTTTGATACTTGACTCTTTATTCTGTCTCTTGATGAGGATAGGTAGGGAAGGAAAACAGGAAATGGGAGAATGACAAGGGAAAAGGACCGTACAGAGATATGGAAGAAGACAAAAGAAGACGACGAAGAAGACAGTGCTACAGTGAAGTTGATCACCTCTGGTGAGGGTGGCGGCAGAAAATGACGAGCTATGACCCGCCTTGTTAATTTATACTCTGGGAACAGAGCATGGTCATACTTTCAAACCTTTCAGATGACAAGGTCTGATTGGTTGTTCTCACCTACCCAATCAATCATCACTTGGGGTGTGGCGAAAAGTTAAATCTGTTAGAAATTAATGGAGGTCTTACATCAGTGCAGTGCCTCGGTACACACAACCGGCATACTCGTCTGGTGGTTTTGTAGTGGCTATTGGCTATTATGCCACAAACCCCGAAGGGCGGCATGAAACAAAGATAGCCCACCCCGGGCTCCATACAACCGCAACCTAACCTGCGGTCATTGTCTGTGGGTTTCCGCTGGCCATGCAATGGCTATTATGACGGCGGTTGTATTACAATTGGCTGAAGGCGGCATAGATTAAAGACCGTCTCCTCTAGGTTCTGTAGGACGACAACATAATACTGGAGATGACGACAAAATCTGTCGTAGGCCGCTTCAGAATACATGTATACATTGTAGATCTGCTCATTATCTAGCAGTGTGTTATATGTGTCATGTATTGGTTAGATCCTTGGAATGTTCAATGCATAGCTATGGGTAGGCAGTGCTGTGAGATAACAGTACAATTTGACCGAGAGAATGCAAGGCGTTTTTGATCTAGGCAAGCACGCTACACGGTGTTGCCTTTGAGCGTTGTAGGTAAATGGGAAAGATCGTAACAGAGCAAGGCACTCTGTTACATATGTAACATTCAAGAACTCGCTTCCTGATGTTGATTGATAGGCATTTGTTGGTAAGAATGCCTGTCATTTTCCCGAATGCTGTTTTGGCTTGGCCGATTCTGCCGCCTATTTTTGATGTGCATCTGCCGTCTGATGAAATGATCATTCCCAGGTATTTGAATTTATCAACCTGTGTCAAGGTTGTGCCATTTGCTGTTATTTTGCATGAGGGGATTTCATGTGTTTTACTGATCACCATGACTTCAGTCTTCCTGCTGTTTAGTTCCAGCCCCTTAGCTTTGCTTTCTATTTCTAGTATATTCACAAGGTTTTGTAGGTCCCTTTCATAGCTTGATGAAAAATGATGATTCTTAAAGAAAAAAAAAGATAGCATTTGAGGAATATCTAAATATATTACTACCTGCTCAGCTATCTGTGCCGCACTGACCCTGATGATGTGGCGCGCGTGGAGTCAAAGACATTCATCTGCACGGAGGACAAGTACGAGACAGTTCCTCATGTGTGCGAGGGGGTGCAGGGAATCCTGGGACACTGGCTCAGCCCTGAAAATATGAAGACGGAGCTGAATGACCGTTTCCCAAACTGCATGGCTGGTGAGATTGTTTTTATTTTTGTTTGTTTGTCTTTGTTTGTTGGTTGGTTGGTTGGTGGTAAGGTGGAGAACAGTATGAACATTGTGCTTCAGAACCTGTTCTAAAGAAACACCAGCACTACCGACAGGACGATCTAACATTACAAAACACCAACATTACAGACAGGACGATTTAACATTACAAAACACCAACATCACAGACAGGATTATCTGACACAACAAAACGCCAACATTACAGACAGGACGATTTAACATTACAAAACACCAACATCACAGACAGGATTATCTGACACAACAAAACACCAACATTACAGACAGGATGATGATCTAATATTACAAATCACCAATGTTACAGACAGGATGATCTAACATCACAAAACACCAACATTACAGACAGGATGATGATCTAACATTACAAAACACCAACTTTACAGACAGGATGATTAACATCACAAAACACCAACATTACAGACAGGATGATCTAACATTACAAAACACCAACTTTACAGACAGGATGATTAACATCACAAAACACCAACATTACAGAAATAACAATGATCTAACATTACAAAACACCAACTTTACAGACAGGATGATCTAACATTACAAAAAACTACACAGAACTAACATTCAAAACACATTACAGACAGGATGATCTAACATTACAAAACACCAACATTACAGACAGGATGATCTAACATTACAAAACACCAACATTACAGACAGGATGATGATCTAACATTACAAAACACCAACATTACAGACAGGATCATGATCTAACATTACAAAACACCAACATTACAGACAGGATCATGATCTAACATTACAAAACACCAACATTACAGACAGGATATGATCTAACATTACAAAACACCAACATTACAGACAGGATATGATCTAACATTACAAAACACCAACATTACAGACAGGATGATGATCTAACATTACAAAACACCAACATTACAGACAGGATGATCTAACTTAAAAACCAACATTACAGACGATATCTAACACAAAACACCAACATTACAGACAGGATGTGATCTAACATTACAAAACACCAACATTACAGACAGGATGATCTAACATTACAAAACACCAACGTTACAGACAGGATGTGATCTAACATTACAAAACACCAACATTACAGACAGGATGATGATCTAACATGACAAAACACCAACGTTACAGACAGGATGATCTAACATTACAAAACACCAACGTTACAGACAGGATGTGATCTAACATTACAAAACACCAACATTACAGACAGGATGATGATCTAACATTACAAAACACCAACATTACAGACAGGAGATGATCTAACATTACAAAACACCAACATTACAGACAGGATGTGATCTAACATTACAAAACACCAACATTACAGACAGGATGATGATCTAACATTACAAAACACCAACTTACAGACAGGATGATCTAACATTACAAAACACTAACATTACAGACAGGATGATGATCTAACATTACAAAACACCAACATTACAGACAGGATGATGATCTAACATTACAAAACACCAACATTACAGACAGGATGATCTAACATTACAAAACGCCAACATTACAGACAGGATGATGATCTAACATTACAAAACACCAACGTTACAGACAGGATGATCTAACATTACTAAACACCAACATTACAGACATGATGATGTAACATCACAAGGCACCAACATTACTGACAGGATGATGTAACATCACAAGACACCAACATTACATATGGGATGCTCTGACATTACTAAACACCAACATTACAGACATGATGATGTAACATCACAAGGCACCAACATTACTGACAGGATGATGTAACATCACAAGACACCAACATTACATATGGGATGCTCTGACATTACTAAACACCAACGTTACAGACAGGATGATCTAACATTACTAAACACCAACATTACAGACATGATGATGTAACATCACAAGACACCAACATTACTGACAGGATGATGTAACATCACATGACACCAACATTACATATGGGATGCTCTGACATTACTAAACACCAACATTACAGACATGATGATGTAACATCACAAGACACCAACATTACAGACAGGATGATGTAACATCACAAGACACCAACATTACATATGGGATGCTCTGACATTACTAAACACCAACATTACAGACAGGATGATGTAACATCACAAGACACCAACATTACATACGGGATGCTCTGACATTACACATCAGTTTATAGAAAATGGTTGTGATGGCTAGGTGGTTCCATGTCAGATTTTCAGTATGAAGAACTCAGTCTGAACATGCCTGGGTGGCTTCTGTTAGACAAAGAGTGCCAATCTGACCAAAGTATTAAAAGAAAATAATAAAAGTCCTCCACCCAGCTGTAAATGGATACCTGACCCTGCACAGGGTTGGGGGAAGGTAGAGCAGTGAGGGAGTTGGGGGAAGGTTGGGAGGTAGAACAACAAAGAGAGGAGATGAGTTCCACCATTATAAAAGTTGTCCCAGAGAAATGGTGAGGTCTCAGCTACCTTGCCTCCCTGTGACCTCAGGGTTATGGGACGTCCATGACCTTTTCTGCATTTTGTGTGTGCAGGTCGCATGATGTACGTGATTCCCTTCAGTATGGGCCCCATTGGATCCCCCCTGTCCAAGATTGGCATCCAGGTCACGGACTCAAACTACGTGCTGCTGTGCATGCGCATCATGACGCGCGTGTCGCCCAAAGTACTGGATGTCCTGGGCAAAAATGAGTTTGTCAAGTGCATTCACTCCATGGGCTGTCCTCGTCCGGTACAACGTGAGTTGTCTTTACCTTGTGTGCCTCTATGCGTTCTTTTTTTAATGCTTTTTTTTTCTTTCGAGCAGTTGTCTTGATGTCTTTTTTTTAATTATTATTATATTTTGTATTTGATATTTGTACTGTTGTATCTACTGATACCTTGGCTGTTTCCACCTTGGAAATATCTGGTATTGAGGCCTGGTAGGCACTGAGATAGACCCTCCATCTGTCAGTCTGTCTTCTGAAGATTGTACATGTGTGGATTGTGCTTGGTCAACTTTACATGTGTGTACAGCTTCGGGTCTGCTCGGCCATGACTTTCTTCAGTGTTAGGGAAGGTAAAGCAGCAGTGAAGAGGAGATACAATACAATGTGATACGATATGATATGATACAATGTGATACAATATGATACAACACAATACTTTCGTATTTATTTCAAATCATTAAGTACAAGACAGGTCCACATGTGTGTTGCCATCACAGTGCTGGCATTGAGTAGGTTGAGGTGTCTAGTACTTCACTTCATTTCAACCACAGGGTTATGGGACTACCTTAGTTAATCTTGATGGGATTTTGTTTGTTTTTGGGTGGTTTTTATTTTGTTCATCCCATGTTCGCGAGATCTGAGTAGAGATTCACGCAGACAGCATTAGAGCGCTGACGAAGATGGCGAGAACGCCATCGAAAGCTACGGAACTGTGAGTAGCGATTTTTGCACTGTTGGGAGACCTTGTTCTTCAAAATTGGTGGCATTATTTTATTTTGTTGTTTTTGTTGTTGCTGTCGACTGCCTTGATGTGTGTGGTTTTTGTATGTACTGGGCTCTCAATTTTCCGATTTTTCTCGGAAATCCGAGGAAGTCCACAGGCTGCTTCCAAGAAAAAAAAGTGCTTTCCGAGAAAATAAAAGAATTCGACTGATAAATTATTTTTCTTCTGTGAAATAGTCGGCCTTTACGAGAAAATAAAAAAAATTGACTGATAATTTTTTCTTCTGCGAAATAGTCGGCTGTTTGTCAGTCTATCTCTTGTAGCAGAGACAAAATTTCTGTAAGGGGAATGAATCCGATATCATTTTCCGCTAAAGTCACTTCCAGTGTTTTTGTTTGTCAGGTGCAGCTTGTTTTCAGAACTGATTGCAAAACTTTTGAAGAGTATGACCATGTCTCGAGCCAATATTCTGAAGAGAGGGTCTCCTGCAGAAAAATGTTCAACAAAGACTGCAAAAGGGAGTGGTGTTAGGAGTGGATTTCATGAAAAATTGATGTCATGGAAATGAGTGCATGGCTTTCAAAAATGGCAGAGGCTGGCACAGTCTACTGTGTCTTGTGCCACCGTGAAGTCAGTTAAAATGACTATAGTTGAGCAGGCACCCACAAACTTTCAGACCATTTCAAGTCAGAGAAGCACCAGATGAGGCAAAAAATGCATACAATCTTGAAGCTGTTCAGTCTAGGTTGTTGTTTGATGTTTGTTGGAGCATACATTAGGAAAATACTCACCAAATTATTTTTCTTGAAATCTGACACCAGTATGTATAAATTATTTGCTTCAGTACAAAGGATCGTAAACAAACCTAAACTTGTGCCCGATAGCGTCAGATTGTGCTATTTTGCATCTATCTTCAAAACATTTTTTCCTGGACCCCCCAAGATTTTCAGAGATTTTTTTCATTTGGCATTGGGACCTGTGTGTGTGTGTGTGTGTGTGTGTGTGTGTGTGTGTGTGTGTGTGCGTGCGTGCGTGCGTGCGTGCGTGCGTGCGTGCGTGCGTGCGTGCGCGCGTGCGCGCGCGCATGTGTTTTACAAAGGATCATAAACAAGCCTAAACTTGTGCCAGATAGCATCAGATTGTACTGTTTTGCATCTATCTTCAAAAAATTTTTTTCCAAAGGAGAATGCCTCTGGAACCCCCTAGATTTTCAGAGATTTTTTTTTTTAATTTAGCATTGGGACCCCTGATGTGTGTGTGTGTGTGTGTGTGTGTGTGTGTGTGTGTTGCATTTTTGCTGGTTTTCTTTTTCGTATGAGTGTGTGTGTGTGTGTGTGTGTGTGTGTGTGTGTGTGTGTGTGTGTGTGTGTGTGTGTGTGTGTGTGTGTGTGTGTGTGTGTGTGTGAGAAAGCATTGCATTTGTTGAAGTGATAGAAATAAAATGTAACATGCTTCTACAAAAGATAAATTAAATGGCTGCTTTCTATATAAGCCCCACAGACCTGTGAAGCTTTGTTGGCCAACTTAAATTGATTTTCATACTTTTCCATTTTCCATTTTAATCTTGCATAGTTCTAACCAACTTAACCCTTCGACTCCCACACCCTATCCACCAACTGCAAAAACTTAACCCTTTGACTTCCTCACTGCAGGAAGCTGATGGATAGGGTGAGGGAATCAAAGGGTTAAGTTTTTGTTTTATTTGCATGGTTGGCAGTGCAGGATGCTGGTGGACAGGGTATGGAGTCAAAGGGTTAACTGTCGTGTTACATCTAATTCACTTGTTGTTTTGTAAACACAGGGAAGGTGAAGAACCACTGGCCCTGCAACCCAGAAAAAGTGATCATCACTCACTTTCCCCACGAGCGGAAGATCAAGTCGTTTGGCAGCGGCTATGGCGGAAACTCCCTGCTGGGCAAAAAGTGCTTCGCGCTTCGTATCGCTAGCGTCATCGCCCGTGACGAGGGCTGGCTGGCTGAACACATGCTGGTATGTAGCTGCTCTGTATTTTCAGTTTGGGAGGTGAAGGGAAGGTAGGGGAAGGGCAGGATGAAGGCTCAGGGGTGGCAGAGGAAAAAGAAACAGAAGTCGTCATGAGAGGAAAACATGAAGGGCCAGAGGAATTTGGGACAGGTTTTACACTGATGGAATGATTTATGGGAGCCATCTGTTAGTGACAGCTCCATTTGGATTGAGACTGGAATGAGTTATGAGAATAATCTTTTAGTGATAGGTCCATTTTGAATGAGACTGGAATCTTTTAGTGACAGCTTCATTTGGATTGAGACTGGAATGAGTTATGAGAATAATCTTTTAGTGATAGGTCCATTTTGAATGAGACTGGAATCTTTTAGTGACAGCTTCATTTGGATTGAGACTGGAATGAGTTATAATAATAATAATAATAATAATAGTGCATTTATAGAGCGCTTTCCGAAACCTCAAAGCGCTTTACATCAGTAAACCATACATATATAAACCAAATAACAGGCTACAATACAAACAAACTCATCAAAAACTATCCACAGGAAATCAACAACCACACAGACACACCAAATAATCTCTCTCCCTCTCCCCCCCTCCCCGCCCACCCCTCTCCCCCCATTTTCAAACACACACACACACACAACACCCACACACACACAGCCACACATCCACACACACACACACACACACACACACACACACACACACACACACACACACACACACACACACACACACACACACTGGCATACACCCCATTGTGCACAACTTCATCCAGAATGTCAAGCAGGATCAACCCACTAGCCAAAATCAGGAAAAACACTGTTTAAAGAAGTAAGTTTTTAAACTTGTTTTGAAAGATGGTAGAGTTTTAGAGTGGCGGACGGACTGAGGCAACAAGTTCCATGTCTGAACAGCAAAAACTGCAAAGGCTCTACCACCGTGAGTTTCTCTGTTATATTTTGGCACACGAAACTTCTTGTCATCCACAGAAGAGCGGAGTGATCGAGAAGGTACGTAGACAGTCAAGAGTTCAGAGAGATAGTCAGGAGCAGTTCCAGAAATGATGTGATAACAAAGGCAGCAAATCTTGTATTTTATTCTTTGTTCAACCGGGAGCCAGTGCAGTGTCTGAAACAGGGGTGTGCAGTGCTGTGACCTACGTGCCTTGAAGATGAGTTTAGCTGCAGAGTTCTGAACTTGTTGCAAATGTTTGAGATGTTTCTGAGGGCAACCCGCAAGGAGTGAATTGCAATAATCTAACCTAGACAGAATGCATGCAGTAACTAACGTCTTGGTTGCGTCTAATGTAAGGTAGTGTCTAATAGAATTAATGCGTCTAAGTTCGATGTATGCAGCCTGACATGTTTTGATGATGTGCTGGTGCATGGAGAGATTATGGTCAAAGACAAAACCGAGGTCACGAACGCAATCAGAAAAAGCAATAGCGGTATTACCGACAGTAATAGTGGAAGGCAGAGAAGAAAGATCTGCAGGCAATGGAGAAACACGAAGGGCTTCAGTCTTGTCATCATTCAACTTAAGTCGATTTTCATACATCCAGGATTTTACTTCAGAAACGCAGTTCTGAAGAGACTGAACTAGATGATCGTAGTTAGAAGGAGAATCAGTATGATTGAGCTGGGTATCGTCCGCATACATTTCATGACAGATGGAATATGAGTCAATAAGGTGGGTCAGAGGAGAAGTATACAATATGAAAAGCACAGGACCCAGAACAGAGCCTTGAGGCACGCCAAAATCCAAAGGCAGCTCAGAAGATTTGTTTCCGTCGACAAGTACGGTTTGCTTTCTTTCTGAAAGATAAGATCGAAACCAGTGTAAAGCAGATTTTTGAATTCCAAAGTTGTTTTCCAAACGGGAAAGCAAAATTTCATGATCAATAGTATCGAAAGCAGCTGAAAGATCCAAAAGGAGAAGAATAGAAATTTTGTTTTGATCCAGGGAGGTCAAAAGATCATTGAGAATACGAAGCAGAACAGTTTCTGTGCTGTGCCCTGGCCTGTAAGCGGATTGGTGAGGACTAAGGAGGTTATGGGATGAGAGATGGGAGAAAAGCTGGTCTAGAATCAGACGTTCAAGCAGTTTAGAAAGAAATGGAAGATTGGAAATCGGTCTGTAATTTTTCAGGTCATTTTTGTTGAGGTTAGATTTTTTCAGCGAGGGCTTAACAATGGCAGTCTTAAATTCACGGGGAACAATTCCAGTGGTAATAGACTGATTCATGATGTTTGTAATGGTCGGCAAGAGAAGATCCACATGTTGAAAGAGAAGTTTGGTTGGAATGGGATCAAGTTCACATGATTTAGGGGGAGTCTTAAGAATGGTCTTCCGGACAAGGTCTTCAGAAACTGGAATGAAATTTACAAGTGGTGAGCCAGAAAACGACACAGTGTTTGAACCAGTACTTTGAAATGGTGGAAAACTGTCACGGATCTTGAGAATTTTCTTATGGAAAAAATCGGCAAAAATGTGTGGGAGCAGTTTGACATCGGACACAGTGGGAAGAGACACAGGTTTGATTTTTCCAAGAAGCGAGGACATATTGTGAAAGAGTTGTTTACAAGTGGTAGAACTGGACACTAGCGAAGAATAAAAAGCTGTTTTCGCGTCGTGTACGCAATCTGCAACCGTTTGCTTTGCTGCGTCATAGATTTGTTTGTGTACTGTTAACCGTGATGACTGCCAACAGCGCTCGGCACGCCTACGCTCTCTCTTCAGCTGACGAAGCTGATCAGCGACAGCGCCGTACCACAGGGTAGGCTTTCCGTCCCGGACTTTTCGTTGACGTACAGGCGCATGCTTGTCAAAAACAGCGGCAAGGGAACTGTTCAAATCGGACACTGACATAACGGTGGTCACAGACTGAGAAAGATCATCAGCGAACTTGTCTTGGTCAATTTTACTAATAGAGCGAGTGGACACAAGCTTTGCTTTACGTTTAGGCTTTTCAGCTGCTAGATAAGACAAAATTGAAAAATGGTCAGAAGAAAGATCATGATGGACACGAGTTGACAAAACAAGGTTATCGTCATCTCTACATATGACAAGGTCGAGAGTATTTCCACAGCTCTGCGTGGGTCCACTAACAGTCTGTTTAAGACCGTATATGTCAAGCTGATCAAGAAATTTTCTGGCATTAAAATCAGAAGTATCAGGAGTTATGAGAATAATCTTTTGGTGATAGGTCCATTTGGATAGAGACTGGAATGATTTATGAGAATAATCTTTTAGTAATAGGTCCCTTTAGACTGAGACTGGAATGATTTATGAGAATAGTCTTTTAGTGGTAAGTCCATTTGTATTGAGACTTGAATGATTTAAGAGAATAGTCTTTTGGTGATAGATCTATTTGGAATGAGTTATGAGAATAATCTTTAAGTGATAGGTCTACAATCCAATCGTATTTGGATTGAGACTGGAATGATCTGAGGTCCATTTGGATTGAGACTGGAATGATCTATAAGAATAGTCTTTTAGTGATAGATCCATTTGGATTGAGACTGGAATGAGTTATGAGAATAGTCTTTAGTGATAGATCCATTTGGATTGAGACTGGAATGATTTATGAGAATAGTCTTTTAGTGATAGATCCATTTGGACTGAAACTGGAATGATTCATGAGAATAATATTTTAGTAATAGGTCCATTTGGACTGAAACAAATGATTTATGAGAATAGTCTTTAGTGATAGGTCCATTTGGACTGAAACAAATGATTTATGAGAATAGTCTTTAGTGATAGGTCCATTTGGATAACACTGGAATGGTTTGTGTGTACATGCTATGTGTACATAGTGGGTGTGTGTACATGCTGAGTGTACAGTGGGTGTATGTAATACATGGTGTGTGTATGTAGTGGGTGTATGCACATTGTGTGTGTATGTGGTGGGTGTGTGTACACACTGGGTGTGTGTACATAATGGGTGTGTACTGATGACTGTTGGCTGAAGGCAGATTGTAGTGTCAGCTCTGTGGACCACCTGACTGTCCGACTGTTACAGATCTCCGGCATCACCCCCCCTGATGGGCAGGAGATGTTTATCGCAGCAGCATTCCCCAGCGCCTGTGGGAAGACCAATCTAGCCATGACCACACCCACCATACCTGGATACCAGGTCAAGTGCATCGGTCAGTACAGCTGCATTTAACACTTTTCATGGGTGCATCATTTTCTTTTTTGTTATACATTGGTCAGTACAGCCACACTTAGCGCTTGGCATGGGTGCGTCATGTTTTCAGTACATTAATGAGTACTTTTTTATATGTAGCACATTATTTTTTCCCCCAACTGTATTGGTTAGTACAGTTCTACTCAGCACGTTGTATGTGTACATCATCATTTTTTTGGTAGTACATTTATCAGCACAGCTGTACTCAGCATGGGTGCATGATTAACAGCTTCCTCCAGATTTTGAAGCAGACAAGGAAAATGATTCTGACAGTGATACTGATATGGGTCACATTGTGAGGATGAACAATGGCAAGGGAAGGGGGAAGGGAATTGCTGAAGGCAGGGGTCAAGAACGGCTAGCTCTTATGTCAACAATCCAACAATACTAGAGTTAAAGGGTTAAAGGTGGTACAATTCAGTTTCTTGTTGGCAGGGGACGACATTGCCTGGATGCGCTTCAATAAGGATGGGGAGTTGCGTGGCATCAACCCAGAGGCAGGATTTTTTGGCGTGGCTCCTGGCACCAACATGAAGACCAACCCCAACGCAATGAAAACCTTCCAGAAAAACTCCATCTTCACCAATGTGGCTGAGACTGCTGATGGTGACTTCTACTGGGAGGGATTGGAGAATGAGCGACCTGAGGTAGATTGTAGGTCCTTTTGTGTGTGTGGTGTGTGTGTGTGTGTGTGTGTGTGTGTGTGTGTGTGTGTGTGTGTGTGTGTGTGTGTATGCGTGTGTGTTTGTATGTGTGTGTATGTGTGAGTCTGTGTGTATGATTGTATGTATCGATGTTTATATGTGTGTGTGTTTGTTTGTATGTGTGTTTATGTGTGAATCTGTGTGTGTGTGTGTTGTGTGTGTGTGTGTGTGTGTGTGTGTGTGTGTGTGTGTGAGAGTCTTGTGTGTGTATGACCTGTTGTCATGGTGACCTGTTATCATAGCATTGTAAACTTCTGACCCAGATACTGTGACCTTTCTTGGCCTGTTGTCATGGTGACCTGTTGTCGCCATCATAGCATTGTGAACTTCTGACCCAGATACTGTGACCTTTCATGGCCTGTTGTCATGGTGACCTGTTGTCACCATCATAGCATTGTGATGATCTGATCCAGATACTGTGACCTTTCATGGCCTGTTGTCATGGTGACCTGTTGTCACCATCATAGCATTGTGACAGTTTACCAGATACTGTGATTTTCATGGCCTGTTGTCATGGTGACCTGTTGTCATCATCATGCATTGTGATGATCTGATCCAGATACTGTGACCTTTCATGGCCTGTTGTCATGGTGACCTGTTGTCATCATCATAGCATTGTGATGATCTGATCCAGATACTGTGACCTTTCATGGCCTGTTGTCATGGTGACCTGTTGTCACCATCATAGCATTGTGAACAGTTGACCCAGATACTGTGATCTTTCATGGCCTGTTGTCATGGTGACCTGTTGTCATTATCATAGTAATGTGATGATCTGATCCAGATACTGTAACCTTTCATGGCCTGTTGTCATGGTGACCTGTTGTCGCCATCATAGCATTGTGATGATCTGATCCAGATACTGTAACCTTTCATGGCCTGTTGTCATGGTGACCTTTTGTCACCATCATAGCATTGTGAACAGTTGACCCAGATACTGTGATCTTTCATGGCCTGTTGTTATGGTGACTTCAATTTTAGTGTTTTTGGAGTGGAGGATGTAAAGAAGCCTCCCCCCCTCTGCGTCCCTCCCAACCCCCCCCCCCCCCACCCCCCCACCCCCAAAGCTTAATAGAGTTTTGTGTGTTTTCTCAGCACATGCAGATCAGATCATGGCGAGGCGAAATGTGGTCTGGGGACATAGGCCGGGACGGCCCGTCCTCGCACCCCAACGCACGCTTCACCTGTCCGGCCAGTCAGTGCCCCATCATTCACCCCCGGTGGGAGGACCCTGATGGTGTACCCATCAGTGCCATCATCTTCGGAGGACGCAGGCCCAAAGGTGAGCTGGGTGCCGGAACTGATGAAATAGGAACAAGCCATCAACATGTTCTCACATCATGTGACCATCGCTCACATAGTATGAGACAGATTCACACACACACACAACACTCAGTCTTGTCCTATGGAAAGGCCTGATGTAGAGGTTGACATGTAGACACCCAACAGACAGAGTTACACACACAGCACTCGGTCTGGTCCTGAGGAAAGGCCTGACGTGGAGGTTGACAAGTAGACACCCAACAGACAGAGTCACACACACACACAGCTAGCACTGGTCCTGAGGAAAGGCCTGACATAAAGGTTGACATGTAGACACCTAACAGAGTCTCTCACACGCACACACAGCTGGCACTGGTCCTGAGGAAAGGCCTGACATAGAGGTTGACATGTAGACACCCAACAGACAGAGTCACACACACATAGAGCTGGCACTGGTCCTGAGGAAAGGCCTGACATAGAGGTTGACATGTAGACACCCAACAGACAGAGTCACACACACATAGAGCTGGCACTGGTCCTGAGGAAAGGCCTGACATAGAGGTTGACATGTAGACACCCAACAGACAGAGTCACACACACAGAGCTGGCACTGGTCCTGAGGAAAGGCCTGACATAGAGGTTGACATGTAGACACCCAACAGACAGAGTCACACACACAGAGCTGGCACTGGTCCTGAGGAAAGGCCTGACATAGAGGTTGACATGTAGACACCCAACAGACAGAGTCACACACACACAGAGCTGGCACTGGTCCTGAGGAAAGGCCTGACATAGAGGTTAACATGTAGACACCCAACAGACAGAGTCACACACACACAGAGCTGGCACTGGTCCTGAGGAAAGGCCTGACATAGAGGTTGACATGTAGACACCTAACAGTCACACACACACACACACACACACACACAACACACACACACACACACACACACACACACACACACACACACACACACACACACACACACGCGCGCGCGCACAGTGCTAGCACTGGTCCTGAACAAAGGCCTGACATAGAGGTTGACATGTAGACACCCAACAGACAGTCACACACACACACACACCACACACACACACACACACACACACACACACACACACACAGCTGGCACTGTCCTGAGGAAAGGCCTGACATAGAGGTTGACATGTGGACCCAACAGACAGAGCCAGTCACATAGTGCTGGTCATGAGGAAGTCCTCACATAGAGATTGACATATAGACACATACAGTCAGTGGTGGTACATAGGAAGGCTTCATACAGAGGTTGACATGTAGACACACACAGCCAACACTGGTCCTAAGGAAGTCCTCACATAGAGGTTGACATGTAGACACATACGGTCAATGGTGGTACAAAGGAAGTCCTCACATATAGGTTGACATGTAAACACACAGCAACACTGGATAAGAAGTCCTCGCTTAGAGTTTACATTAGCACACACAACCACATGGTACTAAGGAAGTCCTCGCTTAGAGGTTTACATGTAGACACACACAACCAACACTAGTACTAAGGAAGTCCACATAAAGGTTGGCATGTGGACACACACAAGTTAATGGTGGTACTGGGGAAGGCCTCACATGGTGGTTGACATGTAGACACATATAGCCAACACTGGTGCTAAGGAAGTCCTCACATAGAGGTTGACATGCAGACACATACAGTCAGTTGCCTCACATAGAGATTGACATGTAAGACACATACAGCCGGTGGCCCCACATAGAGGTTGACATGTAAGACACATACAGCCGGTGGCCCCACATAGAGGTCTCAATGTAGACAACTGTAGGAAAACTTGATTGTGTTAAGGAACCAGGTAAGGCAGGTGTATAATTTGATTGTGTTAAGGAACCAGGTAAGGCAGGTGTATAATTTGATTGTGTTAAGGAACCAGATATGGCAGGTGTACAATTTGACTGTGTTAAGGAACCAGATATGGCAGGTGTACAATTTGACTGTGTTAAGGAACCAGGTAAGGCAGGTGTATAATTTGATTGTGTTAAGGAACCAGGTAAGGCAGGTGTATAATTTGATTGTGTTAAGGAACCAGATATGGCAGGTGTACATGTACAATTTGATTGTGTTAAGGAACCAGGTAAGGCAGGTGTTATAATTTGATTGTGTTAAGGAACCAGGTAAGGCAGGTGTATAATTTGATTGTGTTAAGGAACCAGATATGGCAGGTGTACAATTTGACTGTGTTAAGGAACCAGATATGGCAGGTGTATAATTTGACTCTGTTAAGGAACCAGGTAAGGCAGGTGTATAATTTGATTGTGTTAAGGAACCAGATATGGCAGGTGTACAATTTGACTGTGTTAAGGAACCAGATATGGCAGGTGTACAATTTGACTGTGTTAAGGAACCAGGTAAGGCAGGTGTATAATTTGATTGTGTTAAGGAACCAGGTAAGGCAGGTGTATAATTTGGTTGTGTTAAGGAACCAGATATGGCAGGTGTACATGTACAATTTGATTGTGTTAAGGAACCAGGTAAGGCAGGTGTATAATTGATGTGTTTAGGAACCAGGTAAGGCAGTGTACATTTGTGTTAGGAACCAGGTAAGGCAGTGTAAGGAACCAGGTAAGGCAGGTGTATAATTTGACTGTGTTAAGAACCAGGTAAGGCAGGTGTATAATTTGATTGTGTTAAGGAACCAGGTAAGGCAGGCGTATAATTTGACTGTGTTAAGTGTTTCACAACAGGCAGTGCGCACTGCGGCAAGTTCCCAGCTGCTGGGCCATCGGTGTTTGTTTTCTTCCCTGCTGGCGCACCATTTTTACAACTTTTCTATTTCATTTTACAGCTACTAAAGAATGCTTGATGGCAAAGTATTTGATATTACCAGAAAGCTAAAAACGTGATTTTTGCAAGCATACGCACCGCTATGACAAGAACAACGTAGGTCACAGAGTATAAATCAGATGCATGCTCACGTCCCAGTAGTAACTGTAATGTGCTGTACTGAAGTCTAAAGGAACCTGTGAAACCTCTCTCTCTCTTTCTTTCTCTCTCACTCTTACTCTCTTTCCCTCCCTCTCTATCACACAGACAGACACACACACACACACACACACACACACACACACACACACACACACACACACACACACACACACACAACACACACACACACACACACACACACACACACACACACACACACACACACACACAGAGCGAGCGGGAAAGAGAGAGAGAGAGTGAGTGAGTGAGAGAGCCTCCCTCTCTTTCTCTCCTTCACACACACACACACACACACACAAAACACACACACACACACACACACACACACACACACACACACACACACACACACACACACACACACACACAGACCTAACACATGGCATTGGAATTTCCTGGTCAGGGGGGTCACTTTATTCTGTTATCAGTCATTATAAGTCAGAACATCAAGTGTAAAGCATACACCAACTAAACAGACTCTGTCCCTTAGCTAAAACCTTCTGCTAAACAGTACTGGTAGTTGTTCCCGATATTCTTTACAGTGAAAGCTGCCAGAATTTTTCAAAACTTGACCGGCACTATATGGCGGGTGCATCTGTAGGGAACAGATGCCTTACCAGCACCGGGGTAAGGTGCGGCAGGAGGGAACTTTTTCGGCATAGCTCCCTGGCGGCCGGTGCGTCACGAAAAGGTTAAGGAACCAGATATGGCAATGGTTATGATAATGAATGACAGTGAATGATGATAGTGACAGTGATGATGATGATGATTGTAATGACAGTGATAATGATGATGGCAGTGATGATGATGATACTGATGACAGTGGTGATGATAATGATTAATTTGTGATTGTCAGATGTGCCTTTGGTGTTTGAAGTCAAGAGTTGGGAACATGGCGTGATGATGATGATGACAATGATGATGAAGATGATGATAATGATTAATTTGTGATTGTCAGGTGTGCCGCTGGTGTTTGAAGCCAAGAGTTGGGAACACGGAGTGATGATTGGAGCCTGTGTCAAATCTGAGACCACTGCTGCTGCTGAGTTCAAAGGTTAGTCGCTCTGCATGTGTGTGTGTGTGTGTGTGTGTGTGTGTGTGTGTGTGTGTGTCAGGGCTGTTAGAGTTCAGCGATTTCGCGGAAATCCGCGAATACAGTGATCCCATTTCAGGGAAAGTCAAAGTGCTTCCGCGAAAGAAAAAAAAAAAGCAAAAAAAAAAAAAAAAAAAAAAACCAAGTTCTGTAAGGGAATAGTATAGAGAGCTCTCTTAAGTTGAACCTGCAGTACGCCTTGACATTAAGAATTATTGCATGAATACAAAAAAATTGTGTTTAGAATGACTTTCTAAAACCAAGTGCTATATATGTCATGTGGTTTCAGAAAGTTACTCTAAACACAAATTGATCCATTGATTTGTTAATTTTTTGTGAACTAAAAATTACCCAGTTTGCTGCCAGGATAGGCCTCTGATTGGCTTCAAAATGTCATATTTTCAATTTTCGAAAGGGGGGCTTTGCCCCCCTGCACCCCCCACCGGGGCGTTGCCCCTGGACCCCACCGGGGCCTGGGCGGCCCCTGGACCCCAGCCAATTTTCAGGGAAAAACAGATTTTACCACTAACAGCCCTGGTGTGTGTGTGTGTGTGTGTGTGTGTGTGTGTGTGTGTGTGTGTGTGTGTGTGTGTGTGTGTGTGTGTGTGTGTGTGTGTGTGTGTGTGTGTGTGTGCGTGCAAGTGTGTGTATATTTGAGTTGTGGGAACGATCATTTCACCAGACGGCAGATGTACATCAGAAATAGCCAGCAGAATCGGCCAAGCAAAAACAACATTCAAGAAGATGGAAAGCATTCTTACCAACAAATGCCTATCAATTAACATCAGGAAGAGAGTTCTTGAATGTTATATAGAACCAATACTGTTGTGCGGTTGCGAGGTGTGGACAGTCAACAAGCAAAGCCAGAACAAGATTGAGGCAGTTGAGATGTGGTTTCTAAGAAGGATGTTGAGAGTTCCATGGACAGCAAAGAAAACAAACGAGACAGTCTTGATGGAGGCAGACACAAGTAGCTCATTCATAAGGAAAATTAGGAAAAGGCAAGCAACGTTCATAGGCCATTTTATGAGGAAAGGGGAATTGGAACACCTGGTCACAATGGGAAAGCTGGAGGGAAGGAGAGCACCGAGTAGACCCAGGGAGAAAATACTAGACGGACTTGCAGAGTGGCTGAAGACTGGGAGGGTGGAAGAGATGCTTGAAGCAACAAGAGATAGAGACAGATAGAAGTCCATAATCGCCAACGCTATGCGGCAAGGCACTTGATGATGATGATGATGATATGAGTGTGTGTGTGTGTGTGTGTGTGTGTGTGTGTTGTATATGTGTGTGTGTAAGTGTGTATGTGTGTGATTCTTTTTTATTTACATATTTATGTTTTGATCATCACACTTAGGGAGCTTTCCTTTATGCTCATCTTTTTGTTTTCTTCTCATATCACGTGACCACCACTCCTACAGTAAAGACAGGTCAATCATGCGGTCAACACTTGTCCTGACCTTGACCTCTGGAGAGGTCCAAATGTCAACAACTTGTGAGCCATTTGGCTTTAGTAAGGATGATGTCCTTTTATATTATAAACTATCACACACTTGGCTATCAGTCTGTTTCTAATTTATTTGAGTTTCAGGCAAGAAGTCTATATACCCAAATTATTTAGGTTGTTTGAGGCAAGAAGTCTATGTGCCCAATTTATTTGGAGTGCTTTAGACAACAAGGCTACATATCCAGTTTATTTGGGTAGTTTCAGGCAAGAAGTCTACCCAATTTGTTTAGGGTGTTTTTGAGTTATTTCAGGCAAATAAGACTTCTTTACCTAATTTATTTTGGGTGTTTCAGGCAAATAGGACTGTTTACCTAATTTGTTTGGGGTGTTTCAGGCAAGAACATCATGCACGACCCCATGGCCATGCGGCCTTTCATGGGCTACAACTTTGGCCGATATCTGGAACACTGGCTTAGCATGAACAAGCCGAACCGTAAAGTATGTGTGTGTGCTTGACTATGTGTGCATGTACATGTGTATGGGGACAGGTGAAGAGGTGTGAATGTCAGGAGGGAAACATGATAAACTAGAACCAGTGTGTGAAACATGATAAACTAGACCCAGTGTGTTAATGAAACATGATAAACTAGACCAAATATGTTTGTCAGACATGATAAACTAGACCCAGTATGTTTGTGAAACATGATAAACTAGACCCAGTATGTTTGTGAAACAAATTAGACCCAGTATGTTTGCCAAACATAATAAACTAGACCCAGTATGTGTGTGCGGCATATAAACTAGACCCTGTGTGTTAGTGTAACATGATAAACTAGACCCAATATTTTTGTCAAACATGATAAACTAGACCTTGTGTGTTAGTGTAACATGATAAACTAGACCCTGTGTGTTAGTGTAATGTGATAAACTAGATCCATTGTGATAGTGAAACATGATAAACTAGACCCAGTGTGTCAGATATGATAAACTGGACCCAGTGTGTCTGTCAAACATGGTAAACTAGACTCAGTATGTTTGTCAAACATGATAAACTAGACCCAGTATGTTTGTCAAACATGATAAACTAGACCCATATGTTTGTCAAACATGATAAACTAGACTCAGTGTTTGTAAAACAAGAAACTAGATCCAGTGTGTTTGTGTAATGTGATAAACTAGACCCAGTATGTTAGTGAAACATGATAAACTAGAACCAGTATGCTAGTGAAACATGATAAACTAGACCCAGCATGTTAGTGAAACATGATAAACTTGACCCAGCATGTTAGTGAAACATGATAAACTTGACCCAGCATGTTAGTGAAACATGATAAACTTGACCCAGCATGTTAGTGAAACATGATAAACTAGACCCAGCATGTTAGTGAAACATGATAAACTAGACCCAGCATGTTAGTGAAAGCATGATAAACTTGACCAGCATGTCAGTGAAACATGATAAACTTGACCCAGCATGTTAGTGAAACATGATAAACTTGACCCAGCATGTTATGAAACACGATCAACTAGACTCAGTATGTCAGTGAAACATGATAAACTAGACCCAGTGTGTTAATAAACAGGGACAACTAGACCCAATCATCATCATCATCATCAGGTGCCCTGCCGCATGGCGTGGCAATCATGACTTCCATCTGTCTCTATCTCTGTTGCCCCAAGCATTTTCCTCCACTCCTCGTCTTCAGCTCCTGCAAGTCGTCTAGCATTTTCTCTATGGGTCTACCTATGTGTGATGAAACATGATAAACTAGACCCAGTGTGTAATGAAACACGATAAACTAACCCAGTGTGTCGGTGAAACATGATAAACTAGACCCAGTTGTCAATGAAACATGATAAACTAGACCCAGTGTGTTATGAAACATGATAAACTAGACCCAGTGTGTCAGTGAAACATGATAAACTAGACCAGTGTGTTAGTGAAACATGATAAACTGACCCAGTGTGTCAGTGAAACATGATAAACTAGACCCAGTGTGTCAGTGAAACATGATAAACTAAACCCAATGTGTTAGTGAAACATGATAAACTAGACCCATGTGTTAGTGAAACATGATAAACTAGACCCAGTATGTCAATGAAACATGATAAACTAGACCCAGTGTGTTAATGAAACATGATAAACTAGACCCAGTGTGTTAATGAAACTGATAAACTAGACCCAGTATGTCAATGAAACATGATAAACTAGACCCAGTATGTCAGTGAAACATGATAAACTAAACCCAATGTGTTAGTGAAACATGATAAACTAGACCCAATGTGTTAGTGAAACATGATAAACTAGACCCAGTATGTCAATGAAACATGATAAACTAGACCCAGTGTGTTAATGAAACATGATAAACTAGACCCAGTGTGTTAATGAAACATGATAAACTAGACCCAGTATGTCAATGAAACATAATAAACTAGACCAGTGTGTTAATGAAACATGATAAACTAGACCCAGTGTGTTAATGAAACATGATAAACTAGACCCAGTGTGTTAATGAACTGTGATAAACTAGACCAGTGTGTTAGTGAAACATGATAAACTAGACCCAGTGTGTTTGCCATGATGATTCCGATGACACCCTGATCTGGCTAATTTTGTTAAACTGTCCTGCTGTTGTTCATACTCCTTCAGAAGGGAATTTTGGCCTTCCAGATAAACCGTTTGTCACTGCTGCTTTGTTTTAGATGCCCAAGATCTTCCATGTGAACTGGTTCCGTACAGATGAAAATGGCCAGTTTCTGTGGCCTGGATTTGGGGAGAATATCCGTGTCATTGACTGGATCCTGCGCCGGTGCAAGGGAGAAAAGGACATTGCCATTGAGAGTCCCATTGGCTACTTGCCCAAACCTGGTATTTATTGATAGTTTGTTCATTCATTACAAGTGTGACTGTCTGCATTCAAGCAAACAGGAACCAGGAAAAACATGAAAAAAGAATGAGAATGCGTATTTAATACAACCAGACAAGACGGGTGCAAATTTTGGCCATCTGGCCTTTGTCAAGCGTAGGCATAAGATCACAAATGAATAAACACCAAATACAAAAATTAGGACAAAAAGACTGAAACTTCCGTGCTGCTTCGTCCAGTGTGAGACATCACAATGACATCATAATGTGTTTGTGAGTAAATGTAATAATAATAAGATACTTTACATTCCAAAAACTACTCTTAGCTAGTGCATCATAGTTTCAGTTTTAGCCCTGGACCCTCTTCAGGACAAAACAATATTAATACGGCAGACCACTTTTCAAATTGCAGTATTCATCTCACTTCTGCTCTGACATCATATTTACTCACAAACACATCATTTTGGTGTTTGTTCATTTGTGATCTTATGTCTATGCTTGACAAAGGCCAGTTGGCCAAAAATTTGAGCCTGTCTTGTCTAGTTGTATTAAATACGTGTTCTGATTCTTTTTTGTCTGTTTTTCTAGTTCCTTAGTACATTCCTTGTTTGTTTGTTTGTTCTTCACTCATTTTTGCCCAAACCTGGTGTTTATTTCTAGTTTATTCATTCATTGTTTGTGATTTTTCCACCTTCTTCACTTCTTTTTGACCAAACCTGGTGTTTATTTATAGTTTGTTCATTCATTGTTTGTGATTTTTTCCACCTTCTTCACTTCTTTTTGCCCAAACCTGGTGTTTATTTATAGTTTATTCATTCATTGTTTGTGATTTTTCCACCTTCTTCACTTCTTTTTGCCCAAACCTGGTGTTTATTTATAGTTTGTTCATTCATTGTTTGTGACTTTTCCACCTTGTTCACTTCTTTTTGTCCAAACTTGGTGTTTATTTCTAGTTTATTCATTCATTGTTTGTGTGTGACTTTTCCACCTTCACATCTTTTTGCCCAAACCTGGTGTTTATTTCTAGTTTATTCATTCATTGTTTGTTTGTGTGTGACTTTTCCCATCTTCTTCACATCTTTTTGCCCAAACCTGGTGTTTATTTCTAGTTTATTCATTCATTGTTTGTTTGTGACTTTTCCACTTTGTCTGTTTGTGACTTTTCCACCTTCTTCACTTCATTTTGCCTAAAGCTGATTTTTGTTATTAGTTTATTCATTCATTGTTTGTTTGTTTGTTTGTGTCTTTTCCACCTTCTTCACATCTTTTTGCCCAGACCAGGTGTTTATTTATAGCTTATTCATTCATTGTTTGTGACTTTTCCACCTTCTTCACATCTTTTTGCCCAAACCTGGTGTTTATTTATAGCTTATTCATTCATTGCTTGTTGTGACTTTCCACTTTGTCTGTTGACTTTTCCACCTTCTTCACATCTTTTTGCCCAAACCTGGTGTTTATTTATAGCTTATTCATTCATTGCTTGTTTGTTTGTGACTTTTCCACCTTCGTCACATCTTTTTGCCCAACCTGGTGTTTATTTATAGCTTATTCATTCATTGTTTGTTTGTTTGTGACTTTTCCACCTTTTCACATCTTTTTGCCCAAACCTGGTGTTTATTTATAGCTTATTCATTGTTTCTTTATTGGCTTTTCCACCTTCTTCACATCTTTTTGCCCAAACCTGGTGTTTCATTTATAGCTTATTCATTCATTGTTTCTTTGTTTGTGACTTTTCCACCTTCTTCACATCTTTTTGCCCAAACCTGGTGTTTATTTATAGCTTATTCATTCATTGTTTCTTTGTTTGTGACTTTTCCACCTTCTTCACATCTTTTTGCCCAAACCTGGTGTTTATTTATAGCTTATTCATTCATTGTTTCTTTGTTGTGACTTTTCCACCTTCTTCACATCTTTTTGCCCAAACCTGGTGTTTATTTATAGCTTATTCATTGTTTCTTTATGGCTTTTCCACCTTCTTCACATCTTTTTGCCCAAACCTGGTGTTCATTTATAGCTTATTCATTGTTTCTTTGTTTGTGACTTTTCCACCTTCTTCACATCTTTTTGCCCAAACCTGGTGTTTATTTATAGCTTATTCATTGTTTCTTTATGGCTTTTCCACCTTCTTCACATCTTTTTGCCCAAACCTGGTGTTCATTTATAGCTTATTCATTCATTGTTTCTTTGTTTGTGACTTTTCCACTTCTTCACATCTTTTTGCCCAAACCTGGTGTTTATTTATAGCTTATTCATTCATTGCTTGTTTGTTTGTGACTTTTCCACTTCTTCACATCTTTTTGCCCAAACCTGGTGTTTATTTATAGCTTATTCATTGTTTCTTTATGGCTTTTCCACCTTCTTCACATCTTTTTGCCCAACCTGGTGTTCATTTATAGCTTATTCGTTGTTTCTTTATGGCTTTTCCACCTTCTTCACATCTTTTTGCCCAAACCTGGTGTTCATTTATAGCTTATTCATTCATTGTTTCTTTGTGGCTTTTCCACCTTCTTCACATCTTTTTGCCGTAACCTGGTATTTATTTGTATTTATTTATTCATTGTTTGTTTGTGGTTTTTCCATCTTCATTTCATTTTTGCCCAAATCTGGTATTTATTTATAATTTATTCATTCGTTGTTTCTTTGTTGCTATCCCAGCTTTCTGTCTGTTTCATTGGCATTGGTTCCATGCCACTGCTAATTTTAAGATAATATTCTTGATTGGGTTTGAGCATTGCTTTTATTTTTTGAGTATCATGTTGTAGAAAAGAAATGTAGTAGAAGGATATTTTTCATTGTTCTAATCATGATCAAGGTCATCTCCATAATCATCATCATCATCATCTTGTAACCTCTCCCCCCACCTCCTCATGGTTTCATTATCATCATCAACATTATCATTGCTGGACCAGTCGCCGTAGTGTATGGTTAGTGCAACGGACTACTGACTGGAAGATTGTGCGTTCGAATCCCCATCAGTCTCTTCAAAAATCATTGTGGGATTTTTCGGCACCAACCGGCTCCTACCCAGAGTTGGGCATGCTATGGACTCATTGGGATATGTTATGATATAGTAAGCGCAGAGTGCTGCCCTGTCACACAGTCTCGATCCTAGATGGAACTCCATAGCATCATGACTATCATCCTCATCAACATCATCATCATCGCATTGTAAAAACTGTGCCAGCTTTTGTGACCATTAAGGTGGCATAGGAAAAAGGATGAAAAAAAAAAAGGTGAGCACAAAGGTAACCTCCTGAGTGCGATGATCCTAGAAAATTAAAAAATAAAGAAAAACATTATCATTGCCACGACCATCAGCATCCTTATTATCATCAGCAGCATCAGTATCGCTACAACCATTACAGTTCTTACCATCAGCAGCAACAACTGCATGATCATTATCATCACCATCTTGCGTTATGGCTTGTTAGAAGGAGTGTGTATGTATTTTATGGGTAGATGTGGTAGGTTTTTGTTTTGTTTTCTTTTGTTTTTGTTTGTTTGTTTGATTGATACACGACTGCCGTTTTCTCCTTCTGGACACCACAGTTTGCGAAGTTATCTACTGTTTTTTGAGCCAAGTGTTGTGCGCTTAATCTTTGCTATCATTTGTATACGCCTGACAAAGGCCAGTTGGCGAAGTGTTTGCGCTTGTCTTGTTTTGTTATATTAAACGTGCATATTAATTCTATTTTTGTGTATTCCTGGTTTGTCTGTTTTTGATTGTTCAGTGTGTACATTTGCTTTACTTTTCTTTCTTTTTCTCTTTCAGGTGTTTTTCTTTTTTCTTTTTTTTCTTTTCTTGTGTGTGTGTGGTGTGTGTGTGTGTGTGTGTGTGTGTGTGTGTGTGTGTGTGTGTGTGATTTGATTGTTATTGAGGGCTTTTTTCCCTTGTCACTTGTAGCATTAGTAGTACTATTAATATTGCTGTCATTATTATCGGCGTTATGTGCAGGTTCCATCAACATGGAGGGCCTGGGCTCCATCAACGAGTCAGAGCTGTTCTCCCTGCCCAAGTCGTACTGGCTGGATGACACCCGCGAGTCACGTCGTTTCCTGGAGGATCAGGTGGGCTGCGACACCCCGGACATCATCTTCAACCTTCTGGCTGAGCAAGAGGTCGCCTTCATTAAGATGAAGGACAACTGAAGCACTGACGACGTTAACCCTTTCTCACCCTCATTCTGTTCTCCAGCTTCCTGCAGGAAAGAGGTGCAGAAGTGAAAGGGTTAAGGTGTTCATGGCAGCCGTCTGAGATGTCCTGAAGACTTCAGGTACTTGTCTGTGTGCAGGACAGACCAGCACAGATGTTCAGACGTGTGTGACGGTGTCTGGCTGTGCCCGTAGAGATATGCTTCTTGTGTAGACCTGTGCCATGCTCATTTTCCTGAAGAGGGCGTGGTGTTTAGATTGTGGCTTATCTTATTATTTTACTCGTTTCTGAGAGTGTCCAAGATGGATTGCTTTAAGTCTTGTTTCTTAAAAACCTTTAAGAGTGTGTTACGCTGACTATGATTTATGCTTGTTGTAAGTCTCATCTTTCATTAGGATGGTATGTTACATAGCTGTGATTTATGTTGTCGGTCTTGTTTTTTTAAGGAGGGTGTGTTACGTAGTCTGTGATTTATGTTTGTAATGAGTCTCTTTTTTTTTTTTTAGGATGGTATGTTACGTAACCTGTGATTCACATGTGTTGTAAGTCTTGTCTTTTTAGGAGGGTGTGTATTGTACTTGTAGACTGTAATTCATCTTTTTTGTAAATCTTGTTTTTTAAGAGGGTGTGTACTATAGACTGTGATTTTATATTTGCTTTTTTTTTCTTATATTGATTATTGTGCAGATGATGAGTTGGTGTACATCACAGTGCTGACTTTACTTGTCAAGAGTTGCATGAGTTCTGGCATTTTGATATCGGAAATCCACCACCGGTTTTTGTTTGTTTGTTAATGTATTTTGTTTTCCTCTTCTCTGCAATAGTCCCAATCTGTTTACAAATCGTACTTTTCTCTTTTTTTGTTTCTTCTTTTTTGGCGATTTTGCTTTTATTTTTCTATCTTGATGTTTCTTTGTCAGTCTTTTGACTGCATTATTGCTTAACACAGAGACTTAACTCTTTCAGTGTCTGACTCTTTGCAGAAAGCTGGTGGATAGGGTGAGAGAGTGAAAAGAGTTTGTGTTTGTGGAGTAGTGTTTATTTTATTTATTTGTTCGATTATTGTTAGTGGTTTTTTTTTTTCTGCATTCATGGACTGCTGTTTCCATACACACTCAAGTACATGAGCAGGCGTTTGCATGTATGGCATTTTTTCCCCAGTTATATTCCTTTTTTTGTAGGTGTGCGCACTGACTTTTTGAGTTTCTGTAAGCCAGTGAAGGCTGACATAGCCTTAGGGGATCTGAAACGTGCATATTTGATGTTATATGTGCATATACACACCAACATTGTTCTTGGCAGTAGCAATTATGTTCTTACATTAACTGGGGAGATCAGAAAATTTCTCTCTACCCTTCACCATGCAGAGTGCCTGAGGAGGTTCGAACGCAGGTCCTCAGATTGAAAGAGCAGTGTTTTGACCACTTGGCTGTGGGCCTCGTTGTTACAGTGGTGTTAACAGAGGAGGAGAAAGTTGACCAGTTCCAGTGCAGTGATTTTTCTCCAATACGAGGAGAAAGTTGACCAATTTCAGAACAGGTTTTTTTTTCTCCAATACAAGGAGAAAGTTGACCAATTTCAGAACAGTATTTTTTCTCCAGTACAGTGTTTTTGTCATGAGAATTGTGAGTGTGAAGTCAGATATTCCTGTTTGATTTAGATAGTAGCGGATTTGAGGCAGGATTTTGGTGTGTGCCTTTTGGAACGATGGTGCATCGAGTGTGGATTTTCTAAATCTGTTTTGAGGAAGAGTGGATTCAACGTGGGGTTTAGAAGAATCATGGATTGAGTGTGGGATTTTTAGGTGATTAACCCTTTGACTCCCACACCCTATCCACCAACTGCAAAAACTTAACCCTTTGACTCCCACACCCTATCCACCAACTGCAAAAACTTAATCCTTTGACTCCCTCACCCTATCCATCAGCTTTCTGCAGGAAGCTGGTGGATAGGGTGAGGGAGTCAAAGGGTTTAAGTTTTTGCCTTGCTGGCCTGTTAGACAAATGCAGGATGCTGGTGGACAGGGTGTGTGAGTCAAAGTGTTAAAAGAATGGTGGATTGAATGTAGGATGTTTAGAGTATTGGTAATTCAAGAGAGTAGTGGATTGAGTGTGGAATTTGTAAATCAGTTTTAGAAAAATGGTGGATTGAGTGTGCGAATTTTAAATCAATTTAGAAAAAGAGTTGATTGAGCATGAGATTTTCAGTTGATAAGAATAATGGTAGATTGAGTGCGGGATTTTTAATTGATTAGAAGAATAGTGAATTGAGCATGGGATTTTTGGGATTAATTTAGGATGGTGGATTGAGTATGGGGTTTTAAAATGATCTAAAACAGTTGATTGATTGTGCAATCTCTAAATTACCAGTAATTTAGAAGAATGAAGGATTAGATGTTGGATTTTTTACTCAATTTAGAAGAATAGTGGATTGAGTGTGGGATTTGTGATTTTTATTATAATTTAGAAGAACAGTGGATTTAGTGTGGGATTTAAAAAGAATTATTTAGAAAGATGGTGGATTAAGTGTGGATTTTTTGAAATTTAATTTAGAAGAATAGTGGACTGAGTATGGGATCTTTTAAGTCAAAATAATGGTGGATGTGAAGTAGGATGTGATGGGTTCGGAGATTTCAGAATTTTATGCAGAGTTTGGTCCTCAGTTTTTAAGACCATGTTAACCCTTTGACTCTCTCACCCTAAGAATATGTTAACCCTTTGACTCTCACACCCTGTCTTCTCTGTCTTCAAGGATATGGGTGGATAAGGTCAGGATGTGAAAGGGTTAAAAAGAAATTGTTTCTATTGTGCCTGTCCATTCTTGCCACGAATGTTCTAATAATGATGATGATAAAGATGATGGAAACATGACGTGGATGATGTTCTTCCTCCTCCATCTCATCTTTCCACCTGTGAATAGTCTCCCCTCTGTCTAGAAGTTTTGTGCCAGAAATTGTCGCTTTTTTTGTGTCTGTATTTGTTTCTGTCTTGCTTCTTGGCTTTCTGTCATCTCTTCCTATTATTTTCTGCCTTGCTGGTCCATTTGCTTGTATGTTTTCTCTAAAGCCTTACATATTCTTTTTATTAAGATTGATAATTGGGTATATGTATTAAATGCATTTTTGGCTCTAAGGAAATGAGACATACAGAAGTAGTTTAAGATAACCTAGACCAGTTTTTGTATATGTTTTAGTGTCCTTTGTTATGTTTATAAAATAGTTATGTTTATAAGTTTGTATTTTTTTTTTTTTAATCCTCCGGGTTATATATTGGGTGGAATGGTCAGTGGAGGAGGCATATCCTTGGATTATGTACACAAATGTGTTGATATGTGTATTCTATTTTCTTTTGCAGGTGATTTTTTCCCCCCAGGGTCAGCAAGGTGTCTTTTTGTGTCTTTTGAGATGGTTGTAGACCTGATAGGTTCTGCACTGTCAGTTGGGCTTTAAACAGTAATAATAATGATGATAGTAATGATATTAATTCCCTCCTAGTAATGATATTAATTCCCTCCTTCCACCTGTTCTTGCAGTCTTGAAGAAGCAGACTACTTTCATTTGTGCTTTTAGTCTTGCCAGTTACTAACTGTGTGTGGAGAACTCGTATAGCAAAATTTTTAAGGACTTGCGGATGTGATATTCCGCTGAATGTTTTCCGTTTAGTTTAGATCATGTTTTATATATTTTGTGTGTGTGGAGTTGGATTATATTACAGATACATTGTGTGGGAAATTAGATTATGTTACATATATATGTATGTCTGTGTGTGTGTGAAATTAGATTATATTACAACATATCTTTAAGGGTGTGTGTGTGTGTGTTTTGAAATTAGATTTTGTTTTATGTACATGTGTGCTTGTTAATTGTGTTCTTTAACTTCCTGGACATGTATGCAGTATTGTTCTTGATGGAAAGTAACTTTCTGTCTTTGTCGTAGCAGATTGCTGGCAAGCTTATGCTTCATAGCTTTTCTCTTTTAATTCCACGGAATGCCAGTATGGTCCTAGAACAGAAAACATTTTTGTTTTGTTTTTTGGATATGTGTATCTTTTTAAGCATTCTGAACAATGTTCTCTGAGATGCATGCATGCACGTTGTCCAGCCCACACTCTGCAGGCGTAATGTTGCTACGCAGTCTGTATACTACATCTTTGGTGGGTGTGCGTGCTGAGTATTTTCAGGTTTCCAAAAGCCACCAGACACCGACTTGGCATGCAGGATCTTAAATGTGCGTAAGTGTTTGTATACCAATGAAGGGGTTTCAGGCATAACAGGTCCGCCTGTATGTTGACCCGTCGCAATTTTTGTTACTGTAGGCATTTTGCATTTATATTTTTCTGCAGTCAGTTATCTTATGCATTTGTATTCAGATTTTTTTCAATCCTACGTTGATAAATTCAGCAGGATGACCAGCACTGGGGGCATACCCATAGATGAGTTGCATTAATGCAGTGCTATGTATACACAATTTTCTTTTCCAAGTTTTCTGTTTTCTAGAGTCACTGATATGTGTAGATATGCTTTGTTGGAGATGGTTATAGCCCTGAAATGGCTTTGTACAGTCGTCTAGGCTTTAAACACTAACACTAACAAATGATACAGTAATAATAATAATAATAATAATAAAAATAATAATAATAGTAATAATAATTATAATCATAATAATCATAATCATCTACTACTACTACTACCATGACTACTAATACTACTAATACTACTACTGATAATAGTGATGATAATAATAATAATAATGACAATAATAATGTAGAGGATCCAAAACAAGAGTGACTGCCTGCGCCCAAGCAAACACAAACCAGAAGAACAAGAAAATCAATGTAAGCGCATCTCCAACAAGACAACACAAAACAAAACAAGCGCAAATTTTCGGCCAACTAGCCTTTGTCAAGCGCGAACGCACGGTCACAGACAAATCACAGACACCAAACAATGGATAATAAAAACGGGACTAAAAACTTCCCTGCCGCCTCGTCCAGTGGGTAAGAGATGGAATGCCCATGTCATCATGAGCAGTAGTAAGAAAAGGGGAGAGGGGGGGGGGAGGCAACTGTGATGTCAAAAGGGAAGTGAGATAAGTTCTGCAATTTTGAGAAGTGGCCATGCTATATCGGTATAGCCCTGTTCTGAAGAAGGCACAGGGCAAGAGCCAAGAGATAAGGGAGTAGATTGTGCCCGGTGCCAAGAATCTGGTAGGCGTGGGAACAGGAAGAGATATGAAACGGCATGTCTGAATTTTGTTACTCATGGTTTGTCGTTAAGACCATGTGGTTTGCGTGTTCCAAGTTTATTTATGAGGTGGGATTCTCTGTCTTTCCTGTCTATGGTGCTGTTATTGTGTAGAAGCCACAGACCTTTCACTCGGATGTCATTGATTGAGTGGTCTGATTGGTTGAAGTGATTGGGGATAGTTTTATCCCTTTGGTGGCGGATATCAGCCAAGTGTTCTTTGAAACGTGTGTCAAGAGTGCGTCCAGTTTCACCAATATACAATTGGGAACATTTAGAGCAGCTGATCAAGTAGACAATGTTATAAGTTTGACAGTTGAAATGTTTTGTAATTCTCATATGAGATTTGGGGCCTTTGACTGTGGTGCTCAGCCACCACAGTCAAAGGCCCCAAATCTCATATGAGAATTACAAAACATTTCAACTGTCAAACTTATAACATTGTCTACTTGATCAGCTGCTCTAAATGTTCCCAATTGTATATTGGTGAAACTGGACGCACTCTTGACACACGTTTCAAAGAACACTTGGCTGATATCCGCCACCAAAGGGATAAAACTATCCCCAATCACTTCAACCAATCAGACCACTCAATCAATGACATCCGAGTGAAAGGTCTGTGGCTTCTACACAATAACAGCACCATAGACAGGAAAGACAGAGAATCCCACCTCATAAATAAACTTGGAACACGCAAACCACATGGTCTTAACGACAAACCATGAGTAACAAAATTCAGACATGCCGTTTCATATCTCTTCCTGTTCCCACGCCTACCAGATTCTTGGCACCGGGCACAATCTACTCCCTTATCTCTTGGCTCTTGCCCTGTGCCTTCTTCAGAACAGGGCTATACCGATATAGCATGGCCACTTCTCAAAATTGCAGAACTTATCTCACTTCCCTTTTGACATCACAGTTGCCTCCCCCCCCCCTCTCCCCTTTTCTTACTACTGCTCATGATGACATGGGCATTCCATCTCTTACCCACTGGACGAGGCGGCAGGGAAGTTTTTAGTCCCGTTTTTATTATCCATTGTTTGGTGTCTGTGATTTGTCTGTGACCGTGCGTTCGCGCTTGACAAAGGCTAGTTGGCCGAAAATTTGCGCTTGTTTTGTTTTGTGTTGTCTTGTTGGAGATGCGCTTACATTGATTTTCTTGTTCTTCTGGTTTGTGTTTGCTTGGGCGCAGGCAGTCACTCTTGTTTTGGATCTTGTAATATACCCCAAGACTGCGTTTTATCTGTATAAGTGTCTTGTACTAAGTCTTTTATTTACTACATTTTAAAATTGTTTTAGCCTTTTTTTATCCTCTTGCTTTTATCTCAGATTCTTACAGAATGTCACATTTTCCAACCTACTTACATTCCCGTCTTCTGTCTGGTTTCCGATCTCTTCCTCCTCCGCTTTTTTCACTCGCTGTATCCTATTCTAAAATCTGTTTCACCAAAACAAAAACAAACAGTCATTTATACTTTCTGCGTTGTTGCTTACGCAGAAACTTCATCCCGAAAGGGTTTCAACTCAAACACACTCCTTCCGACAGTGAAAATAAAAAACTTTTGCAGGCCACTAAAAATATCCTTCTTAAAGCAAGCAAACAGATCATGAAAACCCACATAGTTCACTTAGAACGCAAACTGTCCATCACCGACAAATCTCAGAAATACTTCAGTTCTGTAATCAGCAGAACACTAAACCCAACTCTCAGTCTCTTCATTAAAACCACCGTCATCAATTTCAATGCGTCACTACAAAAACACATGCAAACAATAAAAGACAAAAAATTGACCAACTTGAACAAGACTACAAACCTGTCTGCACCGTTCTTGACACCTATCAGCAACCCAGCCCCCTCTCCACCTTCCTCTAGCTCTGCACGTCACCCCCTTGTACATTGCATTCCTTCAAACTTACCACTCTCTGAGGCGGAAGTGTCAGCCCTTTCAAAGGGCCTCAAATTTGTCCCTTTAAAACCATCCGCCAGTAAATACCAAACTATCAATAGCTGCCAACGATTTTTTAGATCCCTACGTTGGATGGCAGTACTGGGACATCCTCCCAAACAAAAATTGAATCCTGATGCTGACTTATTCACAAAACTTTTCCATAAGCCTTCTCATCGGGAACCTCCCCGCAACACCTTTCCCGAAGTTGAACATTACATCAACAAATGCCACCAAGAAATAGACTGTCTCAACATGCGACCCAAGAAACATTCCAACATCTCCAAAGAAGAAAGGGACGCACTACACTCCCTCAAAAACAGAGACGACATTGTCATCAAACCAGCAGACAAGGGGGGTGCAATTGTAGTCTGGGACAGACATCTGTATATCAAGGAAGCCCAGAAACAACTCCACCATCACGCCTTCTACAGAAAGTTGGACCAACCTGCCCACATGACCAATCATGCCAAGATATCCAAACTTATCAACAATCTCATAACCTCTAAGCAGCTGCCCCCCACTGCCAGACTACTCATCAAACAACTTCCAGTCCAATCACTTTTTTATTTACTTCCCAAAATACATAAAGCCAACAATCCTGGCCGTCCTATCGTGTCAGCTTGTAACTGCCCCACTGAAAACATTTCTCAGTTTCTTGACCACATTTTGCAACCTATAGTCCAGGCTTTGCCTACCTTCATCAAAGACACTAACCATACATTGGATCTGATTCAAATATTAAATGAAGACCACACCTTCAAACCCCAATACCTGTTCACTTTGGATGTGACCTCTCTGTACACCAGCATACCCCACTCCGACGGGTTAAAAGCTCTCCAACATTTTCTGGACAAACGACGTGACCAAACATTGTCCACTTCAACCCTTGTCCGACTTGCCGAACTGGTTCTCACCATGAACACATTTTCGTTCGGAGATGAGACGTTCTGGCAAGTTAGCGGAGTCGCCATGGGTACTAAGATGGGCCCCAGCTATGCCTGCTTATTCATGGGATATTTGGAGGAACATATCCTACAACAATACAAGAAACCCAAACCTGAATTATATAAAAGATACATAGACGATTGCATTGGCATGACATCCCTCGATCATGACCAACTTTTACAATTCATCCACTACGTTCAAACGTTTCACCCATCCATCAAGTTCACATATGAAATTTCAAACACATCCATAAGCTTCCTGGATATCGAAGTTTCCCTTCAATCTGAACAACTAGTCACTACAGTCCACTACAAACCTACAGATTCACATTCCTACCTGGACTACCAATCATCTCACACTTCCAACACCAGAAACAGCATTCCCTACTCGCAGTTCTTGAGACTACGACGCCTCTGCTCAGACGAAGACAATTTTCAGGACAAAGCAGTTGAAATGACTAGATTTTTCCTGCGCAGACATTACCCACCCGAGGTCATCAATGAAGCCCGGAAAAAAGTCAGCTCTGTCTCTCGGCCTAATGCCCTCCATTCAAAGCCCAAAGCTGTCACAGAGGATCGGCCAGTCCTCAGTCTAGTTTACCACCCGTCCGTGCACCTCATAAAAAGGATCATCTTGTCCAACTGGAACATTTTGCGATCCAGTCCCACTACAGGTGAAACCTTTGACAAGCGCCCTTTGCTCGTCTACAAGAGAGACACCAATCTCCGCGACTTGCTGGTGCATTCCAATCTCAGCAAACCAGTCAGCCAACCTCCAGGAACCTCTCCATGCAACAAACCTAAATGCAAGACTTGTCCTTTCTTGTGCTCAGCCACCACAGTCAAAGGCCCCAAATCTCATATGAGAATTACAAAACATTTCAACTGTCAAACTTATAACATTGTCTACTTGATCAGCTGCTCTAAATGTTCCCAATTGTATATTGGTGAAACTGGACGCACTCTTGACACACGTTTCAAAGAACACTTGGCTGATATCCGCCACCAAAGGGATAAAACTATCCCCAATCACTTCAACCAATCAGACCACTCAATCAATGACATCCGAGTGAAAGGTCTGTGGCTTCTACACAATAACAGCACCATAGACAGGAAAGACAGAGAATCCCACCTCATAAATAAACTTGGAACACGCAAACCACATGGTCTTAACGACAAACCATGAGTAACAAAATTCAGACATGCCGTTTCATATCTCTTCCTGTTCCCACGCCTACCAGATTCTTGGCACCGGGCACAATCTACTCCCTTATCTCTTGGCTCTTGCCCTGTGCCTTCTTCAGAACAGGGCTATACCGATATAGCATGGCCACTTCTCAAAATTGCAGAACTTATCTCACTTCCCTTTTGACATCACAGTTGCCTCCCCCCCCCCCTCTCCCCTTTTCTTACTACTGCTCATGATGACATGGGCATTCCATCTCTTACCCACTGGACGAGGCGGCAGGGAAGTTTTTAGTCCCGTTTTTATTATCCATTGTTTGGTGTCTGTGATTTGTCTGTGACCGTGCGTTCGCGCTTGACAAAGGCTAGTTGGCCGAAAATTTGCGCTTGTTTTGTTTTGTGTTGTCTTGTTGGAGATGCGCTTACATTGATTTTCTTGTTCTTCTGGTTTGTAATAATAATGTAAATATGTGTGCCCTGTTCCACGATTGGCTCAGAACATCACATAGGGCCTATGACTTCCGTTTTGAGCTTGTAATTTTGGCATCTAGAACTATTCCTCTGTCCTGGATGGTAAACTGAGACCTGGTTGTGAAATCTTAATGGTCTGAAAAAGAAAAACAAATCTTGCTCTTCTGTATTAGGTGGGTTGAAATTTTGACTGGTTAGGTTCATTTTTGTGGCGCCACAACAGATGAAGTGTGAGTAAGCAGTTGTTAATGTCCTATATATCCTGAATTAACATAGAAATCATGGTAGTCAAAGGTCAAGTCTGAAAATGCCCTTTCAGGACGTTGGTTCATTTCTGACCCTTATCATGTTTGACATGTAAATGATGTCAGAATCAGTGTGATGTTAGGATGGCACATCCAGTAAAAGCTAAGAGAGTGTAGTTTTGAATGATGTGAAAACCCTCAAACAGTCAGACTCGACTTACGACTCCTTTGCTAGAACAGGTGACTTTTGGACTTGTGTCATTTTGTTTATGCTCTGTGTATGTCTGCTGTTGCAGTCTACTGTAGGCATGTTCTTTGGAGATTCTGCTGTGCTGGTGGCTCAGAAATAGCTGAGATGTTGTGCTGGTGGCTCAGAAATAGCTGAGATGTTGTGCTGGTGGCTCAGAAATAGCTGAGATGTTGTGCTGGTGGCTCAGAAATAGCTGAGATGTTGTGCTGGTGGCTCAGAAATAGCTGAGATGTTGTGCTGGTGGCTCAGAAATAGCTGAGATGTTGTGCTGGTGGCTCAGAAATAGCTGAGATGCTGTGCTGGTAGCTTAGAAATGGTTGAGTGTTGTGCTGGTAGCTCAGAAATAGCTGGGTGTTGTGCTCGTGGCTCAGAAATAGCTTTGATGTGCTGGTGGCTTAGAAATAGCTGAGTGTTGTGCTGGTACCTTAGAAATTGCGGAGATGCTGTCTGTGCTGGTGGCTTAGAAAAAGCTGAAATGCTGTGCTGGTGGCTTAGAAATTAGTGTCTCAGCTTTTTTTTTCTTTCTTTTTAATGATTATGTCATCTGGCAGTTGAACAAAATATCTGTGTTTGTTTTAGAATCTCTGCAGATCAGTCTGCTCTCATTTTACTGGTAGTTGTTTTACAAGCTTTGTAGATCTGTTTTTATTGGTTACTAACTTGGTACACTTTTTTTATACAAACAATTGTCATTTTTTTATCATGCTGGTGTTAGGGGTTTGAATATGTTTATTCAACAGTTGTGCTGTAATGGCATATGAAAGTGTTGTATGTTTTTCTCAACATTCTTGAATCTCAATGGGACTTAGGGCTGAGTGTTTGCAGGATTGCTAAAATGAGGTTTTTAAAGTTTGGTGTTGTTGATAAAATACATTTCTTTTTTGTTGTTATTGTCATTATTCCCCATGTGATCAACAGTTGGATTTCTCAGCATCTGTGATGTGTGTAGAAATTTGCAATTTTGGACAAAAATCCTCTGTAGATAGGTCACAGTGACCTCTGTCCCCGTCTCTCACTTTTTTTTTGTGGTCAACATCTCACTTGTCCATGTCTGCAATAATAATAGTAACAGTAATAATAGTAATGATAATAACAATAGTCAGGATGAAGTAATAGATGATAATGACAGTAATGATGATGATAATAATGATAATGACTGTAATGATGATGATGACAGCAACAACAACAACAATCATCATCGTCATCATCATCATCGTCATCATCGTCATCATCATCATCATCATGATAGTAACATGTGATTGACAATAATGATAATAATCATAATAATGATGATGATGATGATAATTGTAAGAATCTTTCAGTGCCTAAATGCTGCTCAAGGCTCTGTCGAAAGAAATTACTTTATAAAAATATTGCATATCTTATTACATATCTCTCTCTCTCTCACACACACACATACATACATACACACACACACACACACACACACACACATACACACACACACACACACACACACACACACACACACACACACACACACACACACATACACACACACACACACACACACACACACACACACACACACACACACACACACACACACACACACACACACACACACACACACACGGCTCATAATGGTCATGGATCAAGAAATCTTATATAACTGTGAGTTGGTCACTAATTGTTTGGTTTGTGGTGTCTGTATTGTGCACCTTATTTTTTGTCAGTTCTTGACCTTTTCACATCATCGTTAACACTAGCTCACAATTATCTATCTGTCTTTCAGGATTTTGATGATGATAATGATCATTACTGTAATTTTATTTGTATTGTACACATTAAAAGTGTTCTGTTAGTTCTTGATTTTGTCACATTGTCAGAAACACCTGCTCACAATTCTTGATTTTGTCATATTGTGATAAACACTTGCTCACGATTATCTGGTTTTTTTTTACAGATATAATAATGATCATAATCATGATTTTATTTGCATAGCACTAACAGTTCACATTGAAACGTGCTTTTTGCGTTTAACTAGCAATCGCTCATTTTAAGAAAACCCATTACGACAACAAATGTGTTTAGTATATCAGGAATAACAATGGGTAATAACAACATAAAATCAGAAACAGGTAATAGTACCATTGGTCATAACGATTACATAGCGTGAGGAAAATCATTAGATTAATATGTGATGGAAGATGGGGGGAAATCTCACTAAAGACACAGTCAGCCAGTCATAGCTGTTGCTAACAATATGGGAATAGGGTCAAAATCATGATGACTGAGAATTTTCTATATGGCATATCTTTTTCCGCCTTTTCTTTCAGAGCTTTACAGTTAAAAGCACATTGTGCAAAACCGTTAGTTTTGTCTGTTTGCTCAAAATTAGAGTAGTAATGGCTGATTGTGCAAAACTTAGATAGTAATGGCAAATTTTGCAAAGCTAAAGTAGTCATGGTAAATTGCGCAAACTTAAAATAGTAATAGCAAATCATGCAAAACCATTAGTACTGGCTAATTGTGCAAAATACAATTGTAATGGAAGATTGTGCAAACCTGAAATTGTAATAGCGAATCATGCAAGACCATCAGTAATGGCAGATCATGCAAACATAAAATTGTAATGGCAGATTATGCAAACCTAAAATAGTAATAGCAAATCATGCAAAATCATTAGTCATGGCTAATTGTGCAAAATTAGAATAGTAATGGCAGATTGTGCAAATCTAAAATTGTAATAGCAAATCATGCAAACCTAAAATTTACATGGCAGTTTTTGTTTTTTGTTTTTTGTTTTTTAGCATTTGAAACAATGCTTTCTCAGACAGTATCACTACTGCCATAGGAACAGAAGTGTTGAAGATCATGACATCAGTGTCTAGACAGATGTCACTGTGGAGTCAGAGAACAAAGCAACCAGTTGTAACAACAGCATGGTGGAAACTGGTCTTCACAAAAACATTGGGCCTGGCGTCTCAGCCCCTCCACCTGTGAATGGGTACATGACACTAGGGGAAGGTAAAGCAACGAGTGAGAGGAGATGGGCACCGCCTTCATGTTGCTGGCATCTGAAAAAAGTTGAGGTCTCTACCACATCATTCCTATATGACCTTTAGGTTATGGGACGGGTTTGTTTGTTTATTGGTGGGGTAATGCTCACAGTGTTAGCAATAATAAAACTCCAGAGGTATTTGTTAACAAGCCTGTTGATGCAAGTGTTTCCGTCTGTCATATTGCTCAGTACTAAAACTCACTGTGTTGGCTGTAGTAAAACTCAACACTTAAAAGTCTCTTGATGGGAGTGTTTTCTCCTTTGTCATACTGTTCAGTGGTAAAACTCACAATGTTAGCCATGATAAAACTCCAGAAGTATTTGTTAACAAGTCTCTTGATGGGCATGTTTTCTCTTTGTCATATTGCTCAGTAGTAAAACTCACAGTGTTAGCTGTAATAAAACTCCAGAAGTATTGGTTAACAAGTTTCTTGATGGGAGTGTTTTCCCTTTGTCATATTACTGAGTACTCACAGTGTTAGCCGTAATAAAACTCCGAAAATATTTGCTAACAAGTCTCTCGGTGGGAGTGTTTTCATATTTGTCCTATTGCTCAGTACTAACCATGATAAAACTCCAGAAGTATTGGTTAACAAGTCCCTTGATTGGAGAGTTTTTTCTTTGTCATATTGCTCAGTACTAAACAAAACTTTGCACAGTGTGATTCCTGTCTGTTGAGGATTACGTCTCGAGTTATTAGTGCCATAGACACTTTGGTTTTTGTTGTGTATATTTCATTCCATTTGTCCGATTCGTTGACCCGAGATAAATTTATTGCCATTGTTTCAAAATATATGATACATGTCAGCCAGTGATCAGATGTCATGTTAAAGTGATGTACTTTTAGCCTAACAGCATCAAAGAGAGAGCTGATGTTCACTGTGATATGACTTGGTGTTATCATTTGTATCAAGCAAGACTGTTCTGAATAGGTGCAGTGGTTTGATATAAGCTTGTTGGGTTTCTTTTGGGAGGTTTAGTTTTGAAGATTTTTTTGATTTTGGTGGTGGTATGTGTATATATATATACGAAGTCTTTGTTTTTAACAGGTGCTGTGCTCTTTGCCTGACACCACAATGTGTAGATGAGAATTCATCATGTGTTAGCTGTCTTGAGAGGTATTTTAAGGATACTATCAGAGCATTGAGATTTTTATTTTTAAATTTTTTTATTATTATTATTTTTTTTTGGAGGTCAGAGAGCTGAAGTAATTTTTCTTGTATTTTGAGGATACTATCAGAGCATTGAAGGTTTTTTTTTGTATTTTGAGGATAGTATCAGAGCATTAAAGATTTTTTGTTTTGTTTGTTTGTATTTTGAGGATAGTATGAGAAAGTGTAGAAGCTTTTCTTTATTTTGATTATGCTGTCACAGAGAAAAAATTACATAACAGAAAAATGTCACACCTTTTAATGAGATTATTGAGGATTGCTCCTGTCTGTTAGTTTTGATTTTCTTCATCTTGGTGCAATAGATGTCACACATTTTATGGAGATTAGTGAGGATGCACATCTCTGATTTCAGTTCTGTGTGTATCAATAGATGTGACACATATTATGGAGATAATTGGGATGCACATCTCTGATTTCAGTTCTGTGTGTAATCCAATAGATGTGACACATTTTATGGAGATAATTGAGGATGCACACCTCTGATTTTCAGTTCTGTGTGTAGTCCAATAGATGTGACACATTTTATGGAGATTAGTGAGGATGCACATCTCTGATTTTCAGTTCTGTGTGTAGTCCAATAGATGTGACACATATTATGGAGATAATTGAGGATGCACACTCGGATTTTCAGTTCTGTGTGTAGTCCAATAGATGTGACACATTTTATGGAGATAGTGAGGATGCACATCTCTGATTTTCAGTTCTGTGTGTAGTCCAATAGATGTGACACATATTATGGAGATAATTGAGGATGCACACCTCGGATTTTTAGTTATGTGTGTAGTCCAATAGATGTGACACATATTATGGAGATAATTGAGGATGCACACCTCGGATTTTTAGTTCTGTGTGTAGTCCAATAGATGTGACACATATTATGGAGATAATTGAGGATGCACATCTCATGATTTTTAGTTCTGTGTGTAGTCCAATAGATGTCACTCATTTTATGGAGATTAGTGAGGATGCACATCTCATGATTTTTGGTTCTGTATGTAGTTCAATAGATGTCACACATTTTGTGGAGATTATTGAGGATGCACATCTCTGATTTTCAGTTCTAGTCTGATAGACGTCACACATTTTATGGAGATTATTGAGGATGCACATCACTATCAGTTAAAATTTAAGTTTTGATTCACTGCATGGTTGTGCAATAATTGCACACTGTTATTTTAGATGCACATCTTTGTTGCATAGTTTGATACATGACAATTTGTCACACCCTTTATTGAAGTTGCATATCTGTTTTTTTTAAAAGTTTTTGTTCATTGCATGTTAGTGCAGTAGTGTTACATTTTTAATGAGATTATTGATGATACATAAAAAAAAACTGATTTTAGGATGTGATTTACTGCGCGTTAGTCTTCTAATTGGTGCACACACACTGTAGTGTTCTGTTTATTAACTCTTTCTCTCCCTCGCTCTATCCACCAGCTGCAAAAAGTTAACCTCTTCTCTCCCTCACCAGCTTCAAATCTGGTGGTTAGGGTGAGGGAGTGAAAAGGTTAAGTGTTTTCTTTGCTACAGATCATACAGAAAGTTGGTTGACAGAGTGAGGAAGTGAAAGAGTTAATCCATTACACACTGTGTATCTTATTCCTTTTTGAATGTCATTGCTGTATGTGTGGCATACACTAATACTCTGCCTTGAACTGTGTATGCAGTTTATCAGGGACAGTTAGTTAGGACCTGAGGATTGGGGGCCAAACAGGTTTATGTGTTTATCATTTTTTTTTCAACCTAATAATAATGAAGGCAATTATGCACACACAGTTTGCACAATAGTGTCAGAAATTATGTGGACGCATTTTGCAATTTATTTTTGGTTTTACGATTTTGATACGCAATGTTGTTGTAATGCTATTATGATGAGAATGGAGATGCTAAGTATGATGCTATGGAGTTTTCATTTCGGATTGAGACTGCATGACAGGGTTGTACTCTACCTTACTTTTATAATATATCCTGGAGACAAGTCAGGCCTGAGAGACAGAGACATCTGAGTTGTTGGTAAAAAAAGTTCGAAAACATTCCCCTTAAGGACACATCCGTGAAGTGGATGATACTTGAGTATATGGTCCCAGTCTGCCCAGTAAGCTCATAGCACACTGAACTCTGGGTGATGATGATGATGGCTTTGCTTGTTTGATTAGACGGTGGACGTGCCCAGTTAACATCTCAGTTGGTGTGGAACGGCATAGGCTGATAGGCTGAACAGCTGATTTTGAGTGTTGGTCCTTGGCACAGTGTTGTACATGAAGGCTGATGCTGAACAGGCTGATTCTTGAGTGACAGTCCTTGGCACAGCTGTTGTACATGAAGGCTGATGAGGCTGATTTTGAGTGACAGTCCTTAGCACAGCTGTTGTACTTGAAGGCTGATGGCTGAAGGCTGATTTTTGAGTGTCAGTCCTTGGCACAGCTGTTGTACATGAAGGCTGATGGCTGTAGCTGGGTGGTTGTTCGCATGGCTTTCCTCTGTCCTCTGTCTGATCACAGTCAAATTCCTTTCTGATAGATCTATGGTGACAATGCCTGCATGTACAGCCTGTCACCAGGAACAGCTTCTTGGATTGGAACCAAAACATCCCACAATGAGTTTTTGGATCGATGGGATTCAAACCCAAAACCCCTCTATCATTAGTCTGTTGCACTTACCACGTTGACCATTCATGCTGATAAGACTCTTTGTAATGCAAGCACAAAGGAACATGAGGGAACAATTGTTGTGTCACCTATGATGTACGTCAGGTGTGGCATGTAGCCAAGTAGACAAGATATTCAGATAACGGCTTACCAACCTAACAGACCAGCAAACTGTTGTAGTGCTGAGATGTAGATATTTGTATGTTTAATATATTTTTGTGCAAAAGATATATAACGGTATAGGTGTTTTCAGTTTTATGGTACCAAACAGTTTGTAGCTGTTGTTTTTTCTTCTGCTGTGGTAAACGGTATATACCATTCAGAAATTATTTTCTATTTTATATGCAATTTATACAGCAAATATGGATCCAAGCCATTGTGTTTTTCTTGTGTAGATGATATTGTGAATCTGTAGTAAATGATTCTAGATATCTCTTTTGGTGTTGAATTTTTTCTTTGGAAACATTAGTGTGTGTGTGTGTGTGTGTGTTGTGTGTGTGTGTGTGTGTGTGTGTGTGTGTGTGTGTGTGTGTGTGTGTGTGTGTTTTGTAAGATAGTCGGCATTGATCATATGCATATGTCTGATGCATGTGTGCGCTTTGATTTGAATTGTCAAGATTTGGCACCATATAAATACTGTTATTATTGTTATTATTATTATCATTTCACATACACAAACATATACCACCATTACCACTACCACAGCATCACCACCACCACTATAACAACACTCCATAACAACCTAACCTACAAAAATCAAATTTCACAGAGCATGGTCAAAGTTTTGTTTAGTTTGCAGTAATCAGATATAGAAGGCCAGCTGAAGCAGATGTATCTTTTAACTGAGTTGTGATAACAGGGACAGAAGGGATGTTACACATTGTGGAGGGAATGCTGTTCCAGATGACTACAGCTTTGTGGCCTAATGATGTCTGGCTATAGGTTTTGATGCTGACTTTAGGCACTGTGAAGAGAATCCTAACCTTACTTAATCTTAACCCTAATCTATATCCTTATTGCTCTCTTCCGTACAAAAGAAAATCAGGTTCACCTGTTTTTAGAAAATGGGTATTAGACACCTTTCCTGAAGAGCATTCTTCTTCTTCTTCTTCTCCCCCTTCTTCTTTTCCTCCTCCTCATCCCCTCATCTTCCTCTTCTTCTTCGTCTTTTCATCTTCTCTTATTATCGTTCATTTTTATGCTGATATTTTGTGTGTAGAATAGCAAGATCAAGTGAAGGGGGGGGGGGGGGGGGCAGGAGATAAGTCTCTGTCTAACCAAGGATTGAACTTGGATTTGCCGCATCCTTGGGCAGGTGCCTTGACCAATAGGCCACCCACTGACATAGTCAGAGTTTGAGTTTGACGTTTGTTCATCATACTCAGATAATTCCATACGTGCTCCATCCAAATCTGCAAACAGTTACCTGGCAGAATCACAAGACCCAACACGAAACCCTGTGCCCTGGAAAGGTTTTGAAATGGGGAAGGGGGGTGGGGGTGGAGAGATAAGGGACCTAAGAAACACTAGACTGCCACCACCAGAATGATGGAAACAATTAAGGTGGGTAACGAACAGGCCAGTTTTTAATGTAATGGGCTGGGAGTCACATTGTCGGCACATAGGTTAACAATGAAGACAGATAATCAAGCTATGTCATCAACATTGCACATGATATTTGACTGACGATAGGTGTTTTAACTCTTTGCCTCCTGCATCCTGTCTACCAGCATCCTGTATTGTCAACCATACTAGCAAAACAAAAACTTGACCCTTTGACTCCCTCACCCTATCCGCCTGCAGGAAGGGTGGCGAATAGGATGAGGGAGCCAAAGGGTTAAGTTTTTGCTGTTGGTGGATAGGGTGTGGGTGTGAAAGGGTTAAGGTAGATAAATGGATAAACCATTAATACCACAGGTGATTGTCAGCACACATGGAAATAAGGTAAATCAAAAACCAGAAACACGAAAATATAACGAGAACGCTTATTTAATTCACAAAACAAGACAGGCACAAATTTTCAGCCAGCCGGCCTTTATCAAGCGTACACAAAAAACAAAACAAAAAAACCAAAACAAACAAAAAAGAAAAAAACAAAAAATCAAACAAAATAAAACAAAATAAATGAAATAAAAAGAAAAAAATCATCATCTTGTGCCTTGCCTCATGGCGATGGCGATCATATCCCACTATACGAATCTATATTTTGTTGCTGCAAGTATAATTTTCTCCTACCTTTTCTGTTCCCGCCCACTCCGCAAAACTGTCCAATATTTTCCTCCTGGTTCTCTTTTTCCCCTCCATTCTTCTTCTTGTGACTAGGTGCTCAAATTTCTCTTGCCTCATAAAATACACAAAACTTGAGTAAAAACAACAACAGTTGCCTACTTGCCTTACGTTTCATTCAGTAGGAGAAAATGACTGATACGAAGTCATAAATTGTTTGTGGATTATGGTAAATACTAAATCATGAGTTGTTTGTATGTGTGACAAAGGCCAGTCGGCCGAAAATTTTGCACCTGCCTGTTTTGTTGAATGAAGTGCGTGTTCTGATTTGCGTTCATGTGTATGTGGTGTCTGTTTGCTTGAACCCTGGTAGTTGCTTTGACTCCAATATCGAGGTAAATTACCCGTCCTACAGGTGATTGTCACGCACAGGCAAACAATCCAGGTAAATCACTCACTGCAGATGACTGTCAACACACACAGGTAAATAATCCAGGTAAAACATCAACCCTAGTCGAAACCCAGGTAAATGATATAGGTAAACAATCGACCTTACAGGTTATCGTCGACACACAGGTAAATAATCCAGGTAAATCATCGACCCTACAGGTGAGCGTTAGCACACAGGTAAAAACGATTCAGGTAAGTCATCACCCCCTACAGGTGACAGTCGAAACAAGATAAACGATACAGCTAAATCATAGACCCTACAAGTAATTGTCTACTCACAGGTAAACGATCCAGGTAAATCATGAACACTGCAGATGATTATCGATACACAGGTGGTCGAGGTAGGTCTTCACGTCCCAGCGGATGTCGCCCAAGGATCTGTCCAAAGACTGGTGCAGGCTGGTCAGGCGTGTGTCCACCTGCTGGTAGCCACGCCTCAACTCCTGCAAGTCATGGGCCTTGAAGGCGTCGGCGGAGCGCAGTTCGTGGGACACCTGTTCCAGCCGGCCGAAGACGTTGCGCATGATCTCCACCTCGTCCTCTTGCTCCATGAGGCGGTCGGTGAGGATCTCCAGCTTGGAGTCCATTTGTTCGATGGTGCCCTCTGCGCTTCCTAGCATCATCTCAGCCTGACCTGAAAGATTTACACGATATGGAGTTAAGACAGGCAGTTAGCTGTGTCACACCATGGGTATGGATAGGGAGACAGGCAACTAGTTCTAGGCATGGATAGGGAGACAGGCACCTAGCCGTGTCACACCATAGGCATGGATAGGGAGACAGGCAGCTAGCTCTGTCACACCATGGACATGGATAGGGAGACAGGCAACTAGTTCTAGGCATGGATAGGGAGACAGGCAACTAGTTCTAGGCATGGATAGGGAGACAGGCAGCTAGCTCTGTCACACCATGGACATGGATAGGGAGACAGGCAGCTAGCTGTGTCACACCATGGACATGGATAGGGAGACAGGCAACTAGTTCTAGGCATGGATAGGGAGACAGGCACCTAGCTGTGTCACACCATAGGCATGGATAGGGAGACAGGCAGCTAGCTCTGTCACACCATGGACATGGATAGGGAGACAGGCAACTAGTTCTAGGCATGGATAGGGAGACAGGCAACTAGTTCTAGGCATGGATAGGGAGACAGGCACCTAGCCATGTCACACCATAGGCATGGATAGGGAGACAGGCAGCTAGCTGTGTCACACCGTGGACATGGATAGGGAGACAGGCAACTAGTTCTAGGCATGGATAGGGAGACAGGCACCTAGCTGTGTCACACCATAGGCATGGATAGGGAGACAGGCAGCTAGCTCTGTCACACCATGGACATGGATAGGGAGACAGGCAGCTAGCTGTGTCACACCATAGGCATGGATAGGGAGACAGGCACCTAGCTGTGTCACACCATAGGCATGGATAGGGAGACAGACAGCTAGCTGTGTCACACCATGGACATGGATAGGGAGACAGGCAACTAGCTCTGTCACACCATGGACATGGATAGGGAAACAGGCAGCTAGCCATGTCACACCATAGACATGGATAGGGAGACAGGCGACTAACATGGATATGGAGACAGGCAGCTAGCTCTGTCACACCACAGACATGGATAGGGAGACAGGCAACTAGTTTTGTCACACCATAGACATGGGTAGGGAGACAGGCGACTAGCTCTGTCACACCATAGACACGGATAGGGAGACAGGCAACTAGCTCTGTCACACCACAGACATGGATAGGGAGACAGACAACTAGTTCTAGGCATGGATAGGGAGACAGGCAACTAGCTCTGTCACATCATAGATATGGATAGGGAGACAGGCAACTAGCTCTGTCGCACCATAGATATTAATCATATAACAAGTCATAGAACAAGGAAAAACAAAACAAAACAGCACGAAAAACACAACAGTAGGTCATAAATCTCATCAGGAATAACCGTAGGTGCAGGCTTACAAGAACGCACGCACACACACACACACATATATACACACACACATACACACACACGCATACACACACGCATGCACACTCACAAACATCCACACACACATACACACACATACACACACGCATACACACAAGCATGCACACTCACAAACACACACACACGCACACACACACACACACACGCACACACACACGCACACAACACACACACGCACACACACACAGCACACAGACACAGACACAGAGAGAGAAAGAAGAGAGAGAGAGAGAGAGAGAGAGGAGAGAGAGAGAGAGAGAAAGAGAGAGAGAGAGAGAGAAGAAAGAGAGAGAGAGAGAGAGAGAGAGAGAGAGAGAGAGAGAGAGAGAGAGAGAGAGAGAAGAGAGAACGAATACGTGAATGTTAGCGCAGCACGCGAGTTCTGGACAATGACCTTTGAACTGTTCAAGGTCAGCGATCTTGAAGCCGTGCATGGTGGATCTCATGAAGACGTTTTTCTGGTTCCTGGCTGCCTCCTGTGTCCTCTCCTCCACCCTGACGTAGTTATCCTCTGACGATACACTTCTGACGTCACTGAGCTCAGTCGGTTGTCCAGCTCCAACACCTGGTTGAGGTACCCACGTCACATTCAACTGGTCAGTCATCCATCCACGTCACACTCAACTGATCAGTCATCTACGTCACGCTCAACTAATCAATCACCCACGTCACACTCAATTGATCAGTCACCCACGTGATACTCAATTGATCAGTCGTCCACGTCACACTCAGTTGATCAGTCACCTACCCACGCGACACTCAATTGTTCGGTCGCCCACGTGACACTCAACTGATCAGTCAGTCACGTCACAATCACATGATCAGTCACCTACCCACGTGATACTCAATCGACCAGTCATCCACTCACATTCAATTGATCAGTCACCCACGTCACACTCAATCAACCAGTCATACACGTCACACTCAACTGATCAGTCATCCACCTCACACTGAACTTATCAGTCATCCACGTCACACTCAACTGATTAGTCATCCACGTCACACTGAACTTATCAGTCATCCACGTCACACTCAACTGATCAGTCATCCACGTCACACTCAATTCATTAGTCATCCACGTCACACTCAATTCATCAGTCTCCCACCCAAGTATGTATGTATGTATGTAAGTATGTATGTATGTATGTATGTATGTATGTATGTATGTATGTATGTATGTATGTATGTATGTATGCATGTACGTATGTGTGTGTGTATGTATGTATGTATGTATACATGTATGTGTGTATGTATGTGTGTATGTATGTATGTACATGTATACTGTATGTGTGTATGTATGTGTGTGTGTGCGTGTGTGAGTGTGTGTGTGTGAGTGTGTGTGTGTGTGTGTGTGTGTGCGTGTGCGTGTGCGTGTGTGTGTTGGGTGAAGGGTCACACGCCTAACATGTTGAGTGCTCCCTCCCTCCCTCCCCCTCCCTCCCTCTCTCTCTCTCTCTCTCTCTCTCTGCACGCACATTGTTCTATTTCTGTTAAGTGCAACGAGCATGCTTTTGACATGGACTGTTCGCTCTGTATGAGTTAAATCATTTTATCATCATCATCATCATCATCATCATCATCGTCGTCGTCGTCGTCGTCGTCGTCATCATCATTATTATCATCATCATCATTATTTCTATTACTCTTATTGGTATTATTAATGTTATTATCATTACTGTTATTATCATCATTATTATGGTTGTTATCCTCATCATCATCACCATTGTTGTCATCATCATCGTCATCATCGTCGTCGTCGTCGTCATCATCATCGTCGTCGTCGTCGTCGTCATCGTCGTCGTCGTCGTCGTCATCATCATCATCATCATCATATCATCATCATCATCATCATCATCATCATCATCATCATAGTGATGACTGATGTGTCGTGGTGGTGATGGTATTACCTTATGCTCCATGGAGGTCAGAGAATTGTATATCTCGTGGATGTGACTGAAGATGGCACTGTCCGTGTTCTCTGTACGGTTCACAGCCGCCGGCGTCGACGTCGTCATCATCACCATCGATGTCTTCGTCGTCGTTGTCGTCGTCATCCGGTAAATCATCAGCATCTCATCCCCGCTGCCAGAACCGTCACCGCTGGCGTCTAACGGCTCTGAGGAGATGTCGTCTGCTTCAGAGATTGGTACCTCGACGGTTGCCGCCAAAGAGGTGGACTGGGTTCCCGATGGCGCATGGGGTCTTGGCAGGAGTTGTTGCAGGAGTTCTTCCTTGTGTTGCTGCCGTTCCAGTTTGTATTGTTCCTCTCTGGATTGGATTGAATGCGGTGGGTGGATGGATTAGAGTAGATAGAATGGGGTGGTGGGTGGGTGGATTAGAGTAGATAGAATGGGGTGGATGGATGGATTAGAGTAGATAGAATGGGGTGGATGGATTGATTAGAGTAGAATGGGGTGGATGGGTGGATCAGAGTAGACTGAATGGGATGGATGGATGAATTAGAGTAGATTGAATGGGGTGGGTGGATGGATTAGAATAGACTCAATGGGGTGGATGGGTGGATGGATTAGAATTAGATAGAAAGGGCTAGGTGGATGGATTAAAGTAGATGAATGGGGTGGATGGATGGATTAGAGTAGATTGAATGGGTGGGTACATTAGAGTAGATTGAATGCGGTGGATGGATTAGAGTAGTTTGAATGGGGTGGATGGATGGATTAGAATAGAGTAGATTGAATAGGGTGGATGGATGGATTAGAGTAGATTGAGTGGGTGGGTGGATGGATTAGATAGATAGAATGGGGTGGATAGATTAGAGTAGATTGAATGGGGGTAGATGGATGGATTAGAGTAGACTGAATGGGAGGATGGATGGATTAGAGTAGATTGAATTGGATGGATGGATTAGAGTAGATTGAAGTGGTGGATGGATGGATGAGAGTAGATTGAATGGGGGTGGATGGATGGATGAGAGTAGATTGAATGGGGGTGGATGGATGGATCAGAGTACATTAAATGGGGTGGATGGATGGATGGATGGATGGACGGATGGATCAAAGTAGACTGAATGGGGGTGTGGATTGAATGGGGTGGATGGATTAGTGTGGATCAGTGGAAGAATTGGATTCATTGATTGGATTGGATTTCAGTGGAGATGATTTGATCAGAGTGCGAGTAGACAGCAGCTGCCTTTCTCCTTCTTGTCCAGTCATACGTTGTTTTTTTTTCCCAGGACCACTTCAGCCTGGAGGCTGTGTAAAGGGAGAATAAAGCGTGCATGCTGTGTATGTTTGTGTTGTTTCCGTACGCTACCGGACTGACATAACTCACATGATGTTTAACGTGCGTAGTTTGGCGTTCTGTGGGCGTTCTGTGTGTGTGTGTGTGTGTGTGTGTGTGTGTGTGTGTGTGTGTGTGTGTGTGTGTGTGTGATGTGTGTGTGTGTGTGTGTGTGTGTGTTGTGTGTGTGTGTGTGTGTGTGTGTGTGTGTGGAGAGAGGGAGAAACAGAGACAGACAGACAGACAGACAGACAGATAGATAGATAGATAGATAGATAGACAGACAGATAGATAGATAGATATAGATAGATAGATAGATAGACAGATAGATAGATAGACAGATAGACAGACAGACAGATAGATAGTATAGATAGATAGATGGATAGATGGATAGATAATGATAGATAGATAGCTCGTAGATAGATAGATAGACAGACAGACAGACAGAGACAGATAGATAGATAAAGATAGATACATGTAGATAGATAGATAGATAGATCGTAGACAGATAGACAGACAGACAGACAGATAGATAGATAGATAGATAGATAGATAGATAGATAGATAGATAGATAGATAGATAGATAGATAGATAGATAGATAGATAGATAGATAGAAAGATAGATAGAAAACAAAATGCAAAGAAAAGAAGACCGACACAAAATGGATCTTCAGGGTATGTACAGACGAATTGAAGAAACTGTCCACAGGAAAAATACATGCACATCAACTGGTTGCTTAAAATCGAAATATGTACGCTTCTCATGGAAAAAGACAAAATATCAGACAGATGGAGAAACGAAGAACACACTATAAGAAAGAACTTTGAAGGACCACCCATAATGAAAGATGAAGTGAGAGCAGCACTGAAAAAAATGAAACCATGAAAAGCCCCAGGACTAGATAACATTACTACAGAGATGATTGAAGCCCTGGAGGAATTCGGTATAGAAAAAAATAACAGTCCTCCTAAATGAAATTTACGACACTGGAAAAAATCCCCAAAGATATGTCAAAATCAATTTTCATTGCACTTCCAAAGAAGACAGGGGCTATAGAATGCCAACTCCATCGCACAATCAGTTTGATGAGTCATGTAACCAAGATCTTATTAAGAATAATCATGATGAGGACAAGGAATAGAATCAAAAGAGAAATAGCAGATGAACGTGTGGATTTGTGGAAGGGAAAGGAACTATTAATGCCATATACATCCTAAGAACTATCATGAGAGGTCAGTCGAGATGAACAATGATTTATATTTATGCTTTGTTGATTATACCAAGGCTATCGATCGGGTAAGACATGAAGAATTGATCAACCAACTAGAAAGACTCAATATTGATGGAAAAGATCTACAAATAATCAGAAATATGTATTGGGAACAAACAGCTGCAATGAGAATAAAAAACGATATAAGCTCTTTCCAAAACATCAAAAGAGGAGTCAGACAGGGTTGTGTTTTGTCAGCAGATCTGTTTTCACTTTACAGCGAAAACATCATGAGAAACCTAGAGGAAGACCCTGGATTAAAGGTTGGAGGAAAAATGATAAACAACATTCGATACGCAGATGACACCGTGCTAATGGCAGAAAGTGAAAGGGACCTACAAAACCTTGTGAATATACTACAAATAGAAAGCAAAGGTAAGGGGTTGAAACTAAACAGCAGGAAGACGAAGTCATGGTGATCAGTAAAAAACATGAAATCCCCTCATGCAAAAAACAGAAACGGCACAACCTTGAGACAGGTTGATAAGTTTAAATACCTGGGAACGGTCATTTCACCAGACGGCAGATGCACATCAGAAATAGCCAGCAGAATCGACCAAGCCAAAACAGCATTCAAGAAAATGAAAAGCATTCTTACCAACAAATGCCTATCAACTAACATCAGGAAGAGAGTTCTTGAATGTTACATAGAACCAATACTGTTGTACGGTTGCGAGGCGTGGATAGTCAACAAGCAAAGCCAGAACAAGATTGAGGCAGTCGAGATGTGGTTTCTAAAAAGAATGTTGAGAGTTCCATGGACAGCAAAGAAAACAAATGAGACAGTCTTGATAGAGGCAGATACAAGTAGATCATTCATAAGGAAGATTAGGAAAAGACAGGCAATATCTACAGGTCATTTTATGAGGAAAAGGGAATTGGAACACCTGGTCACAACGGGAAAGCTGGAGGGAAGGAGAGCACCGGGTAGACCCAGGGAGAAGATACTAGATGGACTTGCAGAGTGGCTGGGGACAAGGAGGGTGGAAGAGATGCTTGAGGCAACAAGTGATAGAGACAGATTGAAGTCCATAATCGCCAACGCCATGCGGCAAGGTACCTGATGATGATGATGATGATGATGATGTCAAACTTTCATTAAAGATGAAACGCACGTCGTTTTATTGTGCAGTGATTTGAATGATTCACGTGAAGTCCTGATTCTTTGCAGACATTGTGAAAAACTAAATTTGCTTTTCTCATCTAAAAATCAAAACACTATCAAAAAATTGCGATATATTTGTATAAATTTCAAGACAGACTTGAAGAGATTATAATTATATCACAAACTTTGTTTACAGTTAGTTAGTTTGTGTTGTGTATGTCTATTTACTTCTTGAAACTAAGAATTTGTACTTGTATTCAGTTATATGTTTAATTGTTATTCACACACCATAAGTGGTTTTGATCTGTTTGAATAAAACATCCAAAGTCCATTATCTCTACCTCCCCCCCCCCCCCTCTCTCTGTTTCTGTCTGTCTCTCTCTGTCGATCTCTTTCTTTTTCTCTCTCTCTCTGTTTCGCTCTGTCTCTGTCTGTCTGTCTCTCTGTCTCTGTCTCTCATCTTGTGTGTGGTGTGTGTGTGTGTGTGTGTGTGTGTGTGTGTGTGTGTGTGTGTGTGTGTGTGTGTGTGTGTGTGTGTGTGTGTGTGTGTGTGTGTTTATACATTACTTGATAACTTGGATGGCCTTCATGACGTCATTGTCATCCAGTTTCCCTGTCTCCACTCTCTCCAGACGTAGTTCCTGACGTCTGTTGACGTCATGCAATCTCGCCAGCTCGCGCAACACGAGCCTCTCCAGTCTCTCCAGCGCCCGAATCAGTATCTGTGTATACAGACAAGTGCATATGCATAAGCACGTGCACGAACCCGTGTGTGAAGCTGTGTATATGGGTACCTTTTGAGAGCTGAGGGTGATCACGTACGTGTGTGTGTGTGTGTGTGTGTGTGTGGTGTGTGTGTGTGTGTGTGTGTGTGTGTGTGTGTGTGTGTGTGTGTGTGTGTGTGTGTGTGTGTGAGTGTGTGTGTGTGGGTGTGTGTGTGTGTGTGTGAGTGTGTGTGTGTGTATATGTGTGTGTGTGTATATGTATATGTGCATATGTGTGTATGTATGTACGTATATGCGTATATACGCCTGCAAGCCAAGACAAAAACCAGCACAGAACTCCTTCAGGAGGCGCTCTTCGCCGATGACTGCTCCTTGAATGCTCGCTCTGAAGCGGACCTGCAAACAATGCTCAATCACTTCGCAGAAGCCTCAAAGCTCTTTGGACTTACAATAAGCATCGGGAAAACTGAAGTTCTTCACCAGCCTGCCCCACAAACTAACCCACTGTCTCCAAACATCACCATCGATGGCAACAGTCTGAAGAACACCAAGAACTTTAAATACCTTGGAAGTATCATCTCTGCAGACGGCTCCATCGATCAGGAAATTGATTCACGAATCAGCAAAGCCAGCCAGGCTTCGGTAGACTGAAAAACAAGGTACTAAACCAGCACAATGTCCGGCTGTCAACAAAAACCAAAGTGTACAATGCCGTTGTGCTCTCCTCCCTCCTCTACGGTTCGGAGACTTGGACACTCTACAGGAAGCACATCAACAAATTAGAGCAGTTCCACCAAAGGGCTCCCGAAGCATACTTGGCATCCGGTGGCAAGACCGCATCACCAATATTGAGGTCCTCAACCGATCAAGCTCACAAAGCATAGAAAGCCTGCTTGTCAAAGCCCAACTGAGATGGGTCGGCCATGTCATCCGCATGGAAGACAACCGAATGCCCAAACAACTGCTGTACGGCGAACTCACAAGTGGCAAAAGAAATCTCGGGAGGCCAAAAAAGCGTTTCAAGGACACGATAAAGGCAAACCTCCAGTTTGCACAGGTTACCCCCAAAGAACTCGAAAGAACTGCC
>JAPXFY010000014.1:60254435-60261935 GCA_030674185.1 Monoplex corrugatus | reverse complement strand
CTGAATACTCTATTTCAGGTGCTGGTTTCCAACCCCGCGTGGTTTTGTATGACTGAAGCTGACGGGAGTGAGCGGTTGTTAGGTTTTGGGGCTACTTCATTGAGGTTTGAATATTCTCTTCACTTTGTTGGCCAGTGGCGTTGTTGACACTGGTGTTCTGGTCATCCACGTACACTCTCCCCAACGTCACAGTTTCGGGGAATTCCTCCCCTCGTATGATTTTCTCATCTCCCACAGTAGTCACGTCGGGGTCAGTAGTATGCATCATGTTGCGTGGCAAGCCTGTGGATTCACCATCGCTGAAGTTGCTGGTGGTGATGGATGTAGCAGTGCCGTTTGTTGTCGTCGTGGTGGTGGGGGGGTGATTCCGGTCTGGCCTGATTTTCTGGTGGTGAAAAACAGAGAGAACATCGTGGCGTTGGAGGCTAGCGCCACCAAGAGCGCCACCCCCAGTTTGGTCGGCACAGTCATGTTGATGTGGGCAACAGAAAGTCACAAGTCAGCGGTGTGTACACCTGAACTGGAGCACCTTTCTCACTGGCGTAAGGCGTTTCTGTAAACCGCTTGCTGCAGGAAACAGTAAGTACTAATTATCCGCTTGCTGCAGGAAACAGTAAGCACTAATGTGACGAATTAAACGCAACAGAACTTACAGCGTCACTGGACAATCAAAGCAACATAGAACACATTTACACCATCACTGAACAATTACAAAACCACACAACAAGCTTTTAGCGTCACTGAACAGTTAAAGCTTCACAGAACTTGCACGTAACGTGGATGGACAATTAAACGTCACAGAACATGCACGTAACGTGGATGGACAATTAGAACGTCACAGAACATGCACGTAACGTGGATGGACAATTAGAACGTCACAGAACATGCACGTAACGCGGATGGACAATTAGAACGTCACAGAACATGCACGTAACGTGGATGGACAATTACAACGTCACAGAACATGCACGTAACGTAGATGGACAATTAGAACGTCACAGAACAGGCACAAAGAAAGCGTCACTGGACAATTGAAACATCACAAAACAGCTTGACAATCAACGCGTCCACAAAACAGGCACATAGCGTCATTGAGCAATTAACACATCACAAAACTGGCACATAGTGTCACTGAGCAATTAACGCGTCACAAAACTGGCACATAGTGTCACTGAGCAATTAACGTGTCACAAAACTGGCACATAGTGTCACTGAAAATTAACGTGTCACAAAACTGGCACATAGCGTCACTGAGCAATTAACGCGTCACAAAACTGGCACATAGTGTCACTGAACAATTAACGCGTCACATAACAGACACATAGCGTCACCGAGCAAATAACGCGTCACAAAATAGGTACGTAACATCACTGAACAATTAACGCGTCACAAAACAGACACCTAGCGTCCCTGAACAATCAACGCATCACAAAACTGACACATAGCGTCACTGGACAATTGACTCGTCGCAAAACAGGCACATAGCGTCTCTGGACAACTTATGCGTCATAATGTAGGCACATAGCGTCTCTGGATAATTTTAGCGTCATAATATAGGCAGATAGCGTCACTGGACAATTAACGCGTCGCAAAACAGACACACTAGCATATCACTGAACAAACTAACGCTCCACAAAACAGGCAGACAGCGTCACAAAACAGGCAGACGGCGTCACAAGACAGGCAAATGGCGTCACAAAACAGACACATTGTGTCACTGGAAGCTCTGGTTCTTTTTACCGTGCAGTCAGAGAAGAGCCGCTATCGTCTGTGACTGGGTTGTTTTCAGGGGAAGCTGTTCGCCAGGGGGCAGCTGTTTAGACACTTCCGGTCCTGAACAGATGTGTTTTCAGATTAACAGGAGTTGTACAGCACAGCCAAGGACACGCTTGTGAACTGTAAAATGAACAGCACTATTAAGTGAACACGGCTCTTGCAAATGCAGGCACTCCGTCACTGTTATCTTGATTAGTGACGTCATCTTCCATCAATACTCCCGGTCATGGACTCTCTGTCTCTCCGTTACATACGTCCGTTTTTGTTTATCGGTTTCTTTTTTTTTTTTATTTCATTTTATTTTAATTTTATTTTTTAATTCATTTATCTATTTATTTCTTTATTTATTCATTTATTTGTTTATTATTGACATTTGCCTCTCGTGATTTTGTAAAGCACTTGACCAATTGATGTATAAACGTGAATATTTTGTGATGATTCCTTGTCATAACTTCTTTGACGTTGTTATGTGTTTAAGTCAAAGTGCATCTGTTTTTATAACAGTGTTAGAGATACTATGCCCCCCCCTCCCCTTACCCCCTCCCCCTCCATTTCTGTTTTTAATGATTCCTTTATTGTCTTCTTTTTTTTTCTTTTTTTTTTCTTTCTTTTTTCTTACAGGTTTGCGTTATACGTATATAGTAGCGAGGACTTGCTGTACATGTAAGAGAGGACCTATTGGACCTAATGCCACCGTCCTTGAGTTAAAAAGCGTTGTCAAGTTTGAGGGTGAAAGTCTATTCCTCTCTGTGTCTCTGTCTCTATCCCAATCTCTGTCTCTCTCTGTCCATCCGTCCGTTTGTCTGTCCGTCTCTCTGTCTAGCTGTCTGTCTTTCTCTCTCTCTCTCTCTCTCTCTCTCTCTGTCCCTCGTTGTCTGTCTGTCTCTGTCTGTCTGTCTGTTTGTCTGTATGTCTGTCTCTCTGTCTCTCCGTGTCCCTCTCTCTCTCTCTCTTTCCCTGTCTCTGTCTATGTCTTTCTCTCTCTCTGTTTCTCTCTGTCTGCCTATGTCTCTCTCTGTCTCTGTCTCTGTCTCTCTCTGTCTGTCTCTGTCTCTCTCTTTATTTCTATTTCTCTGTCTTTTCTCCTTCTGTCTCTGTCTGTCTGTCTCAGTCTATTTCTCTTTCTCTTCCTCTCTGTCTTTCTCTCTCTCTCTCTCTGTTTTGGCTGTCTGCCCCTCGAAACTCATTTGGACTCCTGTGTATTGCACATAATCAGGCCCTTCAATGGAGTGTGTGTGTGTTTGTGTCTGTGTCTGTCTGTATGTATGCTAAGTGTTGTGCATTCATTCTTTATTGTTTTTCGTATACGGTTGACAAAGGCCAGTTGGAACCAGAAGAACAAGAAAACCAATGCAAGCACGTATTCAACAAAACAAGACAAGACAAGCGCAAATTTTCGGCCAACCGGCCTTTGTCAAGCGCGAACGCACGGTCACAAACAGACCACAAACACCAAACAACGGATAATAAAAAGAGGACTAAACACTTCCCTGCCGCCTCGTCCAGTGGATAAAAAGGTGTGGACAGTACTTACCAGTGAAGGACGCTGTGTCCAGGTAAAGCCCTCACACACACACATACACACACACAGACACACAGACACACACACACACACACACACACAAGACACACACACACACATATACATACATACATGCATACATACATACATACACACATACACACAAACACATATACATACATTTTACACAGACATATATACATACATATACATACACACACACACATACATACATACATACATACATACATACATACATACATACATACATACATATGTATATACATACACACATACGAACATACATACATACATACATACATACAGACAACACACACACACACACACACACACACACACACACACACGCGCGCGCGCGCGCGCGCGCTCGCACGCACACACACACACACACACACACACACACACACACACACACACACACACACACACCACACACACACACACACAACACATACAGGCCCTCGACACAAGAACAGCCTCATTAGCAGACTGGGTCTAACTTACAATGGAGTGCCACGTCCTCTGAATCAGTCGGCATCTTAAGTGGAATCTCTGCCTCCCCCTCCCTTCACATCCCTCTTTCCAGGTTCCCAAACTGTACAAAAGAAAAGAGACAGAGACAGAGAGTGTGAGAGAGTGAGTGAGAGAGAGAGAGAGAGAGAGAGACAGAGAGAAAAGACAGGAGAGAGAGAGAGCGCGAGACGAAGAGAGAGAGAGAGAGAGAGAGAGAGAGAGAGATGGACACAGAGAGAGAAGATATATATATATATATATATATATGTATATATAGGGAGAGGGGGCAGTGAAGGAAGAGAGAGAGAGGAGAAAGAGAGAGAGAGAGACAGAGAGAGAGAGAATGATAAAGAGAAGAAGAGAATGATTGAGAGAAAGTGAGAGAGAGACAGAGAGAGAGAGAGAGAGTGTGTGTGTGTGTGTGTGTGTGTGAGAGAGAGAGAGAGAGAGAGAGAGAAAGACATACAGAGACAAAAACAGAGACAGAGAGAAAATAAGAGAGAGAGAGCGCGAGACAGAGAGAGAGAAAGAGAGAGAGAGAGAAATGGACAAAGAGGAGAGAGAGAGAGAGATGGACAGAGAAGAAAGGATATATGTATATATATATAAGGAGAGAGAGGGGGGAGAGAAGGGAGAAGAGAGGAGAAAGAGAGAGACAGAGAGACAGACAGAGAATAATAAAGAGAAGAAGAGAATGATTGAGAGAGAGAGAGAGAGAGAGGAGAGAGAGAGAGAGGAGAGAGAGAGCAAAATATTACAGTTTGAATGAATCACCATCTGTACTATCATCATCAATCCTGTTGTTAGGCCAAATGAAAGAGAAAACATAAATACTGACACAGAAGTACACAACTCTTACAAAAAAAATATGTAAACCGCAGAACACGGATCGTTTAACAGTATTTCAGGACTGAATCAGCAAAAAGCGATCATACACATTCTTACGTAATTCAATACTGTAAAGATGCAGTATATTGTCTTCTTAGTGTTTGTGCTTTTAGTGTACTTGTAAAATGTAACAGAAGGTCTCTCTCCCATGAAAGTTTTTTTTGTTTTTTGATGGGATCTTAGAAGGGTGGAAGATTATTCAAGACAAAACTATTAGAGTACCAAAGATTTGATTTGAACATGCCAGTTCTACATATTGGAACTTGAAGCTTTTTATGGGGTGTCGTAAGTTTGCGTGGAGGTTTGAATGAAGAGTTTGTGGAACACATGTCTGTATACACATTTTTTTTATGAATATTCCTTTGGTAACTGCAGAAAAAATTGACTAATTTAAAAGAGAGAGAGAGAGAGAGAGAGAGACAGAGACAGAGAGAGAGAGAGAGAGAGAGAGAGAGAGAGAAGAGAGAGAGAGAGAGAGAGAAGAAGAAGAAAAAAAAAGAAAGAAAAACAAAAAACAAAAAAAAACAAAAAACAGACATAGACGAAATCAAACAACAACAACAAAGAAGACAGTAAAAGAAAAACCACACACATCAACATTGTAGAAGTATGCATTCCCGAATCTAGACAAATAATAGATATCGGAAGATAAGGGAAGGCACAGATTTAATGAATGAGGAGTATCAGGGAAACAACTCTGCACTTCCCAGGACTTAAATTACGGAATGGTTATTTCCCTTTAACCGGTTTAGCAGTGTTACACTTTCGCTTCTCACGCTGCCTCAATATCATTATTGTGGCACACAGCTACTTCTACCACGACTGCCACCACTACTGCTGATGTTGCTGTTACTGTTACTGCTGCTGTTGCCACCACTACTGCTGATGTCGCTACTGTTACTGTTACTACTGGTGCTACTACTGCCACCACTACTGCTGATGTTACTGCTGTTGAAACTGTTACTACTGGTGCTACTATTGCCACCACCACTGATGTTACTGCTACTGCTGCTACCGATGATGTTGCTGTTATTGCTGCTACTGTTACTGATGTTGCTGTTACTGCTGCTACTGTTACTGATGTTGCTGTAACTGCTGCTACTGTTACTGATGTTGCTGTAACTGCTGCTACTGTTACTGATGTTGTTATTACTGCTACTGATGTTGCTGTTATTGCTGCTACTGCTACTAATGTTGATGCTACTGCTACATCACAACGTAAAGATGTTGGAGAACATAACACTGTACATGTTGGAGAACATAACACTAACATGTTGGCGAACATAACACTAACATGTCGGAGAACATAACACGAACACATTGGAGAACATATCACAAACATGTTGGCGAACATAACACTAACATGTTGGAGAAATAACACTAATATGTTGGAGAACATAAGTCTAACATGCTGGAGAGCATAACACGAACACATTAGAGAACATATCATTAACATATTGGAGAACATAATACTAACATATGGAGAACATAACACTAACATGTGGAGAACATAACACTAACATGTTGGAGAACATAACTCTAACATGCTGGAGAACATAACTCTAACATGCTGGAGAACATAACCTAACATGTTGGAGAACATAACACTAACATGCTGGAGAATATAACACTAACATGTTGGAGAACATAACTCTAACATGCTGGAGAACATAACATCTAACATGCTGGAGAACATAACTCTAACATGTTGGAGAACATAACTCTAACATGCTGGAGAACATAACAGTAACATGTTGGAGAACATAATCTAACATGCCGGAGAACATAACACTAACATGTTGGAGAATATAACACTAACATGTTGGCGAACATAACACTAACATGTCGGAGAACATAACACGAACACATTGGAGAGCATAACACGAACACATTGGAGAACATATCACAAACATGTTGGCGAACATAACACTAACATGTTGGAGAATATAATACTAATATGTTGGTGAACATAAGTCTAACATGTTGGAGAGCATAACACGAACACATTGGAGAACATATCACTAACATATTGGAGAACATAACACTAACATGTTGGAGAATATATCACTAACATGTTGGAGAACATAACACTGACATGTTGGAATCATAAAATTTCTGGTTCCTGTATTCAGACGACCACATGGGTTTTGGATGACTAAAATACCTGGGAAAACACGCCCACTAACTGTGTTCTTCTCTCTCACTACTGGAAACTGACTCTCTTAATAAATCCGTGAATTCAAGGGCTCGAGTTAAAAATCCCAGCTCACAACATCTAATCTGGCCAGTCCATTATCCCATCAGATTAGTGTTTAGTTCTTTCCCCTCCTTCTTGCCCCATGCCCAAGACCTTGTAAGCGCATATGATTTTTCGCGCAGACTTAAGGGGTCTTTCAAATAAGTATTGACAATTTGGGTAGAGCGCATATGGAATTGCCAGAGTACAATGAATGCGTTTTGAATAAACTGCGAACAGCAAACTCCCCTGTCGTCGGCTATAATGTCTAGCGACGCCCCCTAAGCAACCTTCCCTCTGCATTCCATACAGAGCACTTGTAAAACTTCTCACTGAGTCGACAGAATGGCCGCTTGTCTCGGGACACTTAACCCTTTGACTCCCGCACCCTGTCCACCAGCTTCAACTTTTTTTAAAAGGATCATTGCACTCGGGGGGGGGGGGGGTTACCTTTTGTACTCACCTTTTTTATTTTTTCGTCCCATTTTCTACGCCACCTCAATGGCCACCGAAGCCGGCACAGTTTTTACAATGCGATGATGAT
>JAPXFY010000014.1:60239435-60249435 GCA_030674185.1 Monoplex corrugatus | reverse complement strand
AAAGTCTTGAATGGATGGGGTTAGGGGTGCAGGATCTATGTGATACAATGCAGATACCACCAGAATCATCGGAGCTTTAAGACTGGCAGCGAGAGAGAGAGAGGGGGGGGGGAGAAAGACAGAGAGGAGGGAGAGAGAGGGAAAGAGAGAGAGAGAAGAAGAAGAAAGAAAGAGAGAGAGAGAGAGAGAGAGAGAGAGAGAGAGAGAGAGAGAGAGAGAGAGAGAGAGAGAGAAAGAAAGACGTTATGAAGGGGTGGGGTATGAAAAACATTTAAACATATAAATAAATACAAATTCATCATTTCTAGAAGTAAATAGAGGTGTGTATGCATGTTGTTTGACCACACTGTGCAGACTTTGTTTTGCTGCGCAGTCAACATACTACGTTGTCGGAAGGTGTGCATGATGGGGATTTCCAAATCGTGCTTCTATAAAGCCTCTGAATACTGACATAGCTTACAGAATCTTTAACGTACGTAGCTGATGTCCTGCGTGCGTATATACACGGAAGAGATTCAGGTTCTAATGGGTCTAAATCTCTCTCTGTCTCTGTCTCTCTCTCTGTGTCCCTCTCTGTGTCTCTGTCTGTCTGTCTCTGTCTCTCTCTGTGTTTCTGTCTGTCTGTCTCTCTCTGTGTCTGTCTCTGTCTGTCTCTGTGTCTGTCTGTATCTCTCTCTCTCTGTCTCTCTCTCTCTCTCTGTCTCTCTCTTTCTCCGTCTCTCTTTGGTTGTCTCTGTCTCTTTGTCTGTCTGTTGGAGAACATAACACTAACATGTTGGAGAACATAACACTAACATGTTGGAGAACATAACACTAACAAGTCGGAGAACATAACACTAACATGTCGGAGAACATAACACTAACATGTCGGAGAACATAACACTGACATGTTGGAGAACACAACACTAACATGTTGGAAAACATAACACCAACATGTTGGAGAACATTTCATGAACATGTCGCTGAACATAACACTGACATGTTGGAGAACATAACACTAACATGTCGGAGAACATAACACTGACATGTTGGAGAACATAACACTAACATGTCGGAGAACATAACACTAACATGTTGGAGAACATAACACTAACATGTCGGAGAACATAACACTAACATGTCGAAGAACATAACACTAACATGTCGGAGAACATAACACTAACATGTTGGAGAACATAACACTAACATGTCGGAGAACATAACACTAACATGTTGGAGAACATAACACTAACATGTTGGAGAACATAACACTAACATGTCGGAGAACATAACACTAACATGTCGGAGAACATAACACTAACATGTTGGAGAACATAACACTAACATGTTGGAGAACATAACACTAACATGTCGGAGAACATAACACTAACATCTCGGAGAACATAACACTAACATCTCGGAGAACATAACACTAACATGTTGGAGAGCATAACACGAACACGTTGGAGAACATAACACTAACATGTTGGAGAGCATAACACTGACATGTTGGAGAACATAACACTGACATGTTGGAGAACATAACACTAACATGTTGGAGAACATAACACTAACATGTTGGAAAACATAACACTAACATGTTGGAGAAAATAACACTAACATGTCGGAGAACATAACACTAACATGTTGGAGAACATAACACTAACATGTCGGAGAACATAACACTAACATGTCGGAGAACATAACACTAACATGTCGGAGAACATAACACTAACATGTTGGAGAACATAACACTAACATATTGGAGAACATAACACTAACATGTTGGAGAACATAACACTAACATGTCGGAGAACATAACACTAACATGTTGGAAAACATAACACTAACATGTCGGAGAACATAACACTAACATGTCGGAGAACATAACACTAACATGTTGGAGAACATAACACTAACATCTTGGAGAACATAACACTAACATCTTGGAGAACATAACACTAACATCCTGGAGAACATAACACTAACATGTTGGAGAACATAACACTAACATCTTGGAGAACATAACACTAACATCTTGGAGAACATAACACTAACATGTTGGAGAACATAACACTAACATGTTGGAGAACATAACACTAACATGTTGGAGAACACAACACTAACATGTTGGAGAACATAACACTGACATGTGGAGAACATAACACTGACATGTTGGAGAACATAACACTAACATGTTGGAGAACATAACACTAACATGTTGGAGAACACAACACTAACATTTTGGAGAACACAACACTAACATGTTGGAGAACACAACACTGACATGTTGGAGAACATAACACTAACATGTTGGAGAACACAACACTGACATGTTGGAGAACATAACACTGACATGTTGGAGAACATAACACTGACATGTTGGAGAACATAACACTGACATGTTGGAGAACATAACACTGACATGTTGGAGAACATAGCACTGACATGTTGGAGAACATAACACTAACACGTTGGAGAACATAACACTAACATGTTGGAGAACATAACACTAACACGTTGGAGAACATAACATCAACATGTTGGAGAACATTTCATTAACATGTTCGAGAACATGACACTGACATGTTGGAGAACGTAACACTGATATTCAGGAGAACATAACACTAACATGTTGGAGAACACAGAGTTTGCCATGTAACAGAACGATACAGGGCTATATGCCTGTCTCTTTATCTATCTCTATTTAAATCAATTAACATAATCATACGAGTCAATATTTTAGTACAATTAAATTTTTGTTACTTCTTTTACACGGTACTGGAAGGGTTCATCTTACGATTGATAATTGGGTACATGTATGAAGTGCGTTTTTGGCTCCAGGGAAATGTGATATTCGGAAGCAATTTTAGGTAATTTCGACCCGTTTTTAAACGTGTTTTTAAGTGTCCTTAGTTACGTTTAAATTTGTATTCAGGTATGTTTTTCAAGTTCCCCATATGATAAACTGGACGAAATGGTCAACACCCAGGGACATCTTCTTAGATTGTGTGCGCAAATGCATTGATGTGCCTACTTAATTTTCTTTTCTTTTTTCCTTTTTTTTCTTTTCCTGTTGAAGTATTGTGTATGTTTTGAAACTGTTATAGCCCTGATATGGCTTTATGCAGTCGGCCGGGCTTTAAACAACAATAACAGTGTGCTTACGTGTGTAGGCAGGTAGCCTAGCAAGGATTAGCTGTAAAACAGATCCAGTGGGACCTGATGCTAGTCTCTTTGAGTATTAGGGTGTTTGGAGGTTTGAAGCTTAGTGTGTGGACAGTGCAGGGATCATGTCACAAGAGGTTTGAAGCTTAGTGTGTGGACAGTGCAGGGATCATGTCACAAGATGTTTGAAGCTCAGTGTGTGGACAGTGCAGTGATCATGTCACAAGAGGGTTGATGAAGCTTAGTGTGTGGACAGTGCAGTGATCATGTCACAAGATGTTTGAAGCTCAGTGTGTGGACAGTGCAGTGATCATGTCACAAGAGGGTTGATGAAGCTTAGTGTGTGGACAGTGCAGTGATCATGTCACAAGAGGGTTGATGAAGCTTAGTGTGTGGACAGTGCAGGGATCATGTCACAAGACAGAGCCACATGCCTGTTGTTGTTCACCACAACCAGTCACAATGAACTTGGGATGGACCTGCTCTACCCCCACAATTCTCTCTCACTTATCGACGTGTCACCACCCCCTCCCCTCCCCCACCCCACACCTCAGCCTTGCCCCTCTCACTTTCTTCCTTCCTCCCTCCCCCTGTTCCCCCCCTCCCCCGTTCACACCCTTTCCCCCCTTCACCTCCTCACCACCCGATCTACTCCCCTACTTACCCACCCCCACCCGTTGTTTTCTCTACCGTGAGTGTGTGTGTGTGTGTGTGTGTGTGTGTGTGTGGTGTCTGTGTGTGCCACGCACAGCCACCCGCTATATTCTAATCTCTTTGTCTGTGTGTGTGTGTGTATCTGTGTGTGTGTGTGTGTGTGTGATTGCGGTGTCTGCGTGTGTCTGTCTGTCTCGCTGGCAAGATTATAAATAAAAATGCTGTAGGAGAACTACTATTACTACTACTACTACTACTACTAGTAGACCTAGTTCCCTGCAAAGAGTACAGAAGACTGGTATACCTACTGACGACGACCAGTAGCAGTGAGAAGTTCATAGCGTGGTTAATGTAGAGAGAGAGAGAACGAGACAGTGGCAGTGAGGGGAGTTGTTGTTAGTTCAGACATTTGTGTTGGTGTGTGTTGTTCGTTTTCTTCACCAAGCCACGGATTGAATTGACTGCGGAGAAGGTGGTAGCTGCTGTGTGGACCAGTAGGTAGGTACGAGAAACGTTGACCAGATTTCTCTTGACTGACTTTTCTCATCTGTGTGTGTGTGCGTGCGTGTGTGTGTGTGGTGTGTGTGTGTGTGTGTGTGTGTGTGTGTGTGTGTGTGTGTGTGTGTGTGTGTGTGTGTGTGTGGTGTGTGTTTTTTTTGAATTTTTATTTTGTTTTAATCTTACGTCCTTGATCTCAGCATTTCATACAACTATAAACCTTAAATATCAAAGTGGAATCAACACGTGTATTTCGTGAAGGAAACGAGACAGATACAATGGTTTTGGCTTACTGGCCTTTACGTACGCAAAAGACTAAAGAAGAAAAAAACTAAATGGAAGGAGAGAGAGAGAGAAGAGAGAGAGAGAGGAGAGAGAGAGAGCGACGAAAAAAAGAGAAAAGAGAGACAGACAGAGAGAAGAGAGAAGAGAGAGAGAGAAAGAGGAGAGAAAGAGAGAGAGAAAGAAGAAGAAAGAGAAGAAGAGAGAGACGAAAAAGAGAGAGAAGAGAAAGAAGAGAGAAAAGAGAGAAGAAAGAGAGAGAGAAGAGAGAAAAAAAGAAAAGAAAAGAGAGAGAGAGAGACAGAGAAGAAAGAGAAAGAGAGAGAGAGAAGAGAGAAGAAGAAAAGAGAAGAAGAGAGAGAAGAGAGAGAACAGACAGAGAGACAGAGAAGAGAGAAAGAGAGAGAGAGAGAGAGAGAGAGAGAGAGAGAGAGAGAGAGAGAGAGAGAGAGAGAGAGAGAGAGAGAGATTCATTACATGTACGAAGAAAACAGGATCGAATAGCAAACTTCCTTGATGTTCCATTGTAGAAAGAACCATTCAGGGACATAGCTGATTTGTTTTGCCTTGTAGAACGTAGATTGTCTGTCTATATGTGAATGTGAACGTACACCTGACATAGGCCAGTTGGCCGTGATTGTGTCCTTGTCTTGTTTGGTGAGTTAGGTGTTTTTGTCTTGTTCTCGTGTGTGTATTATTTCCTCTCTTTCTCTCTCGCTGTGTGTCTCTCTCTGTATGTCTCTCTCTCTGTATCTGTCTTTTTCTCTCTGCCCTCTCTCTGTCTGTCTCTCTGTCTGTGTCTCTCTCTTTGTCTGTCTCTGTCTTTCTCTCTGTCACTCTCTCTCTCTTTCTTTCTCTGCCTCTCTCTGTCTCTGTTTCTCTCTCTCTCTTTCTCTCTCTCTCTCTCTCTGTACATGTATGTACGTGTGTGTGTATGTGTGTGTCTGTGTTTGTGTGTGTACCTGTGTGTTGTGTTTGTGTGTTGTGTGTGTGTGTATGTGAGTGTATCTGTGAGTACGTGTGTTTGTATGTGTGTGCGTGCGTGTTTTTGTGTGTTTATATCGGATATATGTGTGTGTACGTGTGTGTGTACATGTGTGTGTATGTGTACGTGTTTGCGTATGTGTGTGTTTGTTCGTGTGTGTGTATGTGTGTATATGTATGGGTGTGTATACGCACGTGTGTGTGTGTGTGTGTGTTTTTTTCCTTTATGTATTGTTTGTTGGTTGACACCTATTGTCGAGGAGTGTGTGTGTGTGTTTGTGTGTATGTTTGTGTGTACGTGTGTGTGTGTGTGTGTTTGTGTGTATGTCTGTGTGTACGTGTGTGTGTGTGTTTTATGTGTGTGTCAGTGAGTGAGTTCGTTCTATGATTTTACGTATTTTCACGATGAGTGATATTAAACGAATGAGAGAGAGAGAGAGAGAGAGAGAGAGAGAGAGAGAGAGAGAGAGAGAGAGAGAGAGAGAGAGAGGAGAAAGAGACAGGCAACAGACAGACAAGGCACACAGACAGACACAGACACAGAGAGAGAGAGAGAGAGAGAGAGAGAGAGAGAGAGAGAGAGAGAGAATGTGTGTGTGTGTGTGTGTGCGCGCGCTCGCGAGCGCAGACATTTGAGGTAATGGTGAGACTTGAAGCCTCAAGCAGTATTCGTACGCCCTTTTCTTTGTTGGTTCGCGAAACTTCCCCCTTTTCCAATAGTACTACTACTGGTAGTAATAATAGGGGCAACACTGAGAAAAGTTTACGTCCTTCTGTCCCTCCATGCTTGCTCTCTGGTTAGTACTTTCTGTGAGTCTGTCTGTGAGTCTGTGCATGCTATGTAAGGATTGGATTTCTTTTCGTATCAGATATACTGTCTGTACTTTACTCCTCAAAGCTCCCTTTAACTGTGTACATGTAAGCATTGGATGGGATTCAAGAAGGGTTTTCAAAGAGCTGAAGTTAGGTGCCTTTTTTGTTCTTTCTTTCTTTTTTATATTTGATTTATTTGTTTGTTTGTTTGTTTGTTTATATATTTGTTTATTTTTGCATAGCTTATAGTGCGTTCCAATGCTGCGAGACTGTCACCCTCTTTCATTTTTCCTGTGTCTTATCCTATGTGCCTGTCTTACTACTACTACTGCTGCTGCTGCTGCTACTTCTACTACTATTTCTACAATTAGTGCTCTTGCTGCTGCTATTACTACTTTTACTACAACTTCAACAACTACTACTACTGCTGCTGCTGTTGTGCTACTGCTCCTCCTAGTCCTCCTCCTCCTCCTACTTGTACTGCTGCTACTACTGCTAGCTGCTACTGCTACTACTACTACTACTACTACTAACTACTATACTATACTATACTATACTATACTGTACTGTACTGTACTATACTATACTATACATACTGTACTGTACTATACTATACTATACTATACTACTGTATACTATACTATACTATACTATACTGTACTGTACTATACTGTACTGTACTGTACTGTATTGTACTCTACTATGCTATGCTATACTATACTATACTATACTATACTATACTATACTATACTATACTATACTATACTATACTATACTATACTATACTATACTAGGTAGAAAGAAACTCTAGGGAGAGCTAGACAACAGAAGGTCTTCAGAGAAGTAACCCCCTTTAGACAAGTGTTTCGGCCCTGAATTCCTTACAATACTATACTGTACTGTACTATACTGTACTGTACTGTATTGTACTCTACTATGCTATGCTATACTATACTATACTATACTATACTATACTATACTATACTATACTATACTATACTATACTATACTATACTATACTATACTATACTATACTATACTATACTATACTATACTATACTATACTATACTATACTATACTATACTATACTACTGCTGCTGCTGCTGCTACTACTACTATGTTATTACTACTACTACTGCTGCTACTACTACTTCTACTACTGCTACTACTACTGCTGCTGCTGCTCTTACCACTACTACTACTACTACTGCTGCTGCTACTACTATTACTACTGTTGCTGCTGCTGCTGCTGCTGCTACTACTACTACCATCACCACCACTACTACCTCAACTACTACAACGACAACTACTATTACTGCTACTACTTCTACTACTATACTGGTCCATTCGCCTCTATTTCTTTTTCAGAAAACCCTGAAAATTTCTGTTCTCACTTTCCTCCCCACCTAATTAAAGTTGGAATATGCAGACTGTGCAACATTGTTTTGTCTGCACAGTGCACGCAAGAGCAGCATGCACACACTAATTTAAGCTAAGATAAACATGAGACAGATGGACAGATTAGACAGATGGACAGACTAGACTGATGGACAGACTAGACAGATGGACAGACTAGACAGATGGACAGACTAGACAGATGGACAGATTAGACAGATGGACAGGCTAGACAGATGGACAGACTAGACTGATGGACAGACTAGACAGATGGACAGACCAGACAGATGGACAGACCAGACAGATGGACAGACCAGACAGATGGACAGACCAGACAGATGGACAGACTAGACAGATGGACAGACCAGACAAATGGACAGACCAGATAGATGGACAGACCAGACAGATGACAGACCAGACAGATGGACAGACTAGACAGATGGACAGACTAGATGGCCACATTAGACAGATGGACACACTAGACAGATGGACAGACTAAACAGATGGACAGACTAGACAGATGGCCACATTAGACAGCTGGACATACTGGACAGCTGGACAGACTAGACAAATGGACAGACTAGACAGATGGGCAGACTAGACAGATGGACACACTAGACAGATGGACAGATTAGACAGATGGACACACTAGACAGATGGACAGACTAGACAGATGGACACACTAGACAGATGGACAGATTAGACAGATGGACACAATAGACAGATGGACAGACTAGACAGATGGACAGGCTAGACAGATGGACACACTAGACAGACGGACAGGCTAGACACAGACTAGACAGATGGATACATTAGACAGACAGATGGACAGATCAGACAGATGGATACATTAGACAGACAGATGGACAGACTAGACAGATGGACAAACCAGACAGATGGACAGACTAGACAGATGGACACATTAGACAGATGGACAGACTAGACAGATGGACAGACTAGACAGATGGACAGACTAGACAGATGGACAGACTAGACAGATGGACAGACTAGACAGATGGACACACTAGACAGATGGACACATTAGACAGACAGATGGACAGACCAGACAGATGGACAGGCTAGACAGATGGACAGACTAGACAGATGGACACACTAGACAGATGGACACATTAGACAGACAGATGGACAGACCAGACAGATGGACAGACTAGACAGATGGACAGACTAGACAGATGGACACACTAGACAGATGGACACATTAGACAGACAGATGGACAGACCAGACAGATGGACAGACCAAACAGATGGATACATTAGACAGACAGATGGACACACTAGACAAATGGACACATTAGACAGACAGATGGACAGACCAGACAGATGGACAGACCAAACAGATGGATACATTAGACAGACAGATGGACAGACCAGACAGATGGACACACCAGACAGATGTACAGACCAAACAGATGGACACATTAGACAGACAGATGGACACATTAGACAGACAGATGGACACATTAGACAGACAGTTGGACACATTAGACAGACAGATGGACAGACCAGACAGATGGACAGACTAGACAGATGGACAGATCAGGCAGACAGATGGACAGACTAGACAGACAGATGGAGAGACTAGACAGATGGACAGACAGATGGGCACACTAGACAGATGGACAGACAGATGGAGACTAGACAGATGGACAGATAGATGGGCAGACCAGACAGATGACAGACAGATGGACACACTACACAGATGGACAGACAGATGGACAGACCAAACAGATGGACAGACTGATCATTGGAGACCTGACCTAATTGGGAATCAGGTAGTTGGTCACTATTTTTGCCCTACTTAGATAACTTCGGGACAGTGCCACGCCAATAATCCAGAGTTGTAAGTTCAATTTTTAGTCAGGTCACTGTGTTAAGGGGGGAGGGGAGGGGGAATGGAGGCTGTGGAGTCAAGAGCAGTCAATCCCCCCTCTCCTCCCCCCCCCCTCTTTGGGAATGCCGTGGACTCTTTCAGTATAAATAGTATCCCCACCTTATGGAAATTCTGTGCTAGAAATTTCCTCTTTTCTGTCACCTTCTTTGTTTCTTCCTACTTTGCTTTCTGTCATTTCTTCCTATCATTTTCTGCCTTGCTGGTCCATTCACCTGTATGTGTTCCATAAAGTCTTACATACTTTCTCTTAGGACTGATAATTGGGTACATACATATATGTTAAGTACATTTTTGGCTCTAGGGACATGAGATAT
>JAPXFY010000014.1:60126935-60229435 GCA_030674185.1 Monoplex corrugatus | reverse complement strand
CCCCCACCCCCACACCCCCGCACCAACACCCACCTCTGTCCCTTTACTCACACGCCCACGACCATCAGGATCCCAGTCTCCGGCCTACAGGAAGGATTTCATGATCCCGGGAGACGATCTCCATTCTCTTTGGGCGCCGGATTCTCGTCCACCACCGCCATCGTCTCCCAGGAGGGACGTGATGGTGCAGGACAATCGCTTGGTGGTGAGGGAGGAGGGGAGGCTCAGCATGGAGCCGGCCCCTCCTATGATACCCGCCAGCCAGCTGGGCGGGGTGGCAGTTGACCAGTGGCTAGGTGCCGGTGGGGAAGGAGCGAGACTGGACCGACGGCGGGGGCAGCAGCGGCAAGAGACGGCACGTCAGGGAGATTTTTGCTGACGTGAACTACCAGCACCATCAGTCTGACGTCAGCCGCCCTCTGTCTGGAGCTTCCGTCACGTCATCTCCTGGACAATCTTCGGCGCACTGGCAAAGTTCTGGGTCTGTGCAAAGTCCAGGTCAAAGACTGAGCACAGTATCACCTCAAAACCCGGGTCAGAGATTGAGCACAGGATCGACTCAAATCCCAGGACAGCAACTGAGCACAGGGTCTATTCAAAGTCCAGGTCAGAGACTGAGCACAGGATCTACTCAAATTCCTGGACAAAGACTCAGCACAGGATCTACTCAAAACCCAGGACAGAGACTGAGCACAGGATCTGCTCAAAGCCCCAGACCCAGAGAGACGTCCCGATCCAAACAGATTTCAGGTTTTCTGCAGGCTTCAGAGTCCAGGCCTTCTCCAGGGTTGTCGCTCAACACTGGCACCAGACCGCCCTCGGGCAGCAAGCCCACAGAAAGCCTGTACCAGTACAGTCCGCGCACCGTCAGCGACAACGCCGTATCCGCCGCGCTCTTCGGCAACCGCATCGATGACTTCGTCCACGACCCCGGCTGGAACCGAGCCATAGACAAGTTTGCCGCAGGCCCCATCACCACCACCAACCCCCCATTCTTCTTTGGCAGTGACAAGAACTTTGCCACCTCCACCACCAGAGCTTCATCTTCCCCAACCGTGCTTTCTCCCAGAAATGTTAACGCGGGCCTCACTGTGACAAACGCTGAACCCAGCCCATCGGAAAACAAGGATGAGAACGAGGAAGTGACGCAAGCAGAACCCACGCTGACGTCACATCCGTCAGCGAACGAAAAGGCCAAAGAAACGCCATCAGTGGTGGAAGAGGATTCGAGAAGCACGCGTGGCGATCTCGGTGGGTTCATCTTCGTCGACCCCAAAACTGCGGTTTCAGAGTTGAGTAATGATAAATGTCGGACTGGACCTGGAACTGGAACGGGTCAGGAGCAGTGGTTTATCGCTCAGGAGGATGTCTTGTATTGACATGGAACGATTTTGTTTGCTCACCGCTATGTAATGGAAATGTGTTCAGAATGGTGTGACCCTTCCACCCACCCACCCTCACCCTATCCACCAGCTTTCCGTAGTTATCATCCAAGCTTAACCCTTTGACTCCCTCACCTTATCCACCAGCTCCTTGTTTTATCAGTTATGATGGCAAAGTAACAAAAAGCTTAACCCTTTCACTCCCTCACCCCGTCCACCAGCTCCTTGTTTGTCAACCATGATAGCAAAGTAAAAAACAACTTAACCCTTTCACTCCCTCACCCCATCCACCAGCCTCCTGTATTGTCAAACATGATAGCAAAGTAAAAAACAACTTAACCCTTTCACTCCCTCACCCCATCTACAGCCTCCTGTGTTGTCAACCATGATAGCAAAGTAAAAAAACAACTTAATCCTTTCACTCCCTCACCCCATCTACCAGCCTCTGTTTGTCAACATGATAGCAAAGTAAAAAACAACTTAACCCTTTCATTCCCTCACCCTGTCCACCAGCCTCCTGTATTGTCAAACATGATAGCAAAGTAAAAAACAACTTAACCCTTTCACTCCCTCACCCTGTCCACCAGCCTCCTATATTTCAACCATGATAGCAAAGTAAAAAAAAAACTTAACCCCTTTCATTCCCTCACCTTATCCACCAACTCCCTGTTTTATCAGAAAAGTAAAGAAAACCTTAACTCTTTCACTCTCTAACTCTATCGGCGATCTTTCTGCGTTATCGGTCGTGATAGCAAGGCAGAGAAGTTGGGACAGGCAGCTGGTGGACAGGGTGAGGGAATGACAGAGTGCAACTACAGCTAGAAACTGTGCGTCTTTACACCGCTGTCACAAACAATTGCTAGGGAAGAGTTGGAATACTTGGAAAACATTATTATTAATAACAGTAGTTCATTTCCAAAATAAACTCGTATATCACATCCAGCGAGACAAGTTTACTACTCAACAATTCATGAAATGCTCACATACCATAATTATATCATAATTAACATAATTTCTATTGTGTTGTAGGTTAACTGGTCTTTTATCGTACTGATGATGAATATTAATAATAGTGTCCATTTTTTTTATGTGTTCCGATTTTTCTCCTACATGTGCACGTGTGTTGTTTTGTCTTTCTTTGTGCAGGCATTATGCTGCTGCATAGTCTGCAGATTTTGTATTCAGTAGGCGTGCATGCTGGCTGTTTTCATGTTTCCATAAGCCGCCCGAAGCTGACATAACTTATAGGATCTTTAACGTGCGTATTTGATATTCTGCAGGCGTATACTCTCAAACAGGGTTTAGGCACTGGCAGGTCTGAACACATGTTGACCTGGGAGATGGGGAAAATATCCACCCTTTATGGGAAACATCTCCACCCTTTATGGGAAACATCTCCACCCTTTATGGGAAACATCATGGGAAACATCTCCACCCTTCGTCGGAAAATCTCCACCCTTTATAGGAAGCACCTCCACCCTTTATGGGAAACATCTCCACCCTTTATGGAAAACATCTCCACCCTTTATGGGAAACATCTCCACCCTTTACAGAAAACATCTCCACCCTTTATGGGAACATCTCTACCCTCTATGGGAAACCTCTCCTTCTTTTATGGGAAACATCTCCACCCTTTAGGGGAACATCTCTACCCTTTATAGGAAACTCTCCACCCTTTAGGGGAACATCTCTACCCTTTATAGGAAACATCTCCACCCTTTATGGGAAACACCTCCACCCTTTATGGGAAACGTTCTACCCTTGATAGGAAACATCTTCACCCTTTATGGGAAACACCTCCACCCTTTATTGGAAAATCTCTACCCTTGATAGGAAACATCTCCACCCTTTATGGGAAACATCTCCACCCTTTAAGGGAAAATCTCTACCCTTGATAGCAAACATCTCCACCCTTTATGGGAAACATCTCCATCCTATATAGAAAAATCTCCACCTTTTATGGGAAAATCTCTCCCCTTTATAGAAATATCTCCACCCTTTATGGGAAACATCTCCACACTTGAACATCTCCATCTTCTATAGGAAACATCTCCATCCTTTATAGGAAACATCCCCACCCTTTATAGGAAACATTTCCACACTTTATAGGAAACACCCCCAGCCTTTATAGGAAACATCTGGACCCGTTGTGGGAAACATCTCCACCCTTTATAGGAAACATCTCCACCTTTTATAGGAAACATCTCCACGCTTTATGGGAAACATCTCCATCCTTTATAGGAAACACCACCATACTTTACAGAAAACATCTCCATCCTTTATAGGAAACATCTCCGCCCTTTATAGGAAACATCTCCACCCTTTATGGGAAACATCTCCAACCTTTATGGGAAACATCAACCCTTTATGGGAAACATCTCCAACCTTTATGGGAAACATCTCCAACCCTTTATGGGGAGCATCTCCAACCCTTTATGGGAAACATTTCCACCCTTTATAGAAAACATCTCCACCCTTCATGTGAAACATCGGCACCCTTTATGTGAAACATCTCCATCGCCAACCTTGATGGGAAACTTTTCCACCTTTTATGGAAAACATCTCCACCCTTTATGGGAAACATCTCCACCCTTTATGGGAAACATCTCCATCTCCACCCTTTATGAAAAAATCTGCACCTTTCATGGGAAACATCTTCATCGTTTATGGGAAACATCTCCACCCTTTATGGGAAACATCCCCACCCTTTATGGGAAACACCCTCACCCTTTATGGGAAACAATCTAACCTTTATGGGAAACATCTCCACCTTTTATGGGAAACATATCTACCCTTTATGGGAAACTTCTCCATCTCCACCCTTTATGGGAAGCATATCCACCCTTCATGGGAAACATCTCCACCCTTTATCTCCACCCTTTATGCGAAACATCTCTACCCTTTATGGGAAACTTCTCCATCTCCACCGTTTATGGGAAACATCTCCCCTTTATGGGAAACATCTCCACCCTTTATAGGAAACATCTCCATCCTTTATGGGAAACATCTGCATCCTTTATAGGAAACATCTCTGCCCTTTATGGGAAGCATCTCCACCCTTTATGGGAAACATCTCCATCCTTTATGGGAAACATCTACACCCTTTATAGGAAACATCTCCACCTTTTATGGGAAACATCTCCACCCTTTATGGGAAACATCTCCACCCTTTATAGGAAACATCTCACCCTTTATGGAAAACATCTCCAACCCTTTATGGGAAACATCTCCCTACTTTATGGGAAACGTCTCCATCCTTTATGGGAAACATCTCCATCCTTTATAGGAAACATCTACATCCTTTATAGGAAACATCTCCATCCTTTATGGGAAACATCTGCATCCTTTATAGGAAACATCTGCATCCTTTATAGGAAACATCTCCGCCCTTTATGGGAAGAATCTCCACCCTTTATGGGAAACATCTCCATCCTTTATGGGAAACATCTACATCCTTTATAGGAAACATCTCCACCCTTTATGGAAAACATCTCCACCCTTTATGGGAAACATCTCCACCCTTTATAGGAAACATCTCCACCCTTTATGGAAAACATCTCCAACCCTTTATGGGAAACATCTCCCTACTTTATGGGAAACGTCTCCATCCTTTATAGGAAGCATCTCCATCCTTTATGGGAAACATCTCCATCCTTTATAAGAAGCATCTCCATCCTTTATGGGAAACATCTCCATCCTTTATGAGAAACATATCCACTCTTTATAGGAAACATCTCCACCCTTTACCCACCAGGTGTGAGGCAACCGGGCAGGAACGAACCGTAGATCTCCGGATTTCAAGTCTGGCGTCTTATCCACTTCGACCACCGCGTCTGGTATACAACACTTATTCTCTTTGTAATGTCATGGAAATGAAGTATCGGTTTTTCTGTCAAGTTTTGTGCAGATATTTTTTGTCTTTAAATTACGTTTGGCAAAGGTTAGTTGGCTGAAAATTTGCACCTGTCTTGTATTGAGTTGTGTGGTGTTGTATTGTATTGTATTGCATTGCATTCTATTGCACTGTATTGTATTGTGTTGTATTGTGTTGCATTGTATTGTATTGCATTGCATTGTATTGTATTGAATTGTATTGTGTTGTGTGGATTTTCGGGTGGAGCGCATATGAAATTGGTCGTGTGTGATGAATCCCTCTTGAACGAACTTCAAATTATGCGTGTGGGCGCGTGTGGTCGTCTGGATGTTAGTAGACAATATCGTTCTGTTGTTGTTTTTTTCTCTCTACTTTTTTGTATTCATTTTTTGCTTTGATAATCATACAAAACATAAAAACTGCTTCATTACAATTAAAGGTATTAAACAAATTCCATGTGTATATTGTTACCTAAATTTCTCGAAATCAGGAAAGCTTCCAACAAGAGATGGACCTATGAAATGTGTCTGAGTATAACTCTACCACCATAGTCTTACCTCATGTTATGATGATGATGATGATCGTCAACATCGTCGTCATCATCGTCGTCGTCGTCGTAGTCATCATCATCATCATCAACATCATCATCATCATCATCATCATCATCATCATCATCATCATCATCATCATCATCATCATGTGCCATGCCGCATGGCGTTGGCGATCATGGCCCTCCATATGAATCTATCTTTTGTCGCTTCAAGTTTTATCTCCTACCTTTCCTGGCCCCACCCACTCTGCAAAATTGTCTAGTATTTTCTCCTTGTGTCTATCTGGTATTTTTTCCCGTCTAGTTTTCCTGTAGTGACTAGGTGCTCAAATTTCTCTTCCCTCATAAAATGTTCTGTCAATGTTGCTAGTCTTTTCCTAATCTTCTTAGTTAATGTTCTTTTCTCTGTTTACTTCTTTCAAAAATGTCTCGTTTGTTTTCTTTGCTGTCCATGGAATTCTTAACATTGTTCTTAGAAACCACATTTTTCGGCTGCCTCAATCTTGTTCTGCTTTTCGTGTTGACTGCTCACGCTTCACATCCGTACAACAATATGGGTTGTACGTAACACTGAAGAACTCTCTTCCTGATGTTAATTGATAGGCATTTGTTGGTAAGAATGCTTTTCATTTTCTTGAATGAATGCTGTTTTAGATTGGCCAATTATATTGACTTTGCGTGTTGATTGTCCAGGCTTCACATCCATACGACAATGTTCTGACACTTTTGGTCAGCTGGCCTTTGTCAGCCGTATACGAAAGACATCATGTGTAATGCAACGGGGATGACAACAAGTAATGCACAAAGGGATGACAACAGTGAATGCACAAAGGGGATGACAAACAAGTAATGCACAAAGGGATGACAAACAAGTAAATGCACAAAAAGGATGACAAACAAGTAAATGCACAAAAGGGATGACAAACAGTGAATGCACAAAGGGATGACAACAAGTAAATGCACAAAGATGACAAACAAGTGAATGCACAAAAGGGATGACAACAAGTAATGCACAAAAGGATGACAACAAGTGAATGCACAAGGATGACAAACAAGTAAATGCACAAAGGGATGACAACAAGTAATGCACAAAAGGATGACAAACAAGTGAATGCACAAAAGGGATGACAAACAAGTAATGCACAAAAGGATGACAACAAGTGAATGCACAAAGGATGACAAACAAGTAAATGCACAAAAAAGGATGACAAACAGTGAATGCACAAAGGGATGACAAACAAGTAAATGCACAAGGATGACAAACAGTAAATGCCAAAAGGGTGACAAAAGTAAATGCACAAAGGGATGACAAGTAATGCACAAAGGGGTAACAAACAAGTAATGCACAAAGGGGATAACAAAGTAAATGCACAAAAGGGATGACAAACAAGTAAATGCACAAGAGGATGACAAACAAGTAAGCACAAGAGGATGACAAACAGACAGTAATCGACTTTCGTGGTGTTACGTGAACAGAGCTGAATACAGAATAAGACGGAAAGAATTTAAGGAGTTTATTCTATCGTTTAAGTCTCTCTTTAAATATCTAAGTCCTCTAGAACCTCCCCCCCCCTCGAACTAAAACGTGTATTAATAATTACACGTGAAAATTTCTGAATCCTGACTGGTCTATTCTTAGCATAGCATAGCTTGCACACAGTGGAACATGTGTATACACCACGCAATCAATCATAATGGAGGGATTGTTTTTTGTCTTTAAACATTCCCATTTCCCCTCCAGATGTGTATGTGCACGTTGTTGTGTTCATACTGCAGGCAATATGATGCTGCATAGTCTGCGTACTCAGTCTTCTGTGGGTGCGCTTGCTGGATGTTTTCATGTTTCCATAAACCGTTGGAAGAGGGACACGACTTGCAGGATCTTTAACCCTTCGACTCACGCACCCTATCCGCCAACAGCAAAAACTTAACCCTTTGACTCCCGCACCCTATCGCCAACAGCAAAAACTTACCTATGACTCGCACCTATCGCCAACAGCAAAAAACTTAACCGTTTGACTCCGCACCCTATCCACCAACAGCAAAAACTTAACCTTTGACTCCCGCACCCTATCCGCCAACAGCAAAAACTTAACCCTTTGACTCCGCACCCATCCGCCACAGCAAAACTTAATCTTTGATCCTCGCCTATCCACCAGCTTCCTACAGGAAGCTGGTGGATAGGGTGAGGGAGTCAAGGGTTAAGTTTTCGCAGGTAGTGGGTGAGGGTCAAAGGGTAAGCTTTTGCTTTGCTAGCATGGTTGTCAATGCAGGATGCTGGCGGACACAATGCTGGAGTCAAAGGAGCAACGTACATACTTGATGTCCTGTGTGGTTATAGACACATGCACATGATGGGCGGTTAGGCATTGGATGGTCAGCATACATATTGACCTGGGGGACGGGAAGAACCTCCACCCTTTACCCACCGGATGGGAGATACCCAGATAGGATCGAACCACCAGACCTTCTGATTAATGGTCCAGCGTCTTGACCACTTGACTGTTGTGCCCGTTATGATGGTCTGACAGCTCGGGGTTGTTCTCCCTGACGCTACCGCGCACCACCACCACCAACACCACCACCACCACCACCACCACATCATCATCATCATCTCATCATCATTCTTCTTCTTCTTCTTCTTTCCTCCCCTTCCCTCTCTTCTTCTCTTCTCTTCTTCCTCTTCTCTTCTTCTTTCCTCTGCTCCTCTTCCTTTCGTCATCGTCCTCCTCTTTCTCTTTTCCTTAGTAATTAGGATTGTGATTGTTCATATTCGACTAGAAGGGTGTGTAGTGGTGTGTGTAGATGTGTTTGGGTTGTTCGGTGTTGTGTGTGTGTGTGTTTGTGTTGTGGGTGTGTGTGTGTGTGGTGTGTGTGGTGTGTGTGTGTGTGTGTGTTGTGTGTGTGTGTGTGTGGGTTGTGTGTGAATGTGTCGTGTGTGTGTGGTGTGGTGTGGTGTGCGTGTGAATGTTGTGTTGTGTGTGTGTGTGTGTGTGTGTGTGTGTGTGTGTGTGTGTGTGTGTGTGTGTGTGTGTGTTGTTGTGTGTGTGTGTGTGTGTGTGTGTGTGTGTGTGTGTGTGTGTGTGTGTGTGTGTGTGTGAACAACATTTTCTCAGATCTTCATGGGTGAATCTGTACCAAATTTTAGTCCAAGCCACAAAGTGTTGAGGAGTTATGAAAACAATATCAACTTGGAAGGTGAAAGCTTTAATGTCAAGGTTCCACAGACCGAACAAGAGTTGATATTTGTTTAGGAAGGTATGTAAACATCGCTTTTTTCAGGAACTTGTGTCAATATCTACATTGTGTTTTTTCACAGACGCTACCACATCAAGTTTTATATCAGCCGAAAGATTCTTCAAGATCACTGTGACATTTTAGTTATTCTTTTCATTTCATTGTAAGTCTTCGTCCGCACTTCTTTCAAAGCACCACTGTAGGAAATGATTAATGATATTAATACAGCTATGTATGTGTACATGTGTATTATTTTTGTGCAATACGAAGTATAAACAATTTTCATGTTTTGTTGTTGTTGTTGTTGTTTTGTGACACTGTGTGGTTTTGAATTCATATTTTTGTTGTTATTGTTCGTGTGTGTGAGCGTCTTTGAGAGAGATAGAGAGAAAAAAGGGGGGGGGAGAGGAGAGAGAGAGAGAGACAGAGAGAGAACAGAGGAAAAAGAGACAGAGACAAAAAAAGACAGACAGAGAGACACACAGACAGAAAGACAGACAGACAAACAGACAGACAGACAAACAAAAGGCAGAAGGCAGACAAAGAGACAGGACTAGAGACAGACAGACAGAGAGAAAGAGAGCGGACGCACGTGGATGTGTATACATGCACGAAAAGAGAAACGTGAACAAGTGACATAACATTCAGTGAGTGTGTTAATTCTTACCAAACTATCAACAATCCACACAAACAACCTCCTAAGAATTAAAAAAAAAAAATTCTGGCCCAGTAGGCCTACTATCTCCAGCTTACAACTACTTTCCCATTGCAATCAAGAGATATGGACACTGTCATTATGTAAAGACGCAGGAGATAGATCAGGCACATCGTCCGAAGACATCAAGATAACGTCACATGGACCACCAGACATCAAGATAACGTCATCCAGACTACCAGATATCAAGATAACGTCACACAGACTGCCAGACATCAGGATAACGTCACATGGACTGCCAGACATCAGGAGAACGTCACCAAGACTGACAGACATCAAGATAACGTCACCCAGACCGCCAATCATCAAAATAACGTCACCCGGACTGCCAGACACCAAGATCACGTCACCCAGACTGCCAGACATCAAGATAACGTCACCCAGAATACTAGATATCAATGTAACGTCACCCACACTGCCAGACATCAGGATAACGTCACATGGACTGACAGACATCAGGATAAAGTCATCGGACTACCAGACGTCAGAACGTAGATAAACATCAACCACAGACTGCCAGACATCAAGATAACGTCACCCAGACCGCCAGACACCAAGATAGCGTCATCCAGACTGCCAGACATCAACGTAACCTCACCTGGACTGCCAGACATCAGGATAACGTCACCCAGTCTGCCAGACATCAGGATAACGTCACCTAGACTGTCAGACATCAAGATAACGTCACCAAGACTGCCAGACATCAAGATAACGTCACCCAGACTGCCAGACATCAAGGCAACGTCACCCAGGCTGCCAGACATCAAGATAACGTCACCCAGACTGCCAGACATCAAGGCAACGTCACCCAGACTGCGAGACATCAAGATAACGTCACGCACCCGGACTGCCAGACATCAATATAACGTCACCCAGACTGCCAGATATCAAGATAACGTCACCTGGACTGCCAGACGTCAAGATAACGTCACCCAAACATCAAGATAACGTCACCCGGACTGCCCTTTACTGGACACCAGAAGGAAGACGTAAGACATCATCACCATCACCATCACCATCACCATCATCATCATCATCATCATCATCACCATCACCATCACCATCACCATCACCATCATCATCATCATCATCATCATCTCACCTGTTTCACCTGTCGGCATCGGTGTTGGCCGCTGCACATTTTGACACCATCATCTCCCTCCAGACCGCTCTATCTTGACTTTTGTGGACAATGTCTTGTACATTTAGGCCACTGATGATGGTTATGTTCTCAGTGTATGAGATTCGAGATCTGCCTTTCTTCCCTTTTGCCACTGTTTTTCCTTGAAAGATGGTTGCCATGAGGTACGTGTTCTTGTTGTGTGACACACGGCTAATATACTTCAGTCTTCTCTTGTTGATGTCTGCTCGCAGTTTTCTGGTGGTATCAAGTTCTTCCAGGACACTTTCATTAGTTCTTCTATCTGTCCACTTGATACGTAGTAGTCTCCGATAAAACCACATCTCTGCTGCCGTAATTCTTCTGCGACCAGTTTTTCTCAGAGTCCGGGATTCGCAGCCATAAATTATGACTGGCCAGATCAAACATTTTAAAAGTCTAACTTTCAGGCCATTTGGTATGCCTCTGTCTTTCCAAATGTTGTTGAGTCGAACCATTTCTTGCCTTGCCGTTCCAGTTCTTATTTTGATGTCTTTGGAGCAGGTTCCATTATCAGTTTTTACAGAACCAACATATTTGAAATCCAAAGATGTCATGATTGTTTTCAGTGTCTTTGCCTTTGATGTGTAGTGTTTTTTGCTTTCTTGGCGTTCAAGTTTAGGCCAGCCTTTTTAACAACAACAACAACAATAACAATGATGATGATGATGATGATGATATTAAGAAGAAGAAGAACCAGTACACGCTTAATGTAGTTTGGAGTGACGGGAAATAACTCTGCTAATAGGAATGGCAAGGAGTATTACAGTAGTCGTTTCCCTTAAAGCGACTTGCGTCGCGGGTACTGTCTGTCCGCGCCTTGTTACTGGAGCGCATGTTCCATTCTCCAGTCCGCCACAGTTTTACTGCCCCCTTTGGCTCAGAAGTCACAGCGTCATGTTGATATCGCTGTGGTTGTGGGTTCAATTCCCAGGGCTGGCCACAGTTTGTTTCTTTCTTTGTTTTGTTTATTTGTTTTTTAATCTGTTTATTAGCTTGTTAGGTTCTTTCTTTCTTTCTTTCTGTCCTTCTCTTTTTGTTTGTTTCTTATTTCTTTGTTTATTATATATTTGTTTGTCTGTTTTTTGTTTATTAGCTTTTTCGATTCTTTCTTTCTTTTAATCATTGTCTCTTTTTTCCTTCTTTTTTCTCTCCTTTTTTGTCTCTTTGTTTTGTTAGTTCGCTGATTTGTTTCTTTGTTTCTTCGTTTGTTTCTTTGCTTTAGTTTATTATTTTTATATTTTTGTACGTTTCTTTTTTTTCTTTTGATATTTCAGATTCAGATATACATGTGATTACAATGTAGCCAAGATTATTCCACAAATAGACATGTTGTGTGTGTGTGTGTTTTGTGTGTGTGTGTGTGTGTGTGTGTGTGTGTGTGTGTGTGTGTTTGTGTGTGTTTGTGCGTGTGCATGTGTGTGTGTGTATGTGTGTGTGTGTGTGTGTGTGGTAGTGTGATCCTCAGAATCACAAAAGACACTCCCCAGAAAATCTATGCAGTACCTGCATGATCTTCTTATCTTCTGTCATCTCGAATACAATCCCAGCCAGCAATAACAGAAAGTGGCCTGTTCACAGCCCATCTGAATGTTTCCTTAATTCTGATGTTTTCATCCCTTTTTTTTAACCAAGACTTCAGAAGGTAAGAATACTGACTGGCCTTCAAGAGGTGGGGTAGGGGGCATGGGAAATGAACTTTCCTTTCCATTATTTTATGCCAGGACAGTCAAGGGAATATCCTGCTCTTCACGATTTTCAACTGCCATGGGATCTTTTAGCATATGCAAGCCAGAAGACATGATCATTTTGAATCTTCTCCATCACATGACATCTGTGACGTTAGTGCATATGGAATTCATTACGAGCGCAGAGATGTCAGTTTGAGAAACTGCAACTTAAAACTGTTGGGTACTTACCACAGCAAGGGAAACAACCCTCCTCTCTTAGAGAAGAGATCATTTACCTGTAGTTACTCCCCTTACACCAGTTTTGTACCCAACTTATAGCCTAATATTGACGTATATTTCATTTATTTCAAAAGTAAATCACGGACCCATTAAACTGCATAACTGTTACAAAAACAAAACAAAACAAAACAAAAAACAAACAAAAAACAAAAACAAACAAAAAAAGAAGAAGAAGATATTTTCGATTTAAAAAATGCAATACAAAAACGAGACACAATTTGTAATACCTGTTCCACGTCTCTGCAATTCTTGGGGTAAATTTCAGTTTCAGTTTCCCAAGACAAACAAACAAACAAACAAACAGTATTATAATATCTTAAGACATCATTTCGATGGTGAGCAAGAAACACTGAGGATACTGCATAGGACCCAGAGAATCAAGGCCTCACCACTCTCTGGACAATCACCTCCCAACTACCGGTGCAACTTGGTAGCCATTTCACCAAACAAAGGAGAGGGAGGGTGGCGCTGTTCATGTGCTGCATGACCCATTCGGACCCAGCCATCAGTTATTTTGTTTACAAACTGAATGAAAAGGTGGAGAGATGAAAAATCCTGAGAGATAGCCATGCAATACACATGATCTGATAGCCATGCAATACACATTTTGTGTGTGCGTGTGTGTGATTGTGAGTGAGATTATTTATGTAACAGCGCAGTGAGTCGAACTGAGAATAGCGCTATACAAAAACTATTTATGATTACTTTTATTATATAAATATATATACATTTATATGTATGTGTATAATGGGAGAGGAGGAGGAGAGAGAGAGAGAGAGAGAGAGAGAGAGAGAGAGAGGAGAGAGAGAGAGCATTTTATTCATACATCGTGTTTTCTGCTCTGAATGACAGCGAAGCCCCCTCCAGATTTGTTCTGGGTGACTGTTGCCATCCGAGTATAACATTTCAGCTGCCATGACGGTCGCAGTAGTCAAATGGCTAAACGTCGGAGTTCCAATCGGAAGGTCCTGAGTACGACCCGCCTCCACACATGCGCCTGTGTGCCAGTGTAAAGTGTGGAGAAACGTGTGCAGACATCAAATATGCACGTTAAAGATCCTGTCAATCATGTCAGTGGCTGGCATATAGAAACATGAAAACACCCAGCATTCATGTCCACCGAAGAGGAGTATGCAGACTATGCAGGAACATATTGCCTGCACATTGTGGGCAAAACAATTTATGCTTACAGTCAACCAAAAAATTTGTAAGATCCCCAGGCTAACACGGTCTGCTGGCATCTCTGTCTCTGCACATGCGCCGGAAGTTGCTTTTCATCCATTATCCAATCAAATTGCAATGCACAATAACCGGAAGTGTGAAGTCGACGAGTGATTCTGCCAGAAGCCCAAGGATCGGTATCTGTGTGAAACAAAAAACGACAAAATGCTGATCAAAGTCAAGGTAAAGAATTGTCAATCACTAAAAGTATTGAATATCTTTGGCAGCGTTGTATACATGATTCAGAATTGTTTTTTGGTTTACTGAAAATCTATGTAAATGACAATATCATTGTCTGTCTCTTGAGTTGACATGGCAAGCACAACTGAACAGACGAGTGTGAGTCGGTAGCTAAAATTAGCGTGAAAACGAAACATAAAATACAGTTGTATCGACACGAGGTCTTCGTCATACCCAAGGACTAGCTAGAGCCCAGACAGTAGATTTTGACTTGTTCCAAACGTAAAACCACCACTGTCGGTTTGTTATTTGTAGTACTGGCGTGGTGGTAAAGTGGTAACGAAGGTCGGACTTGCAGACCTACACTGTATGGGCAAAACAATGTGCTTACATGCATCAGAGGAAAAACCCCCACCAGCAGAGCATTTCAGATCCCAACAGGTGCACAAAACAGTTAAAATCCTCTCTCTCTCTCTTTTTTTTTTCTCTCTCTCTCTTCCCCCTCCCTCTCTTTTTAATACTTTTTTTTATATAAAGCAATGGTACAGCAGTAGACGTTAACATCCTGAAAAGGAACCAGTAACAGCATTATCAGTTCTGTACATGGCATGATCTGGAGGTGTCATACCATGATCCACACACATAGAACACACACACACACACACACACACACACACACACACACACACACACACACACACACACACACACACACACACACACACCACACATACATACACACCATGCTTGGTTAAGTGGTACTAAGTTTATTACTATTATGTGACCCTTGACCCAACTTGTAATCCTGTAACACACACGCACACAGACACACACACACACACACACACACACACACACACACACACACACACACACACACACACAGGTTTGATATGGGCCAAACATTGTGCCTTCATGCATCCAAGAACACATGGCTTGAAGTGTGTGGGAAGGAGGTGCATAGTAAAAAAAACTATACATTTTGTTAACTTGGTACATTATGTATACATACAATAATTTTCAAGCATACATTAGTTGTCAGCAAAGAGTGGTGGTGGTTTTCTTCTACCCACCCTACCCCCTTTTTTATCCTCCAGATGTCAGGTTGAATCCTGATAGATCTTTTTGTTTTGTATGTTTCAGACATTGACTGGAAAGGAGGTGAGTGTGATGCTACACCTGGATCATTAACCCTTTGACTCCCGCACCCTGTCCACCAACATACTGCATTGTCAACCATGCTAGTTTAAGCAAAAGCTTAATCCTTTGACTTTGCAGGAAGCTGGTGGATAGGGTGAGGGAGTCAAGGGGTTCAATTTTTGCAGTTGGTGGATAGGGTGTGGGAGTCGAAAGGAGTAAGTATCCCATGATAAACTTGACTGATCTTGCTGCTTTATTGTGACTGTAGTAAAAAGTTTGTAAAAATGCCAGAGAGGTGGTTGGTTTGAACACCCATCTAAAAAATCAGTTTGGGGTTTTTCGACCCTAACCAGTGAACTTGTTATAGGCTTGATGGGAAGACTGGAACTACACATTTGTGTCTCAACCACTTCAAGGTTTGTAACAGAGGGTGTTGCTCCAATTTCCCTTCCAGTAATACATGTCTGTATCTTATGGGCCTGGTTGACATCAGGCTATATTATGAAATAAAGTGTGGAGTACAGCCCTGAAGCACAGTCTTATTCTCAAATGGAACTCCATTGCACCATCACTAAGATCCCAATTCTCCTTGTTGTAGCATAGTGAGAAATTGTCCCAGATTCATTGGCCCTTCATGCCTGCTGTCATGGTAGTCTCAGTTTTGGTCAGTTTGGAGGTGTGTAGTGACTTGGGAGTGGTGTAGAACGGGGGACAGGAGGACACTGGGTTTTTTTTTTTTGTGCATGTTTTTTTTAATATAGCAACTGTTTGAGCTGATTAAGTAAACAGTTTGAAAATGTAGTTGTTTTGTGGACTATGCAGAATAGTATAGTTAGAAATTCAATAGAATATAGCTCCATTTTGTTTGCAAATGAAATGTTTAAAATGTAGTTACTATGTATAGTTGTTGGCAGTTATAAAATGTTTAAAATGTATTCACTGTTTTTGTTGAAAGACTAAACATTTTTAAAATGTAGTTGCTATTTTTGTGGGCAGAATAAATGTCTTTAAAATGTAACAACTATTTTTGTTGGCAGGGAAAAAATTCTGTGAATGTACTACTATTTTGTTGGCAGACATTTATAAAATTTAGCAACTTTGTTGGAAGACTAAACATTTTTGAAATATAGTTGCTGTTTTTGTGAGCAGACTGAAATATTTAAAATGTAACCACTCTGTTTGTTGTCAAAATAAAGAAAATTTAAATGTAGGTAATATTTTTAGTTAGCAGAATGAACAAAGTGTAGTTTGTATTTTTGTTGGCAGAGTAAACATGATGTTCCTTTGGCTTTGGTTTCAGCTTTAGCTTCCTGTAATACTAACAGGGAATGAGGGATGATTTGACAAACAAATTTTAAGAGAATCTTGTTTTGTAGTTTGGCATACTTTTGTATAAATTTGTTCTGTTCTGTCGCTTGTCTTACCACTTAGTTGTGCATAGTTTTTACGGGAGGGGTGTGGTCTAGAGATTTCAGATTTTGATGTCAAATCAAATATAATATGAATTTTGTTGGAACGTTTGTTTTTAAATCAAAACATGCAAATAGCATATACTGATATAGTCATTCATAATCCAAATTTGTCTTTTAGTCCAAACGTTTTTCTGTATGCTTGGATAGTATATGGTACTTGGATACTGTTAGAATGACAACAGCATCAGCTGCAGTGGTACTTGGGATGGTGTATGGTAATTGATGCTGTTAGAATGACAACAGCATTAGCTACAGTGGTACTTGGGATAGTGTATGGTAATTGGTACTGTTAGAATGATAACAGCACCAGCTACAATGGTACATGGGATAGTGTATGGTAATTGATGCTGTTAGAATGACAACAGCATCAGTTACAGTGGTACTTGGGGTAGTGTATGGTAATTGATGCTGTTAGAATGACAACAGCATCAGTTACAGTGGTACTTGGGGTAGTGTATGGTAATCGATGCTGTTAGAATGATAACAGCATCAGTTACAGTGGTACTTGGGATAGTGTATGGTATTTGATATTGTTAGAATGACAACAGCATCGGTTACAGCGGTACTTGGGATAGTGTATGGTAATTGATGCTGTTAGAATGACAACAGCATCAGTTACAGTGGTACTTGGGGTAGTGTATGGTAATTGATGCTGTTAGAATGACAACAGCATCAGTTACAGTGGTACTTGGGGTAGTGTATGGTAATCGATGCTGTTAGAATGACAACAGCATCAGTTACAGTGGTACTTGGGGTAGTGTATGGTAATCGATGCTGTTAGAATGACAACAGCATCAGTTACAGTGGTACTTGGGGTAGTGTATGGTAATCGATGCTGTTAGAATGACAACAGCATCAGTTACAGTGGTACTTGGGGTAGTGTATGGTAATTGATGCTGTTAGAATGACAACAGCATCAGTTACAGTGGTACTTGGGGTAGTGTATGGTAATTGATGCTGTTAGAATGACAACAGCATCAGTTGCAGTGGTACTTGGGGTAGTGTATGGTAATTGATGCTGTTAGAATGACAACAGCATTAGCTACAGTGGTACTTCGGATAGTGTATGTAATTGATGCTGTTAGAATGACAACAGCATTAGCTACAGTGGTACTTGGGGTAGTGTATGGTAATCGATGCTGTTAGAATGACAACAGCATCAGTTACAGTGGTACTTCGGATAGTGTATGGTAATTGATGCTGTTAGAATGACAACAGCATCAGTTACAGTGGTACTTGGGGTAGTGTATGGTAATTGATGCTGTTAGAATGACAACAGCATCAGTTACAGTGGTACTTGGGGTAGTGTATGGTAATCGATGCTGTTAGAATGACAACAGCATCAGTTACAGTGGTACTTGGGATAGTGTATGGTATTTGATATTGTTAGAATGACAACAGCATCGGTTACAGCGGTACTTGGGATAGTGTATGATAATTGATGCTGTTAGAATGACAACAGCATCAGTTACAGTGGTACTTGGGGTAGTGTATGGTAATCGATGCTGTTAAAATGACAACAGCATCAGTTACAGTGGTACTTCGGATAGTGTATGGTAATTGATGCTGTTAGAATGACAACAGCATTAGCTACAGTGGTACTTCGTATAGTGTATGTAATTGATGCTGTTAGAATGACAACAGCATTAGCTACAGTGGTACTTGGGGTAGTGTATGGTAATCGATGCTGTTAGAATGACAACAGCATCAGTTACAGTGGTACTTGGGGTAGTGTATGGTAATTGATGCTGTTAGAATGACAACAGCATCAGTTACAGTGGTACTTGGGATAGTGTATGATAATTGATACTGTTAGAATGACAACAGCATCAGTTACAGTGGTACTTGGGATAGTGTATGATAATTGATACTGTTAGAATGACAACAGCATCAGTTACAGTGGTACTTGGGATAGTGTATGGTAATTGATGCTGTTAGAATGACAACAGCATCAGTTACAGTGGTACTTGGGGTAGTGTATGGTAATTGATAGAATGACAACAGCATCAGTTACAGTGAAAAGAGGAACACTATCGGGTCACTCCTTTAGCCACAGACAGAAAGGGACAACTACCACCTTCTCTCCAGAGAGCAGGAAGTGGTCCTGATGAAAAATATCACCAGCCACATCCAACTTAGTGCCCATATGAACCTTGTGTTCAAACTGATGTCTTACCAACCTGTTCCTGTGGTCAAGAAGACCAGACAGCTAAACATATGATGCACTATATTGCTTCATTCAGGTGGAATGACAGAAGGCATTCGATTACAACTTGTGTCATCTTCAGGCTTCATGGCAGCTGGCAGGAACTGGGGGAAAGAAACCCAGCCATATTAATCAGCAGATGTGGTCTGGCCGTGTAGATTGTGAATGAAGCAAAAAGAAGAATGGCATTGCCGCTGATCTGTATACCCATTTCACTTACAGAGATCTGTATAGTCAGTGAAATTTTATATTCATAATGAAACAAAAAGTATAATGGCATGCTGCTGGTCTACATACCCATTACAGAGATCTGTAAGTCAGTGAAGTTTTGTATTGATAACGAAACAAAAAGAATGGCATTGCCGCCAGTCTATACCCATTACAGAGATATGTTTAGTCAGTGAAGTTTTGTATCAATGAAACAAGAATGGCATTGCTGCTGGTCTGTATATCCATTACAGAGATCTGTATAGTCAGTGAAGTTTTGTATCAATGAAACAAGAATGGCATTGCTGCTGGTCTGTATATCCATTACAGAGATCTGTATAGTCAGTGAAGTTTTGTATTGATAACGAAACAAAAACAAGAATGGCATTGCTGCTGGTCTGTATATCCATTACAGAGATCTGTATAGTCAGTGAAGTTTTGTATTGATAACGAAACAAAAACAAGAATGGCATTGCTGCTGGTCTGTATATATCCATTACAGAGATCTGTATAGTCAGTGAAGTTTTGCATCAAATGAAACAAAAAGAAGAATGGCATTGGTGCTGGTCTGTATAGCTATAGAGATCTATATCATCAGTGAAGTTTCGTATCACTGGGTCAGACCTGGTGGCGTAGAAGAAGAGCGCTCATCTTCCAGTCCAACTGCATGAACTTGCTTGGGTGTAAATCGTGCTCAAGCAAAACTTTACTCTGTGAATGCAGCCTCCAGTCTAGCCAGCGGTGAATGGTCCCTGACTTTCTTCACAGTTAATGAAGGTAAAGCAGAGAGGGAAAGGAGATGGCCACTGCCCTTATAAAGCTGGTCCTGACTGCAGGGTTATGGGACAGCCAAGCTCATTGCTGTTTTTGTTGTTGTTGTTGTTATTGTTGTCACTGTGTTAGTCAGTATAACCTAGACTTGAACTCAGAATCAAATTCATTCTCTGTTTTTCTGTTTACAGATTGAAATTGACATTGAACCTACAGACAAGGTATGTGTTATTTGTCACATTAGCTGTGTTTTAAATCTACTTTTTTCACATTTAAATTTTATGGATTTTTCTCCTTCCTTATTTTTTTAACCCTTTGACTCCTGCATCCTGTCTGTCAGTGACACTGGCAAAGCGAAAACTTAAACCTTTGACACCCTCATCCTATCTGCCAGCTTCCTGCAGGGAGCTGGTAGATAGGGTGAAAAAGGGTTAAGTTTTTGCAGTTGGAGGATAGGATGCGGAAGTCAAAGGGTTGAGCTTGTGTGATTTACTCAATGAATTTAGTTTGTTGTAAGAAAATATGAGACTGAATTTTCTATTTTGTGTGATTGTAGGAATACAATTTCAGTACCGGTAGATATGTGCACTTTTCATTCTTGCTCAGTTTGCCTAACACTCTCACACACACACACATTGCATTGTAGGCCTACATAATACTGTGGTATTGTGATTGCCATTGAGAAGAGCAACCCCTATTTCATGCACAATGTCTTTGTGACAAAAAAACAAATAACGATAAATAAGTGAATAAATATATGAATATATGAATAGATAAATGAATATATTCTGCATAATGTTCCTTTCTCAATGTGTGTGTGTGTGTGTGTGTGTTGTTTCAGGTGGAGCGTATCAAGGAGAGAGTGGAAGAGAAGGAAGGAATCCCTCCTCAGCAACAGCGCCTGATCTTCAGTGGAAAACAGATGTGAGTATGATTACTATGAATCATGTGTGGAATTATTATAACGTCTGTGTGTTTGTAGTGTCTGGTCATCTTCAGTGGAAAACAGATGCGAGTATGATTACTATGAATCATGTGTGGAAGTATTGTAACGTCTGTGTGTTTGTAGTGTCTGTCATCTTCAGTGGAAAACAGATGCGAGTATGAATCCTGCATTATATATTATGTCTGTTGATGACTGTGGGGAAAGACCTGCTGGTTGCTTGGAAAGACGGCAAACTTGTGATCCCTTTTAGGGCATTTCATACCTACTGAACAGTGAAATGAGCTGTGTCTGGAGCTGTGTTTATTCAGGATGAGAATCTGGATCCTTGACATCAGATTTATGAAGTTCAGCTTCTTCAGGATCAAAATCATCATCACCACCATCAGCAGCATGAACGTTTCTCAGTACTTCTTCAGGGTGAAAATGAAAGTTATAATTTTCACCCTGCCATTGCTGCCAAACAGTACAACTGAGTGCAGAAAAAATGTAACAAGTTTCTCAGCCAGTTGGGCAATGATGGAAGTACCTAAGCTTGCTATACTCAGGATCCCCTGTGGGAATACCAGGGTCTCTTTCAGTGTAAATAGTATCCCCACCTTCTGGAAAATCTAGAAATTTCCTGTTTTCTAGCACTGTTTCTCCCTTGCTTCTTTGCTTTCTGTTATCTCTTACTATCATTTTTTGCCTTGCTGGTCCGTTCACCTATAAGCCTATGTGTTATATAAAGCTTTACTTACTGTCTATTAGGATTAATAATTTTGGGTACATGTATTAAGTGCATTTTGGGTTCTAAAGAAATGTGATGTGCAGAATTTATGTACATTTTAGTATGCTTGGTCAAAGAAGAGTTTGTATAGTGTCTTCACGTTTTCCTTTACCCCCCCCCCCCCCCCTTCTGGTGATAAATTGGATGCAGTGGTCAGTGCTCGGGGCATGTCCTTAGATTATGTGCACATATGCTTTGGTAAGTGTATCTGATTCTTTTGAAAGATAGAGGTATTGACATGGTTATAACCCTATATGGGTCTGTGCAGTTGGCTGGGATCTCTTTCAGTATAAATATAATGATGATAAAGGACTTGTTTTTAACATGGTGTCGGCCCTAGTATGGCTGTCGTAGTTGGCTGTGCTGGTTATAAGCAATATGAACATGAACATGAACCTGTGCTCAGGAAAGAGTGAGCTTTCGGGAAGGTGAACCTTCACTATTCGGTCTGCTCTAGGCACACAGACTATATCAACAAGACATTGGTGATCATTAAGTCATGGCGTACCAGTACGTCAACGTCATCAGAGCAGCGAAGGGGTTAAATTCCACATGCTGTATGATATTGCCATGTTTTTCGTGCCTTTGTTGCTTCTCTTCCTTTGCGCTTATCATCTTTATTGACAGACTGTCACCCACCTTGTAATCTGCTCTCCAATTCTGAAATGTTCATTACAGTGCCTACACTGCAGTCATCTGGAGTTCTTGTTTGATATCCCTTCACTGTGTGTTTTCAAAATACAGTTAATATTGCAACTTGTTAACTTTGTCTTCTCCATCTAATTACACAACTTGTTTACCTAGCCTTCTCTTATTACACAACTTTTTCAACTCGCCTTCTTTATATGAGACAGTTTATTTTTAGGTAATTATTTTCATATACTTGATCTCAGCATAGATAGCATTGTGTAGAGTCCTAAGTGGCATTTTTAAGTTCTGGAGGGCTCTGTAAATTGTGATGAAATATTATAATTAATGTTGGTTTAAATGCACATACCCTACCATGTCTTATGTTCAATGTTTCAGGAATGACGAAAAGACAGCGCAGGACTACAAAGTGATTGGCGGTTCAGTGTTACATTTGGTCTTAGCCTTACGTGGTGGCTTTTCCTAGCTTCCCCTGTCAACTTCACGCGTTGTATATGTTTGGATTCGTTTGTTGACATGTTGTTGTCTGTGGTTTGTCAGACTGTTTGTGTTTTGATCTTTTCATACAGTGCTGTGGCCCCTTGTCAGGATGGTGTGTGGCATGTAGTATGACCCCCACCGCAATGATTATCACTGTTTAGATGGGGGTGATGGACAGAGTTATAAGAGCCACAGTAATTAAACCTCTTGGTGAACTGTAGGATTTGGATGACATTTTGTGGCATGTCCGTTTAACTGTGCTTGTGGGTGTGGTTGTCTGCTTTGCTAGAGGCTAAATGTCATTTGCTTCCTAGATTCTTGTAGTCATGTCAAGAAGAGTATATAAATCAGTTTATCCAGAGTTTGTTAAGAAAAGGAATATATAACTAATTTTATCCAGGGTTTGGTGGGGTTGTCTGACCTCCATGCAGTGTTAAAAATTAAAGCTGCCATCACAATTTTCCCAGAAATTTAATGATTTAAGTCTTTGTTCCAGGTATTTTGAAGATATTGGCGTTTCAGAAATTTGATGTCTTTGTTGTGGATGTTCAAAAGATGTTTAGGAGGTATTTATTCTGTTCATTTGAAAGTACAAAGGCTTTGTCCTGAAGGTTTGAAGATGTTTGGATCTTTGTTCTGTCAGTTTGAACGCATTGGGACTTTGTCTTTAAAAGTGTTTTTTAAGTTGATGGATTTTGTTCCAGTGAGAGTTTTGTGTCGTTGTATGATTTTTGAAGAATGATGATGCTACCCATGTCTTGTCTGCTCTAACCAGAATGAAAATCCATTTGGTACTCTGCAGTCCGACACTTGCTCTAACACTATCCACATATTTCTGTTTTCTGTTGAAGAAATGATGTAACAGCTTTTGCGTTCATTCTTGTGCGTGGATAGAAACGTAAAAGGCATTGAGAATTGTGAAGTTGAAGCCAGTGTTTGAGACAGGCAGAGGAAGTTGATGTGACAGTATTGAGGGCTGGGCTGCTTTGAAGAAGGGGAAAGTATTAATTGGCTTAGATTTTGAAAGCTGATTTCGGAAGTCCAAATGTTAGCTGTATGTTGTTTACTATTTCAATCCCTCACCCTGTCCACCAGCTTGGTACAGGAAAGGCTAGGGGATGAAAGGGTCAGTTGATTGAATAATTGTAACAGTAATAATTGTAACAGTAATTCACACTGTTCATTACTCAATGGACCACTGAACGTTGACGCAGACCGATTGCTTCTTTTGATAGAGGATGGATTTGGCATCTGATATCTTGAGTTCAATCCCAGCCAACAACATGAACAACTTGCCTGCTTACTGCCCTTGTTATTGTTTACATCATTCTGGTGTGTCAGCTTAGGTTTTCACAGGTCCTGTCCTTTCCCTTTCAAGACTGCCAGTGCACAGGGTTTTGCATGGACCCAGGGAGACAAAAGCCAGGTAATTGCAGACAGGTTTGGGTGGAGTGCATATGAAATTGTCAGAGTGCAGTGAAACAATCTTGAACAAATCCCACAATTTTTTTTTTCATATAACTTTCTTCTGAGTGACCAGGGAATGGTAGTCATGTTCTGCAGTTTATACCGTTCGTTTCTGTGTTTTAATTAGTCAAGAGTGTTTGTTGTCATGATGAAAAACCTCTGTTCAAACCCGATATTTAACTGTAATTGAATAAAACTTGTTTCAGAGCATGTTGTGTTTTTGTGTTATAGGTGTGTGTGTAAGGAGGGGAGTGTGCATGCTTGTATGCATGTGTTCGTTATTTCTTTTAAGGTCTATTCACACGTAAACTTTCAGACAACCAAGTCATATGATGAGAGAGAGAGAGAGAGAGAGAAATGTATGTGAGGAGGGGGATTATGTGTGTATGCTTTAAAAAAAAATTTCAGACAACAGCATGTAAATAAATATGCATACCTACATGCATAACTACATACATACACAAGTACATAATACATAATATACATAGCCTACATAAATATATATGCACAATACATACATGCATACATACATGCACACATACATATATACACACCCTGCTTTGCATAATTTCATCTGATTATCTTATCAGATTCATCTTTATTGTCTGTCAATGGGCTGGGGGGTGTATGTGATTTACAGGATGACTAATGCGTTATCTAAAGTTACCAGAAAACAATGCGTATAAATCGCATACATACAAAAACAACATTAAGTTTTTGCATCTCTTGCACAGATAAAACATTTTCACAACAAATAATATTGGATTTTGCGTCTCCCTCAATCCTACCGTCAATATTGCAGAAAGAGGGATCCTGCATGGGCAACAGCACATTCTCCACATCATACACCCAGGGATTCCGGTTGTGCAACTCCATAGTCCTTAAAGACCCAAGGGGACCAACCACAAGATGGTCAAGCCATTCTTACAATGTCTCATTTCATGAAAAAAATTATACAGAAAATCCAGTTAAATTCATGTGCACCAGATCAAAAACCATAGCTAACCTTGGTGGTTCACTCTAGGGTCGGTGGTTAAATTTCATGTAGCTGTTGACCACTCTCGCGTGATATGTTTTGACCCCCCAGCACTGCTGTGTTATAATGAAACTTCTATCAGATGGACCATGCACAGCATACACTGACAGCAAGATGATGACTATCAGGTCTCCTTCATTGACTGAATTATGAGGTGTCTTTCACTGACTAATCGGCGTTGTCCGACTATGCTGATAAATGCATACACGACCGCATGTGGTTTGATGCGTTTGAAAAAAGAACTTGCATAGTAAAAGGAAACCACCCCGTTTAAAAAAAAAAAATTCAAAAAGGAAAATTGGGAAGGGGAGGACGACAACATCCAGGTATCCAGATGGAAAAAGTGACAAAACGTCAAGATTCTTTCCTTCCCATGATCACTGCCAGCCGAAGCTTCTGAAGAACTAAAATTCATTTGAATCAAGGACGATGGTACAAAGTCACAACAGTCAAAATAGTGCTCTTATAACAACTTTTTCCGAAAGAACTAATGTTTGGCCTTTTTTTATGTGGCCTTGACCTTGGAGCTTTAACTTCCAAAATTAAGGCTTTATGACTTCTGAACAATCCACAGACAGCCTTCACCATAACGTGGTAAAAGGATACCCATACAGAGCTGACAAAATCACGCTCATACATTTTTGTTGTGTACTCCCAAGAGACGCACCTTTCTCTGGTTGTATGTAAGTAACAACACACCATAAAACACTTGTGATAACGATACCATATCTTTTGTTTCTGGAAAGTATAGACAACTGACACTAGCTCAAAACATTCTAGAGTCGTGGCTAGGGAGAACAGGACTAAAGCTGGGGAAACTCAAGAGATCTTGGAAAAGGACTAGTCTTCCAATACATACGCTGGATATGAACTTGTATTGATGGTGCCTTGTCAAGTGGGTATCAGGTGGTAAAAGTTGTAGGGCCTACTTCCAATCAGAAGGTCCTGGGATCGATCCACACAGACATCTCCACCTGGTGGGTAAATGGTGGTGATCTTTCTGATCTCGCAGATCAATGTGTGCAGACCTGCCAGTGCCTAACATTCACCATGTGTGAATAGAATATCAAATACACATATTAAACATACAAGTCACATGGTGGGCATGCAAGCTGGGTGTTTTCATATTTCCATAACCCATCTCTTACAGAATTTTTAAAGTGGGTTTAGGCACTTGCAAGATCTGCACACAGACTCAATCTGTGAGATGGGGCAAAAATGCACCTTTACCTACCTGGTAAGTGTTGGTACCCTGGAAGCTCAATAGAAATTCAACCTTTAACAGTTGGAAACACACACACACATGCACATGCACACACACAAGAAATCACTCCTCGTTTTTTCTGCATCTTGTTAAAGAAATACAAATCACTCCCTTCACCACAGCACTACAAATTACCCCAGCACTACAATACAACACGATATAACAAAAACCACTCAAATGAAACAGTACACTGTGTACATTTTCCCCACTCATGTACACCATCCAGAAAAACAATGAACACTATCTTACAGTCCACACCTCATACAAAATGTCAAAATACCTCACCCATTAAAATGTCACATTAACTGACAGTATGATATTCTATGGTACTGATGAAACGGTGTACACAGGTTCAATATTTGATTTCATTGTCCTTGCAAAAACGTATGTTTAGAAATGCAAATTCAAAAAGAGCTCGCATGCTTGCATAGGAACATGGCCATCACGTTTACAATTGTAAGAAAGGGAAGCATTTATGGGGTATCCTGTCACATATTTGTGACATTAACCCATTGACTCCTGCACCCTGTCCACCAGCATCTGGCACTGTCAACCATGCTAGCAAAGCAAAAACTTAAACCTGGAACCTGGTGGATATGGTGATGGAGTCAAAGGGTTAAGTTTTTGCAGTTGGTGGATAGGGTGCAGGAGTCAAAAGGGTTAAAAAATACTTCTACTCTCTTTAACTTACGTTGTTTCTGAAATAACCACATTTCATAAATATATATACTTCCTTTGTAAAAATTACTAAGACTATCATGGGCAGTGAAGTTTACATCCAGTGATGTGATGATAACTTATGCCTTGCCAGTAATACATGTACAAGTTCATTCTTTAAAATGAACAAAAACAATGGAAAAAAGACATAACTAGTATGCAAAAAAAGAAAATACCAAAATGTCAAAACAGCCATTGCACCAATGATACATCAAAAGTCTCCCAGCAGCAATGTGTTGACAACAGTTGTTGCCAGGCTACATAAATATTGAAATACAAACATATGAAACATGATACACAAGGCCAAATTTTCCAGAAAAAAAAAGCGTTTTTCTTTCAACTGAAAATACCTAGGAAACCACACAAATCAACATTCAAGACGAAATGCACAGGTAAAAGGAGATCAGTCAGTCTTGTCACAATGCAGCAAAACTTGCATGTACGAGCTGTAAACAGCTGTGTAGGCAACAACACAAATCTAAGTGTGAGCTGTAAACAGCTGTGTAGGTAACACAACACAAATCTAAGTGTGAGCTGTAAACAGCTGTGTAGGCAACAACACACATCTAAGTCTGAACTGTAAGTAGCTGTGTGGGCAACACAACACAAACAGGTGCATAAAAGGACCATTAAGCCAGAGGTACCAGGCCCGCAGCATCTTCTAACAAACCATGGTATCATGCAATATAACGGGGCTGAAGCCAGAGGTACCAGGCCTACAGGTGTCTTCTAACAAACCATGGTATCATGCAATATAACGGGGCTGAAGCCAGAGGTACCAGACCTGCAGGTGTCTTCTAACAAACCATGGTACCATGCAATATAACAGGGCTGAAGTCAAAAATACCAGGCCTACAGGCGTCTTCTAACAAACCATGGTACCATGCAATATAACAGGGCTGAAGTCAGAGGTACCAGGTCTGCAGGCATCTTTTAACAAACCATGGCACCATGCACTATAACAAGGCTGCACCCAGAGATATCAGGCCTGCATGCATCTTCTGACAAACCATGGTACCATGCAGCATAATGTCTGCTGAGGTACCTTCAGGATGGTGATGCATGGGATACCACACCTCCCATGCCATGGAAACCAATGGAACGATCACAATCATCAACAGGTCTGGCCTGACCCATAGACAGTTAACAAAAAAATGAAGTGTGCAAAAAACATTTTGAAAGATAATGTTTCCACTGCTGTAATATGTCACCATGACCACAACATGAAAAAGAAATGAAATTTCATGATCATACCTGAGCTGATAACAATAACAATGAAGTATACAAAAAAAAACATTCTGATACAAATACTGTTGACTTGCCAAGGAAGACAATTCTAAATGTGGCGGGGAAAACTCATAATCAGATTATACACAGTAAAGGGCTCATTCACACACACAACCCCACGCGCGCACACAGTGAAGTCTTAAACTGAATCACGCTTGTCATTTCCATTTTCAAACCCATTTAACATACGACTCTCAAACTTGGACTCTGGCAAACACCCCCTAGTGCATAACATCACCAGCTAGAAGACGCATCATTTGTGAAGAGCTGTCAACAAGACCTGACACAACAGGATCCCAAATATCAAATCAGAGGAAAGGCGGTAACATTGTCAGTCCACCATCATATTGTCAACAGAAAATCAAGTCGTTTGGTCATCTGATCACAATGTAACCCCACCAGCTAGCCCAACAAGCATATAACAAAATATTTGGATTAAAACTGGAATACCTGGATCAATGGGTGAAAGAGACTGAAGTTTGAAAAGCTGTTTGAAGTTTGAAAGGCTGCCAATTCATTTTACCATTTACATCTATGGTCCTAGGACCCTAATACTGAATGAGAGAATGGAAAGGTTTTGTGACTTTCTTACGTCCATTTAAGTCCACCAGTTCGATGATGACCAAGCATTCAGTGACCTTCGCTTCCACCGATTCCATCAGTTGCACTGCTGCCTTCATGGTTCCTGAAAACAAAATTGTAAGCTTTCACAAAATGAAACGATCTTTTGCCAGAATCCCCAAACTGCCTGCTGTGGATGTGTGCATGGTCTTAGATACCTGGGTCCCTGGTCTTAGATACCCAGGTATGTGGTCCCTGGTCCTAGATACCTGGGTACATGGTCCCTGGTCCTAAATACCCGGGTATGTGGTCCCTGGTCCTAGATACCTGGGAACTTGATTCTAGATACCCAGGTACATCACTACATGGTCCCTGGTCCTAGATACCTGGGTACCTAGTCCCTGGTCCTAGATATCTGGGTACCTGGTCCTAGATACTTGGTCCTAGATACCTGGGTACCTGGTCCTAGATACTTGGTCCTAGATACTTCTGGTCCTAGATACCAGGATATCTGGTCCTAGATACCTGGTCCTAGATACCAGGGTACCTGGTTCCAGATACCTGGTACCTGGTCCTAGATACCTGGTCCTAGATACCAGGGTACCTGAGATACCAGGGTACCTGGTCCTAGATACTTCATCCTAGATACTTGAGTACATGGTCCTAGATACCTGGTCCCTGGTCCTAAACACCTTGTCCTAGATACCTGGGTCCCTGGTTCTAGATACCTGGTCCTAGATACCTGGGTATCTGGTCCTAGATACCTGGGAATCTGCTCCTAGATACCTGGGAACCTGCTCCTAGATACCTGGTACTAGGTACCTGGTTCAAGATACCTGGGTACCTGGTCCTGAATACCTGGTCTTAGACACCTGGGTACCTGGTCCTGGATACCTGGTCTCTGGTCCTAGATACCTAGTCCTAGATACCTGGTCCTGGATAATCTGGTCTCTGGTCCTAGGTACCCGGTCCTAAATACCTGTGTATCTGGTCTCCTGCTGGCTAAAGGCAGGTAAAGCAGCCAGGGGAGAGCTGGGAACCACCCTCAAACACCTGACCCCAAAAAGGTAAAGGTCTCTGCCACCTCACTAGCCCCTCACTCCCCCCCCCCCCACTACTGGCCTAAGTTTAGGGACTGCCTACACCTTGGAGGGGGGTGTGTGTATTCTGTCTCATCTTATACAATGCTCCTGTGTCAAGAGGGAGGCTTTTTGTGTCACTACCCCACACTGTTCATTTTCAGCTCTCAAAAGGTAACAGAATCTGGAACAATACTTCATAATAACAACAACAACAACAACAGCAACAATAACAAGGATATAATACTAATAATAGTAATAATAACAATAACAACAACAACAACAACTATAGCAATCATATTAATAATAATAATAATTGCAACAACAATAATGATGATAATGATGATGACGACAACGATGTCGAAAAAAACAACAATGATGATAATGATAAAAAAAAAACCCAATGATAATGATAATAATACTATTAATAGTATTAATGATAATGATAACAACAATAGTAATAATACTAATAATATGCCCTGGTATCAACCAGGCCCCAGAGATACAGACCCTGTGGTGCTGGTCAGGCACTCTGAGCAACACACTCAATAATACATCCAACTCAACAGTATAATGCCAAAATAAACTTTCACTTGTCCATTTTTAATGCTCAGTGGAACAACTATATGGCTATGTTCTCCCCACAGAAAATGAGTTTTCTTCATGGCATTTTTTAAATCTTGATCAGCAATAATAAAACCATCATTGTTTAGAATACTGTCACATATGTTTTGTATGTTATAGGTTGTTTGTATGTGAACAATACTTGTTTTGTATGTGTAGATTGACATCATTTTTGTTACCACAGTGGTCGTTGATGTTTGATTGTCGTATAGCAAAAAGATCTAGTTTGAGAAAAAAAAAATCATTTAGGGATGTTGACATATGCTTACATCTTGATGTTCATTTTTGAACCTCCAATGTATAGAATGTCATTATGTGTGTCTTATGCTGTATAAGGAGTTTGTATGTCAGCGATGTCTTTTCATGTTTATGATTTTACATCGTTTTCCGATGCCATATTGTATGTTTGATGTCCGTTTGATGTGGAGCAAAAATGACTAAAAAAGTTAATTAAAAAAATCTAGAATAAAGTGGATGAGACTGAACTGTGTGGTCCCAGTCTTCAAAACAAGCTTACAGCACTCTCAGCTCTGGGTAGAAGCTGACCAGGGGTGAAAAATCCCATAGTAATTTGTTTGGCTGACAGGTGTTTGAACCAACAACCTTCCAGTCAGTGGTTCTTAAGTCTAACCACTTTACCTCACTGACCACCTGCCTTCCCTTTTTACAGAAGAACAACTGAGCCAAAAGTTGAGATGTTCTGTTTTTAGTCTAAATTTGGACTCAATTTTGACTGAAAATCAGTCCTAGCCAGTAACATTAAAAACTGTCCTGTTTGCTGCCCGTTTTCATGTTTCCATCATTGTGGTGGTGTCAGCTTAGTGTTTGATAGGTCTCCTTCCCACCTTCACTTCTCAGTTGAAGACCTTGCAACCACACACACACACACACACACACTCACAAAGAGTAATTAAGGAGCAAACAACTCACCTCCCATGGCCAGGAAATTACTAACAATTATCCAATTATCTCTCTCTCACTCCCTTTCTCTTTCTCACACACACACACATGCATGCATGCAACCCCCCTCCCCTGTGGGGATGGCCTGGGGGGGGGTCTTTCAGTATAAATACAATCCCCACCTTCTGGAAATGCTGTGCTAGACATTTCCTCTTTTCTGTCACTCTCTCTGTTTCTGCCTTGTTCCTTTCTTTCTGTCATTTCTGCCTTGCTGGTCCATTCACTAGTATGTGTTCAATAAAGCCTCACATACTTTCTCTTAAGACTGATAATTGGATACATGTATTAAGTGCATTTTGGGCTCTAGGGAAGTGAGATATGCAGAAGCAATTTTAGGTAATTTAGGCCTGTTTTTATATAAGTTCTAGTGTCCTTTGTTACGCTTAAATTTGTATTCAGGTACGTTTTTTAAATCTCCTGAGCGATTCATTGGATGGAGTGGTCAACGCCAGGGGCATCTCCTTAGATTATGTGCTTGAATGCATTGATATGTGTACTTAATTTTCTGTTCCTATTTATGTCCTGTTGAAGTATTGTGTGTGTTTTGAAACGGTTATAGCCCTGATATGGTTTACGCAGTCAGTTGGCTGCGCTTTAACCTTTTGACTCCCGCTCCCTCTTCACCAGCATCCTGCATAGTCAACCATGCTCGTAAAGCAAAAACTGAATCCTTTTACTCCCTCACCCTATCCAGCTTCCTGACTTAATCCTTTGACTCCCTCACCCTATCCACCAGCTTCCTTCAGGATTAAGGGTTAAGTTTTTGCAGTTGTAAATAGGGTGCAGGAGTCAAAGGGTAAGGAACAAACAACTCACCTCCCATGGCCAGGAAATTACAAACAATTATCTCTTTCTCACATGCACGCACACATGCATGCACACACACACGTACGCGCGGGGGAATCAAGCAGCAAACAACTCACCCCCTGTGGCCAGCAAATCGTCAACGATCACCACAGACTGTCCAGCTTTTACAGACTCCTCCTGCACTTCAAACTTGTCCTGCACGGAAAACCAGAAAACAAAACACTGTCAACCCACCTATCAATATGGCCACGTGGTTCACACAATGGACTGTCAACTTCAAAGTTGTGGGGTTCAAATCCCCATTAGTCAAAAAAAAAAAAAAAAAAATATATATATAAATACACACATATATACATATATATTGTGGGAACTTTTTTCTCACAATATATATATATATATATATATATATATATATATATATATATATATATATATATGTGTGTGTGTATGTGTGTGTGTGTGTGTGTGTGTCTGTGTGTGTGTCTGTGTGTGTGTGTGTGTGTGTGTCTGTGTGTGTGTGTGTGTGTGTGTGTGTGTGTGTGTGTGTGTGTGTGTGTGTGTGTGTGTGTGTGTGTATGTGTGTGTGTGTGTGTGTGTGTGTGTGTGTGTGTGTGTATACTTTTTTTTTAATGTTGTGGGAATTTTTTGTTTACGATCAATTCCTGCCTACACATGGGCATGATATGGGCTTGTTAGCAAGACCAGGATCACACAGTTGAGTCTTGTCCACTTCAAATATGTGTCCCTGAGAGTGTTGCTCAAGTTTCTGGGGGCAAACACTGCAGGTGTATCTATCACTCAGGCCTGGATGATGTCCGGTCAGAATAAATTATGACTGTAAAGTAAGGTACATCCTGTCACACAGTCTGAATCACAGATGGAAGTACACAGCACCATGATCATCATCACCATTATCAGGAACTCATCAATCATTATAGTAATAGTAAAAACTGTCCCAGATTCTGTGGCCCTTCATGTCCTGATCTTGTGGTGACCTGTTTGGGTATTCTCTGTCGCTTCTATGCAAGAGGCAAATCCAAGTTGGGATCTAGGGTGTCAGTACTTACAACGACTGTCATTGGAAAACTGGTGGTGGCCTTTTTACTGAGGGAAAAAAAGGGGGGGTGGGGGGGGGGGGGAGAAATCTTTTTCTCAGTCTAGCTCAACAATTAAGCATTTCTCAGTCTAGCTCAACAATTAAGCAAAAACTATTGGCTTTGTGCACAATATCCCTGGAAGACAATCAAGCAATTACTGGCTTTGTGTGTAATATCCCTGGAACACAACTAAGCAATATACTGGCTTTGTGTGCAGTATCCCTGGAACACAACTAAGCAATATACTGGCTTTGTGTGCAGTATCCCTGGAACACGATAAAGCAATGTGAATAACTGGCTTTGTGAGCATATCCCTGGAACACAATCAAGCAATTACTGGCTTTGTGTGCAATATCCCTGGAACATGATAAAGCAATTACTGGCTTTGTGTGCAATATCCCTGGAACACGATAAAGCAATTACTGGCTTTGTGTGCAATATCCCTGGAACATGATAAAGCAATTACTGGCTTTGTGTGCAATATCCCTGGAAAACGATAAAGCAATTACTGGCTTTGTGTGCAATATCCCTGGAACAAGATAAAGCAATTACTGGCTTTGTGTGCAATATCCCTGGAACACAATCAAGCAATTACTGGCTTTGTGTGCAATATCCCTGGAACACAATCAAGCAATTACTGGCTTTGTGTGCAATATCCCTGGAAAACAATCAATGAATTACTGGTTTTGTGTGCATTATCCCTGGAACACAACTAAGCAATTACTGGCTTTGTGTGCAATACCCCTAGAACACAACTAACAATTACTGGCTTTGTGTGCAATATCCCTGGAACACAATCAAGCAATTACTGGGTTTGTGTGCAATATCCCTGGAACACACTCAAACAATTACTGGCTTTGTGTGCAATATTCCTGGAACACGATAAAGCAATTGCTGGCTTTGTGCGCAATATCCCTGGAAACTGGATCAGAACAGGCACTGCTGAACTCCAACACAGTGACACAGCAGCAGTGCAGGATCTCCTCTGGTGGGTGGCCTCATGGTAGTTTGACACTGCTGGCTCCCTCCCCTGGACTTCCTCACACTGGGATTTTGACAGAATGAACTTGGGGCTGGTCGTGGGTTATGGGTCAGAATAAACGGTGTGGAAACAATGCCAATGGGGCAGGATAGAAGCAAAAAAAAAATTGTCAACCATTTTCTGTTTTTATTTTTGCTTTGGTCTTTGCTGCCCGGTCTTCTGTGCAGTCTCAGTATCAGTACTGTCACTACCCCCACACCCCTCAATTTCGCTGTCCCAACACACCTCCAAGTCTGTTGAAACAGGTCACCATGGGAGCATGTCACAAAGTTTGGGAGTCTGATGTCGGTCCAAGAGAGATTCATCACAGTTGGACAATCCAAAATACGTTCCGTCCACATCTGCCCACGAGTCTGGCTGACGCCAGGATATTTTATGATAGCAAGCGTAAAGTACAGCCCCGTCACACAGTCTCAATCCCAGATGGAACTCCATAACATCATGATTATCATCCTCCTCATCATCATCATCACATTGTAAAAACTGCAAGCTTCTGTGGCCATTAAAGTGGTATAGAAAATGGAACAACAACAACAACAAAAAAAGGTGAGCACAAAGGTAACCTTGCTGAGTGCAATGATCCTAAAAAGAAAAAAAAATCTGCCTGCAAGCATCTGGCAGACACACTAAGCCTGCACAAAAATCCTATGCACTGGCATACGGGGGGTTGAGGCGGGGGGAGGAGAGACCTATGAAGCATTAAGCCTACACCATCAGAATGATGAAAATATTCAGATGAGCAGCCAACAGGCCAGTTTTTAATGCTGCAGGCTGGGAATGAATTCAAGACATTATGAAGGGCCAGGGCATCTTGCACACACACACACACACACACACACACACACACACACACACACACACACACATCTACACTTACTTCCCCATACTCCAACTGGTACGACACACTGCAACATTTCCCAGGAAGTTTCCCCGCCTTCCTGACAGGAACAAAGGCCACACCCAACTGAGTGGCCATCATGGGGCCGAAGAGAAAGCCTCGGGATTCCAATCCCACAATTATGTCCACGTTGGGGGCTACAGCCCGCACATGCTCACACAAAATGTCGACCAGCTTCTGTAAAGCTTTGGGGTCACGAAGCACAGGAAATATGTCTCTGGAAACATAAACAAATGTCTCTGGAAACATAAACAAACATTTTCATAGAAAACAAGTCACCTTTCTGTTATTGTTATTGTTATTGTAAGCCCAGCAAACTGCATGGAGCCATATCAAGGCTATAACTGCTTCAAAACATACAAAACTTCAACAGGAAAAAACCCCAAAGAAAATCAAATACCCATATCATTGCATTTGCGCACATAATCTAAGGACATGCCCCTGGCACTGACCACTCCATCCAATTTATCACACAGGGGATTTAAAAAACACCTGAATACAAATTTAAGCATACCTAAGGACATCAAAACATACTGATACATAAAAAAGGGCATAAATTACCTGAAATTGCTTCTGCATATCTCATCTCCCTAGAGCCAAAAATGCAATTCATACATGTACTCAATTAACAATCCTTAGAGAAAGTATGTAAGACTTTATTATCAAACACATGCAGGTGAATGGACCAGCAAGACAGAAAAGAATAGGAAGAAATGACAGAAAGGAAAGGAACAAGGCAGAAACAAAGAGAATGACAGAAAAGAGGAAATTTCTAGCACAGAATTTCCAGAAGGTGGGGATACCATTTATACTGAAAAAGCTGGGGTGGTGGTGGTGGTGGTTAAAACAAACAAAAAAATTAAGTGCTAACCTGCCTGGGATTCTCTGTCCATCTGTTTCAGCTATCTTTTTTTCTCTCTAGATTAACATTCCCTTTTTTCCCGGGATGTGTGAGGGGGATGGAAGGGTTTCTTTCTTGCTTTGTTTGTTTTTTTGCAGCAATAGACAAACAAAAAACAGATACATAAGATCGATAAGACAAGCAGATGTTATCACTGGACAGACACAAAGACAGACAGACACAAAGACAGGCAGATACATAAGATTGATAAGACAAACATATGTTAGCACTAGACAGACACAAAGACAGACACAAAGACAGATATATAACTATAAGATTGATAAAACAAGCATATGTTAGCGCTTGACAGACACAAAGACGAGACACATAAGATTGATTAGACAAGCACATGTTAGTACTAGACAAAGCGACAGACATAAAGACACTAAACAGACCGACAGACACAGACAGATACATAAGACTGATAAGACAAGCATATATTAGGACTAAACAGAGCACTAGACAGACACAAAGACAAGCAGAATTGATAAGATGAGCAGATGTTAGCACCAGACACAAAGACAGATAGAAAGATAGACAGACAGATAAGACTGCCAACACACACACACACACATGCACACACACACATGTGGACATTTCATTCATGACACAAAGACAGACAGACAGACAAAGCCAGTAAGACACAGGCACATAAATATATGCACACACACGTGCATCATTTTATTCAAAGAATCTATTTTTTCAATTATCATTTTCAATAATCCCAGACCCCTGAGACAACAAACAAGAAAACTGACAAACTTAGAACTAATGGTGTGACACCAAATGAAATAAGAGGGAAGCAGGGAGAATTTTAAATATCTACTAAGTAACATAATTCTTGAGAGTCACGAAGTTATCTCCCATGTAGAATTTCTCAAACCCAACACAGTTTGCGCTACCCATTCAGCTAGCATAGACGCAGCCACAAAATTTAGTTGATGGTGTGACAGATGGGAGACTGTACCATGTATGCCTAAAACAACATGGTACAATCACACTGAGACAGATTTCCAACATCACCACAACAGCTGTGTCCACAGACACAAACAGTTTGGAGTTGGGACTCTCTTCACAAGGAGATTCATCACACTTGGACAAGTTCTTTAAGTGTAATCGGTAAGCAATGATCGGGCAGACTCCCTGAGCCTGCGCAAAACCCAAGATGCAATGACAAGGTCTTGAAACTGGGTAGAGGAAGAACATGACCTATGAAACAATGATATCACCAGAATGATTGGAACATCAACTCTTTGACTCCTGCACACTATCCACCAACTGCAAAAACTTAACCCTTTGACTCCTTCACCCTATCCACCAGCTTCCTCTAGGAAGTTGGTGGATAGGGTGAGGGAGTCAAAGGGTTAAGTTTTTGCTTTGCTAGCATGGTTGACAATGCATGATGCTGGTGGACAGGGTGCGGGAGTCAAAGGGCTAAGATGGGCAGCAAACAGGCCAGTTTTTATGCTGCAGGTTGGGATGGAACTCAAGACAACAGATCTTATGTCCATGGCTCGATCAAAAAAATCATCAATCAGCCCACAACAGACAGACTGACAATTCAGCAAACTTCGGGTCCATGACAGCCTCAACATCATTGATTTTGCTACTTGCTTTGTGAGACTAACGTCCTTATCATAGCTTATGGCTGTATGCCCACAAGGTCTTGAATTTGAAATGAGTCAGGGAGACATGGGACCAGTGTTTTCAGTTGACTGCACCATCTATTTGGAACTTACTGCCAGCTGATCTAAGAAGTAAGGGATTTGCCCCCATCCCCCACACACTTCCCCTGCCCTTTTTGCATTTCACATCACAATTCAAGATATACCTGTTCACCCAGGTCTTCCATTGTCAAAAGATTTACCTGTTTACCCAGGCCTTCCATTGTTAAGATCAATTATCACAGTTGTTTATCCACCAATATCTGTTCATCTACGGTTCCCATTTTTACATCAATTATCAAAGTTGTTTATCTATCAATATTTGTTCACCCATGTTTCCCACTGTTAATAATACCAATTACCATAGTTGTTTATAGATCTACCAATATCTATTCACCTAGGTTTTCCATTGTTCATATCAATCATCATAGTTATCCACCAATATCTCTTAACCCTTTGACTCCTGCACCTTGTCTACCAGCATCCTGCATTGTCAACCATGCCTGCGACACAAAAACTTAACCCTTTGATTTCCTCACCTTATACACCAGCTTCCTGCTGGAAACTGGTGGGATTGGTTGAGGGAGTCAAAGGGTTAAGTTTCTGTAGTTGGTGGAATTAACCAAGGCTTTCCATGATCATATCACAGTGTGACAGAGCTAGCTGCCTGTCTCCCTATCCATGTCTATGATCATGTAACAGAGTGAGACAGAGCTAGTTACCTGTCTCCCTATCCATGTCTATGATATAGAGAATGAAAGAGTAATTACCAGTCTCCTTATCTACATCTATGATCATATCACAGTGTGCCAGAGCTAGCTGTTTCACTATCCAATGTCTATGACACCAGTGAGTGGAGCTAGTTGCTTATCTCCCTATCCATGTCTATGATCATATCACAGAGCTGGTTATTGTTTCCTTACTCATGTGTAAGATACCACTGAGTGACGAAACTAGTTGCCTGTCTCTGTGATTATGTCTCTGATCAATCCTAGGTTTATCAGGAAGGGACAGCTGTGACATTCACACCCATTAATGTCCAGTTGTACTGTATACAGACAACAGCAATGGGATGATCCATAATTCTTCAGCTGTGGAAGAAGACAGTGTTCAATAATGGCACAGTTTATCTCTCTCTCTCTTGCTCCTACAGATGTTGCACATAAAACTGGAGTTTGGAGATAGGAGTTTGTTCAAGGGGAAGTCACGACACTGGGAAAATTCCATATGCGCCCCCCCCCACCCCCCCCCCCCCCCCCCCCCCAATCAAAATCTGCCAGCAGTTATCTGGCAGACTCCCTCAGCCTGCGTAAAACCCTAAGCGATAGCAAAGTTTTGTAATGGAGGAAGGGGAGGGGGAAGGGAACCCATGAAACATCTAGCTGACACAAACAGAATGATGGAAACATGGTTAAGAATAAGATGGGCAGTGATCATGTCATTTTTTAAATAATGATATTGTAGGTTGGAGTTAAACTTGAGATTTCATCAGATCTTGAGTTCACAGCTCTATCAAAGGAACCAGCTCACTGCACTTTCACTAAAAGTTTTAGGGTCTTTCTTTTTTACAAAAAAATTTTTTTTCACAGATTTTCTTTATACCGTCAGATCAAGTCTGACAATAAATTTTGTGCTCATGTACATCAAGTTTCTTATGATTTTAGCAATAAATATATGATATGTTGAAAGATCTGAGAAGCCAGTAACAGAACCAATCTTTTGTAATGAAAACAAAACAACTGCAAATAAAATATACTACAGAATCTATCTTTTGTAATGAAAACATAAAGATTGCTAGTAATGTAATATACTATGAAACATGGTTTGAAAAGGATATGATATTGTTTGGCCTTGCTAATCCAGATGGTACCTATATAACCTTGCAAAATTTTAAGCAAAATGATGGAATTAATTCAGACTACATAACAATGAAAGTATTCAAGCAATAAGGAGTCTTGTGCATAACTCAACTGTAACATTACAATTAATAATGATGTGATTGGATACATGTATGTATCATGTGAGTATATGTATATTATCGCATACTGCAGCTGGTGGACAGGTTGAGGGAGTGAAAGGGTTAAGTTTTTGCAACTTATGGACAGACTACAGGAGTGAAAGGGTTAACAGTCCCAAGATGATGGGCATGGCAGTCAAGTGGATAAACAAGACACTTCCAATCACAAGGTCCTCGGCTCAATCCAGCCTGGAGTATGGATACCTCCCTCTGGTGGATAACGGTCACACGGTGAAGATTTTTCTAATCTCTAAGGTCAACATGTGTAGACCTGCCAGTACCTAAGCCCCTTCATGTGTGTATGCATGCAGAATACCAACTAGACGTCTATCATTCTATGCACATCAAAAATCCTCCGAAGATGATGAGTGTGCAAGAACATACCGAGTGTTGTCAGCTTGCTCTACAGCGGGGGCTGCCCAGTTTGTCACAGGCCCAGTTTGTCACAGGCCCAGTTTGTCACAGTGGGTAGACTACTTGCTACCTCCATGCTACCCTACCCTATCTTCGGCCTGCACCAAGTGTAGGCTTGGGCGGGTTCGAAACCGGGTTCGAATTGGTGGTGTACAGATAGTCCCTCTAAAATGTCAGTTCAGCTTGTGTTGTTCAAAATTTCTTCCTTTTTGTATGCAAATCAAAGCAAATTACTCTGTAAAAATTTCAACAATGAATGTTCTTTGGTTAAAAACAATTGAAAAATAAAATTCTATTCATACAATCAATCAATCATTCATTTACTGTTTTTGAGAGTGTCAGTGATAACTTCCATCATGCAGGGCACAGTCGAGGGTGGGCGCAAGCGAGGACGACAAAGAAAGAGCTGGTTCGACAACATCAAAGAGTGGACGGACATGACCCAGACCCTGCCAGACCTCTTGGTGCAGGCCGAAGATAGAGTGACAAACTGGGCCTGTGACAAACTGGGCCTGTGACAAACTGGCATGCTTCTTGAAAACATGTTTGATAATGCATAGCGTAATACTCAGTGAATCCAAGTGATGTCTACTATGCTACATACGAATGAGTTATATAATAAATTTTGGCGTCTAATCTATTCTTATGACTTACCTAGGCTAGTATATGTGCGGAAGGTCGGTGGTTCGAATCCGCTAAACGCTGGTTCGATTTTTCCGGCCTGAAAACTCCCTCTGTGACGTCTGTCCACCCAGCAGTGAATGGGTACCTGACTTCGGTCGGGGGAGGTTTAAAAAGGCGGCGAAAGGAGAGGGATGGGCTCCGCCTTTCATAATGCCGTGCCCTAGACACGGTGAATCTTTAACAGTTCACCGCCCCTACGGCCATATTGACCATGGGACCTTTAACCTTTAACCTTTAAAATTAGTAAATAACTGGTGTACTTACCTGAATAAAATGCCCTGTTTGGGGAAGTCTGGATGGCTTTTAATCAATGATTTAATTTCGTCCAGTCGAGCATCTGCCATGATTGCAATTTGTGTGACTGGATACCGATCCTAACCAATGCGACAGCCGGCGTGTCTGAAAAAGATCGTGGAGGTTCCTACCGATTTATACTAGGCACTACTACACTCAATACGAACAGGGCGTCTGCTGCTCCTGTTCACGTGGTCCCCCGTGCAGTATGACTCTAGGACTGAATAAGAATTTTGAAAGATTGCAATTTTGAATGACAAATACAGGAAAGTACAACTGTGTTACAGATAGAATTTTACACTGTTTTGAAGCATGGTATTTGATAGTTTCCTTAAATATTGTGTCCAAGTTATGTACAACGTGATAACTCCATTCGGGAAAATCGTCAATTGGTATCATCTCATCAATCTCGTTTATTCTCGAGGCCCGGTTGTTATTTCGTCTGCAGCCAATAAATTGACAATGGAACAAGTCGAGGCGAACGGATGATTATCATACTGTGGCGTGTTTAACTTTAGTGTCTTTCTGCTTCACTTCCATGAGTCGAAATGAAACCTGGTGTCAAACGTTGTACATGGTATGATGCACGTGATTTTTTTCCCCTGTGCGATTGTAGTTAAACTGTCACATCTGCCGATTGTCTGCTAGATCTGTCTCTTTAGTTTTCTTGTTGCTGTTTTCAGTGTTCGAACGTTTTGGTGTTGATGTTAGAGAATAAGAAGAGCCAATCCTCTTTTATTTTGAATGCGATATCCACCACGGCCCGGGCACGTCTCCTGTGTGCATTTGTAGGCAGTTTTGTAGGCATATGTGTGGCAGAGGCGTAGGCCTGTATGTAATTTTCTTTCTTTCTCAGTTTCTGGGGTATCATCACATACTGACATAGGCCTAGATCTATATATACAACTTGTACTTTTTTTTTGGTAGGCCTAGATCAGATCTAATCAAGAAGGCATATTTATTTGTACTGATTTTTATAGGCCTGTAGGTCTGCCTACATTCATGCATACAGGTCTACAGAAGTATTTATTCAAGGGCTGCATGCACGGGAATTCACATCGTATCTTATAGTATACTGTCTCGTGTTGTTGTTATTATCCCCTTCTTCGTTCTTGCCAATCTTGGTAATGATGAAGGTGGGTGGGTGGTTGTGTGTCATGTCTTGTTTGACTGGACAGATACAGACTATGTCACATTCTTGTTTTCGTCGCTGTTTTCAGTGTTCAGTGTTTGGTGTTGATGTTTAGAATAAGAAGAGCCATTCCTCTTTTATTTTGCTTTTCAGTTGTTCAGAACATTTTGACGAACAGAATGGAATGAGTGAAAAACTAAAGCAGGGTACTTAACTTTTCAGTGTGTTTACTCATGAATATATTTCAGCATTCTAAAGCTTAACCTTCCTTGGTCATTGTTATTAAATTAATTAATTATTACACACCTTATCTGAGGCATGAAATTCCTATTTGACACACCATATGGTCAGGCCAGTGTGTATTTGGAACATAATAAAATCTCACCCGTAGGCTACATATTGTTCCGCATTATGTACTAAATTTTGATCACTTTCATATGATATGCAACAATCTCTCTTGTCTCTCAATCTCTTTCCTTGTGTGTTAATATACAGTGAGCCTCTCTCTCTCTCTCTCGCTCTGTATGTGTGTGTGGCTTCAGTTCATTTTTCTAGTGGTTAGAAAGTGTGACCCCCTAAATAACCTAGTGACCCCCTGAATATTTGGATAGGAATTTTGCATACGGAATCTGACCTAGTTTCCAGGAAATCGAGAAAATTAAATATCACATGTCATGTTGGTAGGATTTTGGTTTTTGTTTTGTTTTGTTTTGTTTCTGTACTGAATGTCATATGACTTTATGAGTCATTTCACAGTTTGGTTTTTCTTTGATCGTTGTTCATAGTTTAACTTCTTTTGCATGCACTATCCAGGCTATCACAGACAGTCAGTGAGTCATGAATACAGATGCTAGTTCACGCTTCTACTTGCCTATTTATACTCATGCACACACACATTTTCATGCATGTGCGCACACAGACGTACACACACACAAGCACACAATGTAACTTAATATTTGAATAATAACAATGACTAATTGTGCAGCATCTCAATTGTGAAGAGCCCTAACTTGCAGAAGTGCTTCACTATTTTAAGTGACAGAAGTGGACCCAGGTGCAGTCATCAAACTGATGTCAATTCGAACAGTCTTGACAAAAAGGATGGACCACAAACACAGACAAACAGAAACACACACACAAACACACTCATGTATACATACATACACACACTCTTTCTCTCTCACTCACACACACACACACACACACACAACACACACACACACACACACACACACAACAAACAAACAAACAAACAACAACAAACAAACAAACACACTCACTCACTCACTCACTCACTCACTCACTCACTCACACACACACCACACACACACACACACACACACACACACACACAACACACACACACACACACACACACACACACACACACACACACACACACACACATTTTGGCAAGCTTGCACACAGCAGAGAGCTACACTGTTAAGTGTTATGGATTCATTAGCTTTTGGATCTATCTTATCATCAGAAAGCCCAGCTAAGAGAGAGTTACAGTAGTCTAGATAGAGTGAACAGTTCTGAAAAATACACACAGCTTATCATCCCTTATGTGTGTGTATGTGTGTGTGTGTTCAAGCAAGGAATCTGGAATGTCTATATAATTTTATATATATATTGTAAGTTGGTTGTGTTCAAGCAAGGAATCTGGAATGTCTATATAATTTTATATATATATTGTAAGTTTGGTTATTTGTGAAAGTAAAATGTTAGTTAAGCATACTTTACCTTCTTTCATCTTTTGTTTTATTGTTGCAATGTTGAAATTTCAACACAAGAATACTGTGCACATGTATATTGTGTAACGTTTTGTAATGAGCCCTAGGGTTCGTGAGGCATATTTAACTTTAAGTGGAAACCTTTAAGTAATGGATAGTTTTAGCTGCTGTAGTGTAACAGTACTAACACTTTTATTATTTGTGTGTATGTTTGTGTGTTAAATTAGTTAAAATCCAAGTGTATGCATGCACATTGTAATAATTTAAATTTGGATTAATGAAAAAGTCTTTGTATTGCACTGCGTACTGTGATGTTGTATTTGTGTGTGCAGAAAGACGCTGACTGTCAGTGACAAGAGTTTCAGAATGAGTCAGAAACAGTCATCGTCTGGCAGTGGCAGCAGCAGAAATCCAACCCCAAGTCACGGTGATGTTTCCTTCATTCGCGCCACTCCCACGGGCGCTTTCTCCCCCCTCACCCCATCCCCGGGCCGAGAGAAGAACATGCCAGGTTGGTGGTAACCCTTATCCCCACCCTGCTGTTCCTTCCACCGGTTTATCACCACGGCTGGCAGAAGGGGGTATGGGAATAGGATGGACAGACCGTGAGGAGATGCTATCTCGAGAACTGGAAGAGGCCAAAGTGCGAGTGGCGCAGATGGAAAAGACTATGCGCTGGTGGTCTGACTGCACAGCGAATTGGCGTGACAAGTGGAACAAGGCCCGTAACGAGCGCAACAAGGCGCGTGAGGAGAACCGACAGCTGCGCGCTCGCCTGGACGCTGCCGTGAAAGAGTGCACCACTTTGAAACGTCGATTGCAAGGCAGGATGCCGGGTGATGTGGGTGATCCTGGGTTGAAGTCACCGGCTGTGGACGCCAGCAGTGAACACGCCTGTGAAGAGGGGGGCTCTAAGAGAGACTCAATGAAAACTGTCTCAGGCAAAGACTCTTCCAGTTCTTCAGACATCAGCATTCCGTCTGCAGTCCTGAAAAGTGAGAAGGAGAAACAGGAGAAAGATATGGACGAAAAAGACACAGACGATGCAGAGTCCAAGACAGTAGATGATCGCCTGTCTCTTGGTGCAGAGCCGGATTTTGCTTCCAGCCCATTGGGCTTTTCTAGCAAGTCCAGTGGTTTAGACAGTATTCTGGGCATTCATGATGAAAATGCCAATGCCAGTGCTGCTGTCTCGTCAGAACAGGTTTCACAACTGAGGCAACAGCTTGACGCCGCTCACAAAACCATTCAGACGCAGATGTAGTGAGTAAAATTATAAATTTGTATAAATATATATATATATGTACATAGAGACCGACAATTTGCAAATTTCTAGCCACTGTAGTTTCAGCGTGGCTTCCTGTTTAGTGTGTCAGATTAATGCTATTATACTTTTAGGACACATGTAGTCAAGGAGAGTAAATTTTATTTTTGTACAGGTTCAGTGTACTTGTTAAGTTCACGCTGTAGTGTTATATCTTTAAGTAGTATAGACACAAGGAAAATAAAAACAGGTACAGATCTCTCCTCAGCCCCAATAGCAATAATCCCATTTATTTGTTCATGTTATTATTTCTGTTAAAGTGTTATTATTTCTGTTTTACCAAGGTGGCAGTTTTTTTTGTAAGTCGTTTGTTTTCCATTTCAGTCTTGGGTATTTTTCATCATAAATGAAAATTTATTTGTTTAGAAATAATTTCTTGTTGATCACTCATTATCTTCTGTAAAAATCACGGTCACACAAATCTCCCACAAAATTGAAATGAGGTTACATGATCATGACACAACAACATAAATTATCTCTATGGGTTCACGAGTTCTATGGCAATTGGCATTAAATTGAAATGAGGCTACGTGAATGTCAAAACAACATAAATTATCTTTGTGAATTTACGAACCCCATTGTCATTAAATTGAAGTAGTGACAAATGCTGAGAAAGTGAGCTAGACACATGCAAACACACTTCCCTGTGGTCGATATAAAACTAAAAATAAAAGTCTCCTTTTTTCAGAGTGATTGAAAACATCACTAAAAAGAAAGGGAGAAAATGTAAAACATCATTGATACATTTCATACCATGGTCATACCATTTTAGAGGTGTTAATGTAATAGTAATGTCTCTGGTCTGTGATATTACTGATAAACAGTTTGAAAAAAAGGAAAAAGAAAATAACACAAATGTTTTACCTGTTTTGTGTTTCATACTGATAGGCTGGCCCTGTAGATTGATACTCAACTGTCTAACCTTATGGAATGACTGGATTTTTACCACAACCACTTGGTGGGTTTTTAATATTTATCTTGTTTATCTATTTGTTTATTTATTTATTTATTTTGTCCCATTCCCTGCACCATATTAAAGGTCACAGAATTTGCTTTGACTATAGTATGAGTGTGTTCATATGATGATGAGAATGATAATCGAGATGTGGAATTCCATCTAGGATTCAGATGCGTGAGAAGGCAATATTCTAGTCTACACTTATTTACTATCATAATATGTCCTGGTGTCAGTCAGGCCCAAGAGATGCAGACACCTGCAATGTTGTTCAGGAGAGTTGAAACTTTATCAAGTGTATGTTCTCACGTCTAACCAATGAGTCCATAGCACATTCGGATGTGGATAGGAGCCTGATCCCACTATGATTTTGACAGGACTGTTGGGATTGGAACCCAGAATCATGCGGTCCACAGTCTGTTGCACTAACTTCTGCACCATAAGAACTGGTATCACAGCTTTTTATTTCAGGCATCAGTGTTTTGACCTCTCATAATGCCTTCTTCAGAACAAGTAGGCCTATTGGCTGTGTGTTTGGTAATTGTTGGCTGTGTGTTTGGTAAGTATTGGCTGTGTGTTTTGGTAAGTGTTGGTTGTGTGTTTGATAAGTGTTGGCTGTGTATTTAACCCCTTGACTGCCGAAAAAATAGCTATTTTTGAACTCGTCTGCCGGAGCAAAATTTGATTTTTATGGTATGTTTACTAAAGTGTGCATTGCTCATTCATTTACTGACAGATCTCTAAGATTTTTGGCAAGTTTTTTCCTTATATCCTTGTCTATGAAGTATGATGTGATATAAGTATAATTTGGTTTTGTTTGTAATTACTAAATTAGTATGGAAAAAAATATATGTAAGTTTTTTTTCTCCAAAAAATGACAGTTTCGGAAGATAAACACACATATTACGGAACATAAAAGTTATTAAAACCAATGAAAACAGTACAAAACTTAGTTTTATTGAACACTGAATATCAAAGGAAAGTGTCTGGTACTCATTATACTCCAAGTAGATAAAATTGATGTGGTAATCCGTGAACAAGTTCGCAGCAAGTTCGGTGACATCAGGCTGAAATTCGGGATCATCTTCTTCGTGCAAGAGACCAGGCAAAAGAGGATGATGCTGGTTGGTGTCAGTCTCATCATCATCAAAATCGCCGTCATCTTCTCCCAAAAAGTCCTCTTCATCACTGTCTTGGTCATTTAGGACTTCATCTAAAACTTCCAATACGGAAAACCGTCGGAAAACTGATCGAACTGGTTGACCAGACGAGCTGCCTGAAGCGTCCGCCATCTTGGATATATGCTAATCGGTTTCTCCGAAAGTCTTAGAACTTCCAAGAAAAACTACGGTGACTAGCCAATCATTGGCCAACAATCAAAGGGCTACAACCCTGATTTTACCTTCCTAGATAACAGTGAAACAGTTTGTAGTGTTATTTCCCTTATAGTTTTGCCAGGCGAAGCCAACAAAAAATGAACGTGAATTTCACGTTGTTAGGCGCCTGCTACTACCAAAACCACAACGTGACAGTTGCGTTCTAGGCAGTCAAGGGGTTAATAAAAGTAATAACAGTGGAAGAAAACAAACAAGACAGTCTTGAAAAAAGCTAACACAAAAAGAGCATTATAATTATTGGATATGGGATTAGGAAAAGGCATGCAACGTTTATTGGACATTTTATGAGGCAAGAGAAATTTGAGCACCTGGTCTCAGCAGGAAAGCTAGAAGGTACAAGAACTACGGACTAGGTGAGGGAGTCAAAGAGTTAAGGTTTTGCAGTTGATGATAGGTGTTAAGAGGAAGGCCTCATAAGAAGTCAAAACATAAGACAGCTCAGCCAGCGACTGATTCTGGTCAAAACATAGACAACTCAACCAGCAACTGATTCTGGTCAAAACATAGACAACTCAACCAGCAAGTGATTCTGGTCAAAACATAGACAACTCAATCAGCAAGTGATTCTGGTCAAAACATAGACAACTCAACCAGCAATGATTCTGGTCAAAACATAGACAACTCAACCAGCAAGTGATTCTGGTCAAAACATAGACAACTCAACCAGCAAGTGATTCTGGTCAAAACATAGACAACTCAACAGCAACTGATTCTGGTAAGGACCAAGTCATTTCATTGTTCATAGCCATCATAGTCGTTAGATGTTCAGATGTTGCAGTGATGTAATATACAATCCCATGTTTTACGTCATATGTTTGATGTTTGACAGCGAGAAAGACACACTGTCACGGACAATCGAGACGCTTGAATTGGAGTTATCTTCCTTACGGGTGAAGTGTGAAGAGATCAAACAGTCCCGACAAGAACTGGCACAGCAGGTGAGCTGGTCTTTGTGGACAATATACGTGTATTACAGTTTGGCTTATTAATTGGCTTCTGTTTCTAACATTGTTGGCTTCTGTTTTCTTATCTTTTAGATATTTTGTGAAATTTTCTTTCTTTTGGTACAGGTAGTGGGCATCTTTGTGTAATGGAATAAAGTTTGTGTGTTTGTCTTTCTATGAACCATAAAAACTTGTAATATTTGTTTATGTTTGCCCTGAGCTTCAGGAAAAGGTTTTAATTGAGGGGGCTACATGTGTGTGTGTATGTCCATTGTCAACAGATAATTGAAGTCATTACTACATAACAGATGGCACTCACACACACACACACACACACACACACACACACACACACACACACACACACACACACACACACACACACACACACACACACACACACACACTCACACATATATATAACACACACACATAATATATATGGCATACAAACATTGCTTCTGGTGTTACATCATACTGATTGCTGTGCAACATACACAGTGTATGGTACTGCAGTGGTGCCAGTCTTGAGCGCTTGTTCATTGTAGGGCAAGGTTATGCCTATCAAGCTTGGCCTTTGGGAAAGAACACCTCATTCGTACAAAGAGGAGTTTGCTATGTGCGAAGGTAGATTTTTTGTTGTTATATAGACAGCATTCTAAGAAGAATGTTGAGAGTTCCATGGACAGCAAAGAAAAGAAATGAGACAGTCTTAAAGGAGGTGGACACAACAAGATCATTAATAGAGAAGATCAGGAAAAGACAAGCAACATTTATGGGACATTTAATGAGGAAAGAGAAATTAGAGCACCTGATCGTAACAGGAAAGCTGGAGGGAAAGAGAGCACCAAGTAGACCCAGGGAGAAAATATTGAACAGATTTGCCGAGTGGCTGAGGACAGAGAGGGTGGGTGATGTATTTGCAGTGACAAGGGATAAATCCATATGGAGGGCCATGATCGCCAATGCTGTGCGGCAGGGCACGTGATGATGGTGATGATGATGATGAGACAGCATTTGACAATAGGGAAACAGAAAGAAGCGGGCAGAGAGAGTAAAAGAGTACATTGTTGCTGGAAATCCGTTGTGAGCAGATTTGTACTTTATAGGTGGACTTTGCTGTAATTATCACTTCATACACTTGTATGATACACCATTGTCATGGTATAGGATCCATTGTGCATTGTGTTGTATGTTTGTTCACACTACTGTGTCATTTTCCTGTAGCTTCCTAATGAATGTGGAGACAGTGACACTTTGGTAAGAGCCTCTAAGTGCCAGTGTTGTCTGTTCTTTCATCTTGTCCTACTGTAAAGCCTCCATGGGCCAGTGTCTGTCCTTTTTTTATCTTGTCTTACATCTTGCCTTGATGGCAAGGTTGGGAAACATTACCATGTTGGGGACAATAGTGAAAGTTTCGGTGTGTCATTGTGATGCTTTCTAATGTCATGTTTGTCACTCTTGTCACATTAGTCAGTTTCATGTATTCAGGTTACAAAGTCCTGAACATTGTAGTAGTGTTGTGAATTTTTTTGTCGCTTTCAGCGTGTGATCATTTATTGCTTTGTCGTTTTTGATGATTGATTGTTTACAATGCTTTGGCTTTGTCAGCTGTTACATGTGTGTGTGCGTGCGTGCGTGTGTGTGTAGAAATGAGTGTTTGATTCATTTGTTTCTTGTATAAAATATGCTATTCATACTCGAAGGGTTTCTTTGGATGTGCGTGTGCTATATGCGTGTGTGAGTGTTTATGTATGACAGAGAAAGAGATGAATTTCTTGCTTTGTACTTTTAGTTTTAAAGGCATATGATGATATGTATCTTTTTTTTCCCAGTTGTTTACTATCTTGATTGCATGAATGATTGACATGTGGAAATAGATATTTTCTTATAATTTCTTTTTATTATTTCTGCAACGTATGTCTTGTTTGTCCCTTTCAATTTCATCATAGCGATAGGGGCTGCTCTATATTTTTGTTTCAAAAGTATTTATTATTATCGATTGTTTCAAATGCTTGGTGTTTCATTGTTTGGCCGCAATGCTTGGTCTTCCTGTCTGCCTTGGTCTATTATTTGTTGTGTTTGTCCATGCCAAGCGATTTTGACATTTGTTTTGATGTTTGTCTGCTGTTTGGTTGTCTGCCTTGATGGTTGTGCTTGTTAGTTGGAAATAAAATGGTTTTTTTTTTTTCCTTTTTTCAGTTTTAAAGAATATTGTGTTGAGGGATGGAGTGCTGTTGTTGTTATTGATATTTGTGCAATTGCTTGTTTGTTGGATAAAAAAACAAAGAGAACATGCTAATACTAAAGCATAATTTTTTTTGTCTTCTTTGTGTCAAGTTTGCCTGCCATGCTAATACTAAAACATAATTTTTTAGTCTTCTTTGTGTCGAGTTTGCCTGCCACGTTAATACTAAAGCATCATTTTTTAGTCTTCTTTATGTCAAGTTTGCCTGCCACGTTAATACTAAAGCATCATTTTTTTAGTCTTCTTTGTGTCAAGTTTGCCTGCTACGTTAATACTAAAGTATCATTTTTTAGTCTTCTTTGTGTCGAGTTTGCCTGCCACGTTAATACTAAAGCATCATTTTTTAGTCTTCTTTGTGTCAAGTTTGCTTGCCATGCTAATACTGAAGCATCATTTTTTTCAGTCTTTGTGTCGAGTTTGCCAGCCATGCTAATACTGAAGCATCATTTTTTTAGTCTTCTTTGTGTCGAGTTTGCCTACCATGCTAATACTGAAGCATCATTTTTTTTAGTCTTCTTTGTGTCGGGTTCACCTTCCATGCTAATACTACAGCATCATTTTTTAGTCTTCTTTGTGTTGACGTTGCCTACCTAGAGCAGATGTGTTCTATGTCTTCAACCTTGCTCACATATCTAACAACTAGCTTTTAACACGTTCTTGTTTTTTGTTCCCAGACATGTTTTCTTGGATGCAAATAATGTATGCATATTGGCCCACACTGTGTGGTGTCATGTGAAAGCACATACATGTATACTGTATGAATAGATGTTAACTATCAAGAGAAGTAAAGAACAAAATGTGCAGGCTAGCTGTTGCTGCACAGTGTGCATATTCCATCTTCAGTGTGTGTGCCTGCTGGATGTTATTATTGTTTTACCAGAACCACTCAACATGACCATAGCTTACATAAGTTACAAGATCTTTAACATGCGAAGTCGATGCTCTTCATGCATGAACACACAAGGGGATTAGGCAGTAGCTGGTCTGCGCACATGTTGACCTGGGAGATAGAAAAAATGTTCACCCTGTACCTGCTAGGTGGTACCCAGTCAGGATTAAACCCAGGCCTTCTAATTGAAGTCTACACGTCCAGACCACTTGACTCTTGGGTCCGTCAGTACACTTTAAACTGGTTGAAATGGAGAAAGTGTGTTTTAAAGATAGAGACGAGAGTGGTGATAGGTCATCCTATCATGAACAGGTTGAGATGGAGACAGTGTGTTATGAAGAAGGAGTTGAGAGTGGTGATATGTCACCCTATCATGAATTGGTTGAAATGGAGAAAGCATATCATGGTGAACTGGTTACAATGGAGAAGATTTGTTTATGATTGAGAACAGTTGATATGTCGCCCTGTCAGTGTTAATTGTTAGTGTCATTTCTTCTTCAGATTGTGTATAAAGTGTGTTTATAATTAAGAGTTGGTGATGTGTCACCCTGTCAATATTATATGTGTTATATCTTCTTCAAGTTGTGTATAAAGTGTGTTTATAATTAAGAGTGTGTGATGCATTCCCTGTCAGTATGTGTCATTTCTTCAGAGTGTATATAAAGTGTTTTTATAATTATTCATTAAGAGTGGGTGATGTGTCATGCTGTCAATATGTGTGTCATTTCTTCTTCAGGTTGTGTATAAAGTGTGTTTGTAATTAAGAGTGCGTGATGTGTCACCCTGTCAATATGTCATTATTCGTGTCATTTCCTCTTCAGATTGTGTATACAGTGTGTTTATAATTAAGAGTGCGTGGTGCATTCCTTGTCAATGTTAGTGTCTTGTGGAACTCAGCATCCTCTGTGTGTGTGTGTGTGTGTGTGTGTGTGTGTGTGTGTGTGTGTGTGTGTGGTGTGTGTGTGTGTGTGTGTGTGTGTGTGTGTGTGTGTGTGCAGGCATACATGTGTGCATGCCTCTATGAATATGTGTTTGTGTGTGTGTGTGTGTGTTGTGTGTGTGTGTGTGTGTGTGTGTGTGTGTGTGTGTGTGTAATTTTGTATTTTGTTAATTGCAGCAGACTGGACTCTTTATGTTTTTTCAGATGGTTACTTTAGTTTTGCATATTTTAGCATCTTGCTGGTTGTATTAATTTTTGTTTTGTTGCTATTGTTATATGCCTTTTGTTATTATATTATTGTTGTTGTTACTGTATTTTTATGGATCATATGGGCTGTTTGCAGAGTGTAAATGAAATCATTATTCTTTTGACTCCCATACCCTGTCCACCAGTGACAAAAACTTAACCGTTTGACTCCTCACCATATCCACCAGCTTCCTGCAAGCTTCCTGGTGGATAGGGTGAGAGATTCAAAGGATTAAGTTTTTGTTTTGCTAGCGTGATTGACAGTACAATGCGCTGGTGGACAAGTGCGGGAGTCAGAGGGTTAATATTGTGGTGTTAACGCTTTATTATGCATACAGGTATCCAGGATGCGGGAAGATCACCAAAGTGAACTGAGTCGTTTGACCTCTGACTTAGAGGAAGAGAGTTCCAAGACGACATCCATGGACCGTCGTCTGACGGAGCTGCGGCGAGAGGTAATGCATTTTTCTTTGGTGGTACCTGTACTTTTATCATACATTTACTTTTTTCAGCAGATGGAACGGTTTCACCGAAGGTGTCTGCAATAGATCAGCAATATCATGTTGCAGGATTAAACATTCAGTCTTCAAATTCTGGAGAAGTGTGACTTGCCAAGAGTGGTTGCCTGTTTACCAAATTCGAGTTTTGTTGAACAGAACACATTGTCAGTATGGAAGACGACCATATCCCAGAGATATTCGTACAAGAAGAGGTGAAACAAGGACACCACGACCAGGAAAAACCTTGAATACGATACAATGTTGCTGTGAAAGTCAACCTCATCAGCTGAGCCATCAACACCACCAGTCAGGAAGACAGTCTGAATAGCAGGGCAGCTAGCAGTAGCAGTACACACAGGACACAGTCACCTTTGAACAACACAGAAAAGCTGCTGTTCAACAGAACGGGGACTAGCAAAACAGAACTGAAGGCCGCAGGACTCTTTCCTTTCAGTGTCTGGGGAAGAATATGTGCCTTCACGATCAGTCTTGTATTTGACATGAAGACCCACATCTGGTGATGGAGAGCTGTATGCATACTCCTCCCATCCAATCAGTGGGAGAGTCTATCATTGTTACATTCCTTAACCTTTACCTTACCTTTTTTTTTTTTTTTTTACATTGTCTTTACTTTTGACTACTTTTAGGCCTACTTTAACGTTATGTTTCTTTTTACCTGTGAACTTACTGTTTGCCTTGCTTTTACATTTTTCATAATTTCTTTTCAGTGAGTTTTGTCAGGTCGTGTGAGTTCTGTCATCACACAATGGCACAGTCAAAATTCAAAAATATCTGAAAAAAGAAGGCATAAATAATGAAACCATCTGTTTCAAAAGACAACTATTGCATAGTTTGAACATATATTTTATATGTAAAATGTAAAGAAATTAGTTCAGTGTGAAATATGGACACGTGCAGGCATCTGATTAGTGACAGCGAGGAAAGAAAACTAAAACAGTGTCACATAAAGTTAATTTTCAAGAAACGTAGGCTTACAGTAGCACCACCTGGCAGAAAACTTCATCAGATCAAGACTGATTTTTGTAGTGTACTTTTCTACTAGGAACCGTGAGTGTATTTGCTTCTTAACCCTCTGACTCCCACACCCTGTCCACCAGCATTCTGCATTGTCAACCATGGTAGCAAAGCAAAAACTCAATCCTTTGATGCCCTCACCCTATCCACCAGCTTTCTGCAGTCATGTCTATTGATTTCACAGTCAGTCTGTTGAGTGTCACAGTCATGTCCTCTGTTTAGTGTCACAGTCATCTAGTGATTGTCAGTCATGTCTGTTGAGTGTCACAGTCATCTGTTGAGTGTCACAGTCATGTTTGTTGATTATCACAGTCATGTCTTTTGAGTGTTACAGTCATGTCTGTTGGTGTCACAGTCTGTTGGTGTCACAGTCATGTTGTTGTTTCAGTCATGTCTTTTGGTGTCAGTCATGTCTGTTTGTGTCACAGTCATGTCTGTTGATGTTCACAGTCATGTCTGTTGAGTGTCAGTCATGTCTGTTGTGTCAAGTCATGTCTGTTGATGTGTCAGTCATTGTCTGTTGATTGTCACAGTCATGTCTGTTGATGTCCAGTCATGTCTTTGATGTCACTGTCATGTCTTTGTGTCACAGTCATGTCTTTGAGTGTCACAGTCATGTCTTGTGTCACAGTCATGTCTATTGTTCACAGTCATGTCTGTTGATGTCACAGTCATGTCTGTTGTGTCACAGTCATGTCTATTGTTGTCACATCATGTCTTTGAGTGTCACTGTCATGTCTGTTGTGTCACAGTCATGTCTATTGTGTGTCACAGTCATGTCTGTTGTGTCACAGTCATGTCTGTTGTTGTCAGTCATGTCTATTGTGTGTCATAGTCCATGTCTGTTGATTGTCAAGTCATGTCTATTGTGTGTCACAGTCCATGTCTGTTGTGTGTCACAGTCATGTCTATTGTGTGTCACAGTCATGTCTTGATTGTCACAGTCATGTCTATTGTGTCACAGTCATGTCTTGATTGTCACAGTCATGTCTTTTTGTGTGTCACAGTCATGTTTGATTGTCACAGTCATGTCTATTGTGTGTCACAGTCATGTCTGATGTGTCACAGTCATGTCTATTGTGTGTCACAGTCATGTCTGTTGTTGTCACAGTCATGTCTTTGAGTGTCACAGTCATGTCTATTGATGTGTCACAGTCATGTCTGTTGTGTGTCACAGTCATGTCTGTTGATTGTCACAGTCATGTCTGTTGGTGTCACAGTCATGTCTGTTGTGTGTCACAGCCCATGTCTATTGTGTGTCACAGTCATGTCTGTGATTGTCACAGTCATGTCTGTTGATTGTCACAGTCATGTCTGTTGATTGTCACAGTCATGTCTATTGAGTGTCACTAGTCATGTCTTGATTGTCACTGTCATGTCTATTGAGTGTCACAGTCATGTCTATTGTGTGTCACAGTCATGTCTATTGTGTGTCACAGTCATGTCTGTTGATTGTCACAGTCATGTCTGTTGTGTCACAGTCATGTCTGTTGATGTACATTTGTCTGTTGATTGTCACAGTCATGTCTGTTGTATTATTGTCACAGTCATGTCTGTTGACTGTCCAGTCATGTCTGTTGAGTTGTCACAGTCATGTCTGTTGATTGTCACAGTCATGTCTGTGAGTGTCCAGTCATTCTTTGATGTCACAGTCATGTCTGATTGAGTGTCACAGTCATGTCTGTTGTTGTCACAGTCATGTCTATTGTGTTGTCACAGTCATGTCTGTTGATGTCACAGTCATGTCTGTTGATTGTCACAGTCATGTCTTTTGATGTCACAGTCTGTCTGTTGAGTGTCACAGTCATGTCTTGTTGATTGTCACAGTTTTTGTTTTCCCATTGTCCCTGTTGATGTCACAGTCATGTCTTGTGTGTCACAGTCATGTCATTGTGTGTCACAGTCATGTCTGTTGAGTGTCACAGTCATGTCTGTGATGTCACAGTCATGTCTGTTGAGTGTCACAGTCATGCTGTTGATTGTCACAGTCATTTCTGTGTGAGATTGTTCACAGTCATGTCTGTTGATTGTCACTAGTCATGTCTTGAGTGTCACTGTCATGTCTGTTGTGTCACAGTCATGTCTATTGTGTTCACAGTGTCACAGTCATGTCTTTGGTGTCACAGTCATGTCTGTTGATATCACAGTCATGTCTGTTGATTGTCACAGTCATGTCTGTTGATTGTCACAGTCTTGTCTGTTGATTGTCACAGTCATGTCTTGAGTGTCACTGTCATGTCTTTGAGTGTCACAGTCATGTCATTGTGTGTCACAGTCATGTCTATTGATTTTCACAGTCATGTCTGTTGAGTGTCACAGTCATGTCTGTTGATTGTCACAGTCTTGTCTGTTGATTGTCACAGTCATGTCTTGAGTGTCACTGTCATGTCTGTTGATTGTCACAGTCATGTCTATTGTGTCACAGTCATGTCTATGTGTGTCACAGTCATGTCTTTGAGTGTCACAGTCATGTCTGTTGTGTCACAGTCGTCTAGTCTATTGTGTCACAGTCATGTCTGTTGAGTGTCACAGTCATGTCTGTTGTGTCACAGTCATGTCTATTGTGTGTCACAGTCATGTCTGTGAGTGTCACAGTCATGTCTGTTGTGTCACAGTCATGTCTATTGTGTGTCACAGTCATGTCTGTTGTGTCACAGTCATGTCTGTTGTGTGTCAGTCATGTCTATTGTGTGTCATAGTCATGTCTGTTGATTGTCATAGTCATGTCTATTGTGTTGTCACAGTCATGTCTTGTTGTGTCACAGTCATGTCTATTGTGTGTCACAGTCATGTCTTGATTGTCACAGTCATGTCTATTGTGTCACAGTCATGTCTTGATTGTCACAGTCATGTCTATTGTGTGTCACAGTCTGTCTTGATTGTCACAGTCATGTCTATTGTGTGTCACAGTCATGTCTTGATTGTCACAGTCATGTCTATTGTGTGTCACAGTCATGTCTGTTGATTGTCACAGTCATGTCTTGAGTGTCACAGTCATGTCTGTTGATTGTCACAGTCATGTCTGTTGTGTGTCACAGTCATATCTGTTGATTGTCACAGTCATGTCTGTTGAGTGTCACAGTCATGTCTGTTGTGTCACAGTCATGTCTATTGTGTGTAGTCATCATGTCACATAGTCTGTTGATTGTCACAGTCATGTCTGTTGATTGTCACAGTCATGTCTGTTGAGTGTCACAGTCATGTCTGTTGTGTTCACAGTCATGTCTATTGATTGTCACAGTCATGTCTGTTGATTGTCACAGTCATGTCTGTTGTGTGTCACAGTCATGTCTACTGTGTGTCACAGTCATGTCTTGATTGTCACAGTCATGTCTGTTGATTGTCACAGTCATGTCTGTTGTGTGTCACAGTCATGTCTGTTGTGTGTCACAGTCAAGTCTGTTGTGTGTCACAGTCATATCTATTGAGTGTCACAGTCTGTCTTGATTGTCACAGTCATGTCTGTTGTGTGTCACAGTCATATCTATTGAGTGTCACAGTCATGTCTTGATTGTCACAGTCATGTCTGTTGTGTGTCACAGTCATATCTATTTGAGTGTCACAGTCATGTCTTGATTGTCACAGTCATGTCTGTTGAATGTCACATCTCATTTACAGCTGGAGCGACTTCAGGCGGAGAATGCAGTAGAGTGGCAGAAACGAGAACGCTTGGAGTCGGAGAAACAATCACTGGAGCGTGAAAACCGCAAACTGCGCACACAAGTCAGTGACCTAGAGGAACAGTTACAGCGCAAGCATCATTTGGCTGCTGCCAGTGTCGACAGTGACCTTCGAACTTTGCAGTTTGACCTTGCAGAAAAGAACAAGGTATGATTGGTAAAAAGCATTTGGAGTCATTCGATATAGCGGAACTTGGAGCTTAAAATGAAAGGAACTTTCTTATCAGTGATGGGGAGAATAAAAGAGCAAACCAGGAAAATGTGAAAAGAGGATGAAAACATGAATTTATTTGGTGAAACAAGAAAGACCGACAAATGAAGGTATAACGTAAGACATGACATATCTGTGAAAATGAATGAGAATGTATACTTTAATTGAAAAAACAAGACTGACAGATGCAGGTTTAATATAAAACATGGCTTGTATTTAAAAGTGAATAAAAACTTGTACTTAATTGACAAAACAAGATGGACAGATGAAGGTTTAATATAAGATATGACATCATAAAAAGTGATAAAAAACTTGTACCCAGTTGACAGAACAAGACAGGTACATATTTTTGGCCAATGGCCTTTGTTAGGTGTACGTGAAAGACGACAATGGAACACAAGGGAATAGAGCAGATTTCCCAGTCAGCAGAGTCTTTTGGAAAAATAAATCTGCTGAATTTATGATAAGAGACTTGTGTTTGTGTTTTGAGTAGTTGTCAGAATGATGTATGTAGTCGTGCAAACCTGCTAGATGCTTGCTTTGATTTCCAAGATTTGGATTGATGAAGACGTATTGTGTCGTATTGTAAAATGAAAATGTCTTTTGTTCCATCGGCCCAGGAACTGACAGAGTTACGCCACACGCACAGCAAGATACGCAAGACGCTGGGCGAGCGCGTGACGGAACTGGAACACACCAAGCGCCGGGCGGACCAATATGAGGCAGAAGTGAAGAAACTGAGGGGACGGGTGGAGGAACTGAAACGTGACTTGGCCACAGCAGAAGATGAGGTGAGTACAGCGACCATAGAGATGGACAAAGATGAGGTGAGTATTGGGACCATAGATATGGACAGAAGATGAGGTGAGTACTGTGACCATAGACATGGACAGAAGATGAGGTGAGTACTGTGATCATAGACATGGACAGAAGATGAGGTGAGTACTGTGACCATAGACATGGACAGAAGATGAGGTGAGTACTGTGACCATAGAGATAGAAGATGAGGTGAGTACTGTGACCATAGACATGGACAGAAGATGAGGTGAGTACTGTGACCATAGAGATGGACAGAAGATGAGGTGAGTACTGTGACCATAGACATGGACAGAAGATGAGGTGAGTACTGTGACCATAGACATGGACAGAAGATGAGGTGGTATACTGTGTACCATAGACATGGACAGAAGATGAGGTGAGTACTGTGACCATAGACATGGACAGAAGATGAGGTGAGTACTGTTAATATAGATCCATGGACAGAAGATGAGGTGAGTACTGTGATCATAGACATGGACAGAAGATGAGGTGAGTACTGTGACCATAGACATGGACAGAAGATGAGGTGAGTACTGTGACCATAGAGATAGAAGATGAGGTGAGTACTGTGACTATAGACATGGACAGAAGATGAGGTGAGTACTGTGACCATAGAGATGGACAGAAGATGAGGTGAGTACTGTGACCATAGACATAGACAGAAGATGAGGTGAGTACTGTGACCATAGACATGGACAGAAGATGAGGTGAGTACTGTGACCATAGAGATGGACAGAAGATGAGGTGAGTACTGTGACCATAGACATGGACAGGTTGTCAGACAGTACAACAGACTGTATATGTTGACATGTAATACAACAGATCCCCCATGAGAATGATGTTGTATTACATGTCAACATATATAACTTTCAGTATAAATAGTATCCTCACCTTCTGGAAATTTTGTGTTAGAAGTTTCCTCTTTTCAGTCACTCTCTTTGTTTCTGTCGTACTCGTTTGCTTTCTGACATTTGTTCCGATTATTTTCTGCTTTGCTGATCCATTCACCTGTATGTGTTTAGTAAAGTCTTACATACTTTCTCTTAGGATACTTGGGTGCATGTATTTAAGTGTATTTTTGGCTCTAGAGAAATGAGATATGCGGAAGCAATTTTAGGTAATTTAGACCTGTTTTTATATATGCTTTAGTTTTCTAGTTATGTTTAAATTTGTGTTCAGGTGTGTTTTTAAAATCCCCTGTATGATGGATTGGACCTAGTGGTCAGCGCTAGGGGCATCTCCTTAGATTATGTGTACAAATGCATTGATATGTGTACTTCATTTTCTTTTCCTTTTTTTTTTCCCCTGTTGAAGTATTGTGTGTGTTTGAAATGGTTATAGCCCTGATATGACTCTACGCAGTTGGCTGGGCTTTAAACAGAAATAACAATGGCATTACAACAGTACATTATTTGTACTGTGTACAGGTTGACATGCAGACCAACAGTGTACGCCGCCTACAGCGATCTAACGACGAGCTTCAGGAACAGGTGGACAACCTGACACTACAGGTAGATCATCTGCAGAACAGGTACGTTCAGGTGTAGTAGTTTAGTTCAGTCAGCGACATTGGTTTTTAAAAAATTTTTATTATTTTTTATTGTTTTTTTATTTTTAGGATCATTGCACTCAGGGAGGTTACCTTTGCGCTCACCTTTTTTTTTCGTCTCATTTTCTGCGCCATTTTAATGACCACAGAAGCTGGCACACTTTTTTACAATGCAATGATGATGAGGATGATAATCATGATGCTATGGAGTTCCATCTAGGATTGAGACTGAATGACAGGGCTGTACTCTACGCTTACTATCATAACATATCCTGGCGTTAACCAGGCCCGAGAGATACAGACACCTGCCGTGCTGATCAGAAGATTTGAGCAACACCCTCAATACGCATCTGTGAAGTGGATGAGACTCGACTGTGTGGTCCCAGTCTTCCCAGTGAGCCCATAGCACGCTCAACTCTGGGTAGGAACCGGTTAGAACCGAAAAATCCAAAAATGATTTTTGAAGAGATTGATGGGAATTCGAACTCACAACCTTCCAGTCAGTTGTCCATTGTGTTAACCACTATACCATGGCGACTGGTAGTCAGCTGTATTGTTGTTTTTACAGACATTATTACTAAATACTGTTGTTTAGTTGAGATAAATATCTGCAAACATGCAGAGCAGGTACACATAACATGCAGAACAGGTACACAGAACATGCAGAACAGGCACACAGAACATGCAGAACATGTACACAGAACATGCAGAACACGTACGTGGAGGTGTGGTAGCTTAGTTCAGTCTGTCACCTGCACAACAGGTATTTTTCCATAAGGGAACCAATGACATGATTACAGGATCTTTAATGTGGACATGTGACATTCTGTATGCATATATCAGGAAGTGGGTGTAGACGCTGACAGTTCTGCACATGTTGATTGACCTGAGAAATGGGAAGGGTCTTAACCCTTTACCAACCAGGCAGAGAGGTGCCTAGGTGGATTGAACCCAGGACCTTCCAACTGGAAGTCTGATGTCTACCCATGTGACTACCATGCCCATCAATAACCCGAGAGTATTGTTTTTTTCCGGTTCTTGTCACAATTTACACACCAAGAACCAAAATGTCAGTTTTGACAGTCAGTATTACAGACAATTGTGCAGTCTACAGGAATATTTCAGACTCAAAAGAATGAGTCCAGAAATTCTTTCAGACATCTAGTAGATGACCCAGAGGACCCACAGCACAGTCTGCTACAAATGTTTTTCCTTGAAACTATGCAAAACAGTCTTTTGCAGGGAAGGGCCTTACATATTGGACATCCATAGACAGTATTCCTCCTCTCGCTGCTAATATGATGACACCCTTCCTCTGGTACTGAACACCACTTGACCAGTGTTAAAATTCATTGACAGCAGACTCAAGCAACACTAGTGTTAAAAACAGTATAGAGGTTACTTTCAACCTTTGTTAGATCCTCAGGTAGAAATCCTTCAAACTTCTCAGCACAGTTGTCAGAGCCGTTCATTAGCACACACAAGGGTTCCTAATCAGACAGAAGACTCATATAGGAACTCTAAAACTTCATTCACAAAAATGGACAGAATTTTGACACAGTAAAGGTCAGAATGGCACTTACGAAACAATGAAAAGGAGACTGTCAACCTCATAAGAATCCTGTTTATAACGACAGTGATGGCTGTGCCCATAGTAGCCACATGTTTTGCTGCCATTCACGGTCACTGTAGTAGAACCATATGGTCTTTAAGATGGCACTGATGAAAAAAGAAAAGTTAGTTTTGCTTCATATTCATGACTAGCTCTGTGGCAGTATTTTATTTAGCTTCTCTTGTAATTAGAAATAATAAAATAGTTTGAATCTTGAATTACCAAATGATCGTGATGTTAGAATCTTGAATTACCAAATAATGGTGGTGTTAGAATATTAAATTATCAGATGATGGTGGTGTTAGAATCTCGAATTAACAAATCATGGTGGTGTTAGAATCTTGAATTACCAAATGGAGGTGATGTTAAAATCTTAACTTACCAAATGATATTGGTGTTAGAATCTTAACTTACCAAATCATATTGGTGTTAGAATCTTACATTACCAAATGATGGTGGTGTTAAAATCTTAAATTACTAAATGATGGTGGTGTTACAATCTTAATTTACCAAATGATGGTGGTGTTAGATTCTTAAATTACCAAATGCTGGTGGTGTTAGAATATTACATTACCAAATGATGGTGGTGTTAAATCTTAAATTACCAAATGATATTGGTGTTAGAATCTTAAATTACCAAAATGCTGGTGGTATTAGATTCTTATATTACTAAATGATGGTGGTGTTAGAATCTTAAATTACTAAATGATATTGGTGCTAGAATCTTAAATTACCAAATGATGATGGTATTAGAATCTTGAATTACCAAATGACGGTGGTGTTAGATTCTTAAATTACCAAATGCTGGTGGTGTTAAAATCTTATATTTCCAAATGATGGTGGTGTTAAAATCTTGAATTATCAAACCATGGTTGTGTTAGAATCTTAAATTATCAAATGATGGTGGTGTTAGAATGTTGAATTACCAAATGATGGTGGTATTAAGATCTTAAATGATCAAATTTTGGTGGTGTTAGAATCTTAAATTAACAAATGATGGTGGTGTTAGAATCTTAAATTACCAAATGATGGTTGTGTTAAAATCTTGAATTATCAAACCATGGTGGTGTTTCAGATTGCGTCGAGGCAGCCAGTCCCTGCCCAAAACGCGCAGTTCCAGTCTCAAGTCTTTCAACATGGAGGACTCCGCAGAGTTGGCTGACAGTGAGGACGAGTTGGATGACACGTAGCGGCCATCTTTGTCTGCATGTGGTGCAATCAACTCTCTGAGAACTCTGCGACAAGCCGTCTTGATGAACTCTCGGTGAACTGTGTTGTTGTCAGCAACAGGTAGCGATCCTCTTTGAGTGTGAAAAACTCTGAGTGAATGTTCTGTGGACTTCATAACAAGTTGTTTAGGTGAACTCATGGTGAACTGTGTCCAGAATCAGCAGTCCCATGAGGGTGAGGGGATTGAAAGGGTTAAATTTCTGTCGATAGGGTGAAGGGAGTGAAAGGGTTACGTCGTGAGTCGTGGTGTGTGTAAGGAACTCTTATTGTGTTTTCAACATACTGAGTCATTGGTTGTTGTTTTTTTCAATATGTAGAGTTGTGTTTTTTGACACACGTCATCAGCCCTCTCTTTCATGGCACATGTAAAGAACTCTCAATGAACTCTTTTACTGAGTTCTCATCTCAAATAATCGAGTCATGTTTCTTGACACTGTAACAAAACCCTCGGCGAACTCTGCAATGAGTCATTTTGACGTGTATGGCATTGTATTTTGCAACCTGTGTATGGTACTTTCAGCAGACTATAGAATCGTCACTTAATGTAATTGAGTGGTATTTCTTGATGCATGTAAAAAAAACTCACTGAACTCTGTGATGAGTTTTATTGAATCATATATTGAGACTTTTGAAGAAGTGCATACCAAGATATCTTGCTTTCAGCCCATTTTGTGATATTTCAGTCTGTTTTCCTAATCTCATAACCAGTGTGGATGTTGATAGGATGTGTCAGCAGACAGGATCCTCCATTTCTGTCTGTGGGGTACAGCAACAAACAGTTCAGGCATACTGAGTCCAGTCTTTGATATTTACCACCCAGCTTTTCCTCTGTCTGTGGGGTACAGCAACAAACAGTTCAGGCATACTGAGTCCAGTCTTTGATATTTATCACTCAGCTTTTCCTCTGTCTGTGGGGTACAGGAACACACAGCTTAGAACTACTGAGTCCAATCTTTGATATTTTCCACACAGCTTTTCCTTGTTGACCTCAGAGACAGTCTCCTTCTAGGGTGGCCTGAAGTAGTTTGAAGTTTGCTTAAGAGGGATTTATTGCACTGGGATAATTCCATGTACATCCACCCAAGTCTACCAGCAGTTACCTGGCGGACTCCTTGAGTCTGTGTGAAACCCGATGTTTTGGTAGGATGGCCTGAAGGATGGCCATGGACAGTCATGGAGGGTGACATGACTGAAGCGAGCAAGCTTGTGTCATTTGACAGTTGTCACAGACAGTTCCTGTGGGCCCACCCTGACAGTTGGTAATGTATTAGTATCGCGTCATTCGTTACTCAAAGGTCCGCATCAGTTGTGGATTAAACTAAACATCTTGTGTGTATGTGGTGTTGAAAGCATTATGATGCTGAATGTTGTGAAAGTGGAGAAGTTTGTGCTAACTTATTGATTCATTCATTCATTCATTTTTTTGTGCTTTCATTTCTTTTCTTGAAAGAGTCATTAGTTCATTCATTTATTTATTTATTCACTTATTTGTAATGTTTTCAGATAGTGTGTGAATGTAGCTGGCATCATGTTAATCTCTTGGTTGTGATGTTGGCTTTCATCATGACTTCACAATGGCCAGCATGTTGTTGGTATACTTCGTCTGTTGGATAGAGTAGTGTTAATGTTTCACTCAGCATTGTAGAAATATTGACTGTTAAGTTAGACAGTTGAAGTCCCTGAAAACTGTTTTCCCAGAGTATGGCAAGCTCAGATACTTACGTCATTACCAGTATTGTGTGAGAAACTTAGAGAGGATTTTGTGAAAAATTAGCGCTGTTTGGCAGTGCTGGTAGGATGAAAAGGAACCGTTTGTGCTAGATAAAATATTGAAAACAGTTTTTAACGATGCTGCTAGTAGTTATGAAGATTTAAGTCCTGACAAAGTCAAACTTTGTGAATTTGGTATCAATGACTTAGATATTGATCTGGAAGACAGACAGTGGATGATGATTGTGATGATTACAGCTGAATGATGATTGTGATGATTACAGCTGGTGATGATTGATAGATTATCAGCCTCTGCCATGGTCTGGTGTGAAAACCTGGTTCAGTATTTATAAAGTGTATGATTACAGAAGGAATCTTTGTTCATAATCTGTTTGATTTGATGTGTACTTTTGTACTGTTAACTGTAGTATGCGATTTTTTCAGTGTTCGGTATACACTACAGCAAAAAGTATTTAGCAGTGAAAGGGTTGAATTTTTGTCCCTCACACTATCCTATAGGAAAAAGCTGGTGAATAGGGTTAAAAACTGAAAGAGTGAAAGAAATTTTGTTTAGATGATGGTGATTTTTAGTAGAATTTTTCATTAATAATTATTCTGATGAAGAAAAGTTACTCAGACGATGGTGATTATCCACACAGTGTTTCATGAAATATGATGTAAGTGATGGTGATTTTTGACACAATGTTTTAAGAAATCTTATTGTAGATAATGATGATCACGAACACAATATTTCAAGAAATGTTATGTAGATGATGGTGATTTTTAACACAATATTTCAAGAAATATTGTGATAGATAATGGTGATTATCAACAAAATATTTCAAGAAATGTTATGTAGATGATGGTGATTATTAACACAATATTAATGACACACATTGTACAGTGACACACCAGTACTAATACTCCCTAGCTGTTAGCTGTTTCCATAAATTATGATGGAAGTAACGGTTGTGTGGTCAACATTGTAAAGATGCTTACCAAGTCTCCACTGTTATTGTCAGTATGTGACATTTATCAAACACATACACCACACACATATACACATACAACACACACACACACAACACACGCTCAACGATAGCACACACACACAACACACATTCGTGGACATTTGAACAACTGCTTACGGTGGTTCCCAGACAATTCATCCATCCTGGTGCCCATAAAGCCTATATTCATCTGTTCATCCATCTTGTCCATCACATGCAAAATACAGTGATGCACACACATACATACATAATACATATATGTGTACCCTTTGTTTTGCCTATTTTTTCTTTTGTTTTGCATACATATGCGTGTATCATTTTTCCTTCATTCTTATTCATTTATTTTATTAGTAGTCTGATTTTTCTTGAATATACATATATACATGTTGTTTTGCTCATGCTGTACTGTCTGTTACTACTCAATCTAATTAATCAGTTTTCAGTTGGGTGCATGCTGGTTGTTTTCAGATATCTATAAATCATGACAGAGACATGAATTACAAGATCTTACATGTACGTATATGTACAAAAAGGAGTTCAGGTGCTAACAGATCTGTATATGAGTTGACATGGAGGATCATAAAAATGTCCACCCTTCACTCACCAGCTGGAATAGCCTAGACAAGTGCGATCCGGGATCTTGAAGTCCAGCATCTTACCCACTTAACTGTCACACTGGTCACTTGGTTCTGATACAGACGAGTGTCCACTCTGTTCAGTGTTGTGACGATGCTGTTGTGTTGCTTTTCATGATTTGAAAGTCACCTGAAAGCCTTAAGAAAAACACTAGAATATAGACTGTAGGCATTTGTGACATGGTCTTTACTTGTTTGTAAAAAAAATTTTTTGAAGGTCAGGGTTGTCATGTAACCGTGAACCGTGAGATTGTTGAGGAGTGAGGTGGTGAGGACCTTAAGTTTTCTCAAGGCCAGCTTTATAAGGGTGGTACCCATCTCCTCTCCCTGGCTGGGTAAACTGAATAAAGTTGAGTATTGATTGAGAGCTTGGTAATGTGAAGAAAGTGAAGTAGCCATGAGAATTGGGTAGAGTAAAGAGAGTGAGGTGGCCATTTACATTGGGTAGAGTAAGAGAGTGAGGTAGCCATTTACATCTGGTATGTGGGTAGAGGATGGAGAGAAGAGTGAGGTAGCCATTTACATTGGGTAGAGTGAAGAAAGTGAGGTAGCCATTGAGAGCTGGGTAGAGTGAAGAAAGTGAGGTAGACTGAAGGCGGCATGCATAGAGTTGTGCTTGAGAGAGGTTCTTACGTGTGCCGCCAGTAGAAAAGTAAATACTTCACCTCTGCACTTAGCAGGTTCCTTTTTTTTTCTTTCTTTTATTATTGTTTATCCAGCTGTAAGTTGGTACTTGTAGAAGTGAAGCAGTGAGGGGTAGGGGCGGAACTTGCCCTCATACAGCTGGTCTGAAAATGAGATGTCTCTACAACCTCCCTCCGCCATCTTATGGCTCTGTAGGCTAATGAACCACTCTTTTTTCTTTCCATTTGGTTTTTATATATTTTTGTACTTATTTTGATATAGGTCTGCTCCTTTTTGATGCAGTTGCCCCTTAAAGAATGATACAAAACAGGGATAATGCCTGTTAAAGATCTTGTTAGTCATGTCAGTGTCCTATGACTTATGACAGTGTGAAAATGCCCAGCATGCACACCCGCCAGAGATGGAGTACGCAGACTGTGCAGCAACATACCACCTGCACAGTGAGGACAAAACAACTTGTATACACCCATCTTAAGGACAATTATGATGCAGTCAGAAACTGTAAATGCTTATATCTAAACAGAGATCTGAGAAAACCCCTCATTCTTAAGTAACTTAGAGACAATTTTATTTTATTGATGTTGTTGTTGTCATTGTAGTTTCTGTCTGGTGTTGTTGTTGTAGTTATTGTCCAACATGTGTTTATTGGTAACTGCCAAGGAATCAAGTCTACCTCATGTCATTTAATTTGCATATTATAGGAGTGTTTCTCTCATCTCTGGGCCTCCCCCCCCCCCCCCCCCTTTTCTTTTTTCTTTTCTTTTGAAAAAAATGGCATCAATCATTTTGTCTCAGTGGAAAAGGGTGTATGTGTGTTTGGGGTAAATATGTAAACAAGCTTATATCAGGTCTTCTCTAGATGGATCTTTATCAAATTTTGGTCAGAGTTTTGGGGGTCACAAAAAGGTAAGTTTAACAGGTATAGGCACCAAGACCAAGTTACTAGAATGGTTGACTATAACAGGTATAGGCACCAAGACCAAGGTGCTAGAAGTGTTGATCATGACAGGTGTAGGCACCTAAACCAAAGTGTTAGAATGGTTAACTAGGACAGGTTAGGCACCAAGATGAAGGTGCTAGAATGGTTGACCATGACAGGTGTAGGCACCAAGACCAAGGTACTAGAATGGTTGACCAGGACAGGTGTAGGCACCAAGACCAAGGTACTAGAATGGTTGACCAGGACAGGTGTAGGCACCAAGACCAAGGTACTAGAATGGTTGACCAGGACAGGTGTAGGCACCAAGACCAAGGTACTAGAATGGTTGACCAGGACAGGTGTAGGCATCAAGACCAGGTACTAGAATGGTTGACCATGACAGGTGTTGGCATCAAGACCAGGGTACTAGAATGGTTGACCAGGATAGGTGTAGACCAACCACTAAATACCAAGTGGATAACATACTAGAATGGTTGACCATGACAGGTGTAGGCACCAAGACCAAGGTACTAGAATGGTTGACCAGGACAGGTGTAGGTATCAAGACCAAAGTACTAGAATGGTTGACCAGGACAGGTGTAGGCATCAAGACCAAGGTATTAGAATGGTTGACCAGGACAGGTGTAGGCATCAAGACCAAGGTACTAGAATGGTTGACCAGGACAGGTGAAGCACCAAGGCACTAGAATGGTTGACCAGGACAGGTGTAGGCACCAAGACCAAGGTACTAGAATAGTTGACAAGACAGGTGTAGGCATCAAGGTACTAGAATGGTTGACCATGACAGGTGTAGGCACCAAGACCAAGGTATTAGAATGTTGACAACATTGGATCATGGTCTATTTTACCTCATGTTTGCACCAAGACAAGTGTTTGAATAATCACACTTTTTTTTCATTACCAACTTTATGTCTATAGTTTTTGAATCATACTGTGTATTTATGAAACGGTTAAGTTAGTCCCTCTACTGAGTATCTGAATCGAATAAACACACATTAGTATTTATCGCCACTTTTCATCAGTCAAACACTCACTGAGTCACTAAGAAAGTCAGAAACAACTCTAGGGTAGAAAGCACATGTACACTGAGAAGGGGAGGACAGGAAGGAATTGGATATGTTTTATTTTCCATTTGTGTATGTGTGAGAGGAGAGAGAGAGGGTCCAAGAAGCAGATTAGATTATTTCATGTTAGGCAGGAGGAATGTGTGTGTGTGTCCAAAACGCAGATTATTTTATATCATGCAGAAGGGGTGTGTGTGTGTGTGTTGTGTGTGTGTGTGTGTGTGTGTGTGTGTGTGTGTGTGTGGTGTGGTGTGTGTGTGTGTGTGTGTGTGAGAGAGGAGAGAGAGAGGAGAGAGAGAGAGAGAGAGTCAAGAAGCAGATTAGATTATTTTATGTTAGGAGGAATGTGTGTGTGTTGTGTGTGTGTTTTGTGTGTGTGTGTGTGTGTGTGTGTTATGAGGAGAGAGAGAGGTCCAGAAGCAGATTAGATTATTTTTGTTAGGAGGAGGAATGTGTGTGTGTGTCCAAAACGCAGATTATTTTATTATGCAGAAGGGAATGTGTGTATGAGCGCTTGTGTGTCCGAAAAGCAGATTATTTTATGTTATTCAGGAGGGATGCTGTGTGTATGTGTGTGTGTGTGTGGTCAAGAAGCAGATTATTTTATGTTTTGCAGGAGGGAATGTGTGTGTGTGTGTGTGTGTGTTGTTGTGGTGTGTGTGTGTGTGTGTGTGTGTGTGTGTGTTGTGTTGTCTGTCTGTCTGTCTGTCTGTCTGTCCAAATAGCAGATTATTTTATTTCATGAGGAGGTTGTGTGTGTTGTGTGTGTGTGTGTGTGTGTGTGTGTGTGTGTGTGTGTGTATCCAAGAAGCAGATTACTGTATTTCATGCAGGAGGGATTATATGGGATTGTGTTTGTTACCAAATGTCTCAGCAAGATGTTCTCAGCTGTCGCTGGGTGGAGCTTTACCACATTTTAATCAAAGGTATCGATCATTGAGGTGTCATGAATGCATAGGTTTGGAGACAAGGTGTTATGGTCAAGGCCACATGGACCACAAATCGCAGTTTTTGAGGAACTTTTGATACTGAAAATGTTTTCACTGTTTTGAAGCCTGCTGTTGTCCTTGATACACCGCGAATATAATTTCAGTTAAAGCTTCTTCAAGTCCTTGATACACCCTCAAGTATTATTTCAGCCAAAGCTTGTTTAACCCTTTGAACCCCATGCCCAATCCTCTTGCTGCAGGAAGCCAGTAGACGAGGTGGGGGACTGAAAGGGTTAAGATTTTGCTTTGCAGTCATGGCTGACAATGTGACAGAGTCTGGAAGTCAAAGGGTTAAGTCCTTGATAAACGACAAGTATTATTTCAGCTACAGCTTTTTCAAGGTCACTGTGACTTGGGAGGTACACAATCTGCATTTTCTGTTATAGTGTTTGTATAAAAAAAAGGTTTTTAGAATGGCTTGGTCGTTTCTTTTTGTTTTCCTGTATACGTCTATTATACGCCTATTTTTGTTTACATAAGAAAATGGATTTTATTCAACAGAATTTTGGCATGGTCTGCTCCTTGCCTTGTTGTGACCTCTTGTGAGATCATTAAGATTTGTTAACTCTTGCCTGATTGGTTGTAACTCTTTGCATAATTTATGTACTCTTGCCTGATTGGTTGTAAGTCTCGAAGCATGGTGATTGTCTTTATTGCAATTATGTTGACTCTTGCCTGATTGTAATACAGTCTGTGAGGTGTTGGCCATATGCCTTGGCAGTAACTGTGTGCTGTTTTGTTTGAAATGTGCTGTGTAGTGTAGACATCTAGTTTAGATTGTAGTCATTTACTGATATTCTCTCTCTCTTTATCTCTTTCTGTCTTCCTCTCTCATGTGCCGCTGTTTGTCTCCTTCTCTCTCGCTGTCTCTGTCTCTCTGTCAGCTCAATTCGCCTGTTTTCCTGTCTGTCTCAGTGTCTTTCTATCTCTGTATGTCTGTTCCTGTCTCTGTCTGTCTCTTCTCCACTCTCTCCTCTCTTTCTCTATATCTGTCTTTTGTCTCGCTGTCTGTTTCCCTCTCTGTTTTTCTGTCATGCTTTGGTTTTCATTTTTGAAGTGTGTGAAGCACTGTGGCAAGCGAAGAGAAATGACTGATTTTACATTGACAGTATCCTGCAGGAGAATGCACATATCAGCATAGTATAGACATACAGCCATACTGAATCATGATGTTTGTATGATAGAGTTATATGTTTTCTAATTGTCACCCTTCATCATGGAGTGAGTGATTCATCATTGAATTGGTCAGTTTCTGTGTATTGCAGAATGTACATGTAATTTTTATGCTCTTTTTAATGGCAAAAAGTGTGTTCAAATCAGATGTTTACTTTCTGATATGTTGTCTATGAAAGATGGTACCTATCCTGTACACCGTTCTGAGAAAAGCAAAGAAAACTGAATCAGTTTTAGCGACAACTTTTTCATGGCAACTTGGTGCCAATCTTCATGTCAACCACATGTGTTTGGTTCGATGGGGGTGTAGCAGAAACTGAAAGGGCAGTGTTGAAAATTGGCATTGCTGCCATGAAAAGTACCATTGCACTGTTGGTAGGTGTTTTCAAATATCATTGTCACAATGAATAAACACAAATCTACTAATTCTTGTTAATTAATTTAGCAGGAGGATTGCTGGATGCATGATTGGAAGGCCAAGGACCAAATCAGTCCTCAGAGGGGTTGATTGTAACGGGAGGTGAAACTAAGCAAGACCCGGTTTTGACAGCCGTAGGGGAAGCTTTTGAAAGAGCATCAGCCTCGAGTAAAAGTACCAGGCACTCAGTAAATCCTGAGGGGTTATAGCAGGGAGCCAAGATGTTGATCTGGGAACCAGTGGAGGTCAAAATTGCAAGTTTGTTTCAGGTTGGCAGTAGGTTGCAAGAGCGTTGGAGAGGCACATCTGCTTGCTATGGTGTGTAGCCTGAAAAAGAGGATGGGTATTCCTGTTTTCATGAACCTGGGCATTTGTGTGGGATGGAGCACCACCTGGAAGCATCTTTTGACTGAATTCTCAATAAACATTGGGTTGGATTCCAGCCAAAAAGTGTGATAGTGTGCCATTCTATGTTAGTTAGATATGGTAAATACACTGCATAAATGGGAATTTACTTGAAATTTTCGTCTTTTTAACACGGAAAGAAACACGCAAATTTACTGGTACTAGTGGTAATAGCTTGTGTCAAGAGAGCTGCAGAATTGATTGAAATCAAAATCCCAAATGAAGCCTGGAGACCCCTACCCCGTTTGACTGCTAGTAGCAAACACTATGAAGTTACAGGTAACTCATTTCTTGAGGGATGGTCTCGGATTTCAAGAAGAAAGAGGCACCTGAATTGACCAATCATGTCATGATAGTACAGAAACACAGCAAGACTCATATATATCATAATGGTCAACTGTCAGTGTGACCATGGCATCTCTGTATGTTGATAACATTGTAATTTTGTGAATCAGGGAAGCTGGTGGACAGTGACAGGAAGCATTTCCTAGAAGACTGTCTTCAATGTGAACATCATCTCTGAATGTGAAAACTTTGCCCTCAAGAGTACAAGTTTTATGGGAGGTTTTATGGCGTTTCCCAATGATAGGAGATTTACGTGAAAGTTAGTGGCATGTCCCAAGGGTGTTGGTTTTCTGTGAAGTTTTATGGCATTTCCGTATGGTGGAGGTTTTCTTGTGTGGCATTTCTCAAGGTGAAGGTCATTGGCTTTTTTTAAAGTGTGTTTTTTCTTTCTGTTATACGGCTTTATGGCGTACTATATGTATGGAATCTTCTTTAGTCTGTGCTATCTTGTTTAAGCCAGCTGAAACTGAAACTATGAACACTTTTGATTGACCCTTTGGGACTTTCTCACTCCAGTGACTGCCAGTGTTCAAGTGAACAAAAACTGGCTCTCCCCAGAGTTTCTTACTACTACTGATGAGAATGGGGATGAGAGTGATGATACTAAGGAGATCCATTTTGAATCGATACTATGTTACACAGGTTCACTCTACGCTTATTTTTACAATATATCCTGGTGTCACTCAGGCCTGAAAAATGCAGAGACCTGCAGTATTGGTCAGGAAATTTGAGCAACATCCTCAATAAAGCATCCTTAATTGGATGAGACTTGATAGTGTGGTCCCAGTCTTCCCAGTATGCCCATAGAACACTTGACTTCTGATAGGGACACAGTTGGGGCCAAAGGACCAAAAACCCCACTCTTAATTTGTATTGACTGATGCGGGTTTAGACCCACAATTTTTCGTTCCATAGTCTGTTACACTCATCCCTTTGCCACTGGGAATACTTTTCTGTATGGAGTTCTGTACCTCACACTTGATTTGACTGTTCTGTAGGTGTATATCTGTGTGTCTCATGGGTGAGCCTGTGCAGTTTGACTTGATACACACACAAAAAAAAGAAGATAAAAGACTGTATTTGTCAAAACATAAGTTTTATTTGGGAACAACTACTTCTCATCAACCATAGTGTAACATTAAGTTAAGGCATATGACAGGAATATTGAAAATGAATCAGACATCAGTCTCAGCGGAACATTTTATTCTTGCAATCATATCAGTATCAGATTAAAAATTATTTGTCTTGTCAGTTTCTTTCACTTAAAAAAATGCATATTAATGGTGGATAATTTTCTTGTAGCCTACTTATGATCATATCAGTCATCACAATATTTTTCAAATGAATTGATTATTGATGATGGAGGCACAGCGACAGTAACAAGCTATTTAGCACTACGCAAAGCATGACTGTCATCACTGCCAGACCCTTTGCTGCTTCACCATTAATGTGAACTGAAAAAATGATAATGTAACCAATGGTCTGACTAACCCTTTCACTCCCCCACCCTGTCCTCCCACTTCCTGTTAACCCTTTTGGGGAAGCTGGAGGATGGAAGACAGGCTGAGGAATGGATAGGATTAATTCTCTTTTTTATGGTTTTGTTAAATTGTTTTTAAAGGGGTTTGATACAGGATATTTTTAGGGTTTTCATACTTTATTTAGGATTTAGTTTTTAGGGTTTTAATCAGATTTTGTGATTTTGACAGGGGTTGTTTTTAGTGTTTTGATAATTTATTCAGGGTTTTAATATTTTTGAAAGATTTTGATTTGGGGGGGGGGGGGGGGGGGGGTTGGTATATATTTAAGGGTCATGATATTTTTTTTTTTTTTGTATCAGTGGGTTTTTTCATGTATCAATATTTTTGATGTTTTGACTGCCAGTTTTGTGTTGTGTTGTTTGTCTCATTTGTTGGTCACAATCAAAATTTTTACGCTGATTTTACTCTTTTGAGTTGTGTCGATTGTGTTCCTGGTGTTTTTACCATTATTGTTGGCGATATTGCAAGTACGCGGATCTTGTTTGTACAATTTTGTTGTTGTGTTTACAGTTTGTTTTGTCTGTACTGGTGTGTGTCTGACTCACCCCCTTCCCCACCCCCGATGTTTTTATCTTTTTTTTTCTTTTTCAGTAAAGTGCAGGGAGCATGCTGAGACCTGGTCTGTTTGCACTATACAAACGAAATTATCAATATTACTTATGATTATTGTTATTATTGTTATTGATTTCTAGTTCGGTCACAATTGATTTACTGGGTAAAATTCAGGCTGCTTTGTGTGTATTTCTGTTTATCTGTGAAAGTGGGTTTTCTTCTTTTTTTTTTTTTTTTACAAAATGTTGCCAGGACATGTTCTTTGATGCCATGGGATCTTTAACATGCATGAAGTACATGCTGCACACAGGACCACAGAAATTGTTGGCTCCTAAACCATCTCTGAGGGACTGGTGGTGGTGGGTGGGGGGGGGGGGGGGGGGTCCCTGTCCAATCCATGATTCAAACTCAAGTTTCTGACGCCCTGGGCAGGTGGTGTAGCCACTGGGGCCCCCACTCCATTGTTAGTGTCCTTAGTTGTTTTAAAATTTGTGATCAGATGTTTTCTAAAATCCCTTGTGTGGTAAATTGGACGGAGTGGTCAACTCCAGGGGCATCTTTTTAGATTATGTGGACAAATGCCTTGATATGTGTACTTAATTTTCTTCCCCCACCCCCCTTTTTTTTTCTTTTTTTTTTTGTCCTGTTGAAGTATTGTGTATGTTTTGAAATGGTTGTAGCCCTGATATGGCTCTATGCAGTCGGCTGGGCATTGAACAAAAATAACAATACTGATGTTGCCAGTGTCAATCAATTTTAAGTTGGTTTTACAATTTGTGTTGACAATATTGCGAGCATGTGGAATGTGTCCGTTTTGTTGTTGCTTTTACAGTTTGTGTTGATGATTTTGCGAGCGTATGAATAGTGTTGATCAATTTTGTTTTTGCTTTTACAATTTGTATAGTCGATCATGTGAGTGTATGAATAGTGTCAAGTGATGTTGTCGTTGGTTTCTACAATTTGTGTTGTTGAGTGTGTGGATAGGGTTGATCGATTTTGTTGTAGGTTTTACAATTTGTGTTGACGATTTCACAAGCATATGAATAGCGTCGAACAGTGTTGTCATTCGTTTTACAATTTGTGTTGACAAATTTGTGAGTGTATGGGTAGAGTTGAACGATGTTGCTGTTTTACAATTTGTGTTGTCGATTTTACAAGCCTGTGGTTAATGTTGATTGATTTTGTTGTTTGTCAAAGCAACTGCCAGTGTACAGATTTAAGCCAGAAAGCATAAAAATAGAATCTGAACACATATTTAATATAAGAAAACAAGATGCTAATAAAATCAGAATATGTATTCAGTGTTATGAAATAAGATGCCTGTCTTGAGTTGTTGCATAAGATATGTGTTCTGATCCTATTTTGTTTTCCTGGTTTGCATTTTTAATTGTGTTGACGATTTTGTGGGTGTATGGATCATATCAAGTATGTCATCAGTTTTACAAATTGTGTTGACAAATTTGCGAGCATCTGAGTGGAGTAATTACCATGGTGTGAGTTCCGTAATGATGGTGTACAGTAAAACATTGTATTTCTGATCAGATCAGAATCCTAACGAGTCTGTTGACTTGTTTGTTTGTATGGTTCATCCTCTGCATATTCTGTGGCATCCACCGCTTGTGTCTGCTATTCTTGGATTCTTGTGCCTCTCTATTGGTCCTGTGTGGTGTATCCTTTCCTTTTTCATGCTGACTGGTGAAAGGTGGATGTGTCTATGTGTGTCTGCGAGAAAAATAATGTGAACAAGATCTGGAGAGTTCATTGCCAGAATGGAGCATCATGAAAGAAGAACAGGAGGCAGATACACCCTTCTGGCAAGTAATCCTTGAAATGCATTCATGATTCCTCAATGGTCCACGTCTCTGACAATTCAATGATCCACATCTCGGACAGTCAAAATGTGGTAAAGATCCATCTATAATGAGCTGAGAAAAAATTGAGTTTGCATGGGTGCTAATCACACCAATGGGCCTCTTTATTTGTATATGTCTAGATGGCCTCTGGCCTACCCACCTGTCAATGGGTACCTGTCTGTCTTCAAAGTTAGGGAAAGGTGAAGCAGTGAGAGAGAGGAGATGGGTGCCGCCCTTATAATGCTGGCCTGAGAAATGCTGAAGTCACCACCATCTCATTCCGCTATGAACTCGGGCTTACAGAACAAATAATTTTTCAAACTGTCGCATACACACACACACACACAACCTCCCAAAACCGCACATACACACACAAACACACTGATCAAAAACACAGTGATACCACTTTCAAATTTATCCATACACTCAAGCAAGCCAAAAAGACAATGGCACATTTCCAAATGATAATGACTAATGCATGGTGTACTAATTGTTCTCATACATTTACATCACTGATCACATCAAGCCAGCAAAATGTAAACTAAACTAAAATAAAAAGCACATACACGCACAAACACACAAAAACAAACAAAACATACCCCACATACAAATAAATATCCCCGGTTCCAAGATGCTCATTTTACACCCTACCTCATTTCAATCCTTTTCTGCCTGTCACTCATTCAAAACACACACACACACACACACACAAACAACAAAAACCAAAGAGAAGGAACAATACTGCACACAAAAGAACTTGCAGTGAACTTATATGGCAAGTGCCTATTTACATGTCAACTGATGAAAGCAGTCATCTCACCAAGAAATAGTCCACACAGCTGGTAGTTTTGAACTTCACTCCCTCACCCTAACCAGTGGTGGAAGCAAAGAAGCTGGTGGAAGTTTGTGGATAGCGTGAGAGAATCTGGGCTTCTAGTTTCATTCTGACGGGCTAATAGTCAAGTGGGTAAACATAGGAACTTTCAATCAGAAGATCTGAGTTCGAGCCTGCCTGGTTACCCCCACCTGGTGGGAAAGAGGGGAGATTTTACTGACCTCTCAGGTCAACATGTTTGCCAACCTGCCAATGTCTAAACTTCTTTCATGGGCATGCAATGCTATACATCAAATATGCACGTTAAAGATCTTGAAAGTCATGGGTTGTGGACACATGAAAACACCCAGGATGCACACCCACCAAAGACGGACAATGAAGACTGTGCAGTAACATACCATCTGTGCTGTATGGGCAAAGCATATGCACATTGTGCATACTTACATCCAAGGACATCAGAACGCTTAAAAACATTTTTTAATGGTAAATTGTCACGTGACTTCCAACAAGAATGCATCCAGCTTTGTCACTGCACACTCCGACTTCAATGAAATACAGATGCAGGGGAAAACTCTGGCAGTAGTTATCAAGAGAAAATGGTTGCAAGGATCTGCATTTTCACTGGCTTCTCTGCCAGAACAAAATCACAATATATCACCGTGTTATACATAAATCAAACTTCACAAGATCCATTAATAAATCAAACTTCATAAGGTTCATTAATAAATCAAACTTCACAAGGTTCATTAACTTGTTCAGTACATATTATAATAAAACCACCTGAACAACAATGACACATGCTGGTCATTATTAAGTCAATGATTACAACAATAAGAAGATAAAAAGAAAACAGCAATATGCGGATTCATGCCAATTGTTAAAGATTATAATTACAACAATATTATGAAGAGAACACCACACTGATAATAATGCTAATACAAAAATATAAAGTTACTAACAGTAACAGTTACAACAAGCACAACAAAGAGAACACTGCAGTAATAATGATTCCTGCCAAAAGTTGATAATTACAACAATTAGCCACAAAGACAACATGCAGTAATGATGACACATAAAGTAGAAAATAACCTAACCAACACCGCAGGTTTCTGTATCTCTTAAGCCCGACTGACGTCAGGACATATCATGAATATAAGCATAGGGTACAGCGCTTTGTCAATCCAGAATGGAACTTCACAGTATCTCAACTCCCCAACATCATCACCACAATCATCATCATCATCATCATCATCATCATCAAAAAATGGTGAAATGTTAACAAGACTTTGTACTTAGTAATCTGTCTACGAAACGGAAGAGCAAAACAAAAACCAAACATGAAAACATGAGCAGCACAATTACTTAAATGTTATTTTTGTGTAAGTCCAGCCGACTGGACACAGCCCTTCAGGGCTATAAGTATAACCATCATAAAAAAAAATACATAATACCGCACTGGAAAAAACTCTGAAACAAAAAGAAACTACCATACATGTAATACCCACCTGTATATATATTCAAGTGCATGCGGGAAGAGAAAAAAAAAAGATCAACCTCTCTCCCTATCCACCAGCTGCAGAAACTCTCTTTCATTTCCACCTGACATGGCTTCTGTATAGTGTTGTCTATGCTTGTATCAGACCTAATTTGTAGGTTCTATATAACATTGTCTATGCTTGTATCACTATCAGTCCTAACTTTTAGGTTCTATATAGTGTCGTCTATGCTTGTATCAGTCCTAACTTATATGTTCTACATAATGTTATCTGTGCTTGTATTAGTCCTAACTTATAGGTTCTACATAATGTTATCTATGCTTGTATTAGTCCTAACTTATAGGTTCTATATAGTGTTGTCTATGCTTGTATCAGTCCTAACTTATAGGTTCTACATAATGTTATCTATGCTTGTATTAGTCCTAACTTATAGATTCTATATAATGTTATCTATGCTTGTATCAGTCCTAACTTATACTCATAGGTTCTATATAGTGTTATCTATGCTTGTATCAGTTCTAACTTATAGGTTCTATATAGTGTTATCTATGCTTGTATCAGTCCTAACTTATAGGTTCTACATGTTATCTATGCTTGTATTAGTCCTAAGTTATAGATTCTATGTAGTGTTGTCTATGCTTGTATCAGTCCTAACGTATAGGTTCTATATAGAGTTGTCTATGCTTGTATCAGTTCTAACTTATAGGTTCTATACAGTGTTGTCTATGCTTGTATCAGTTCTAACTTATAGATTCTATATAGTGTTATCTATGTTTGTATCAGTTCTAACTTATAGGTTCTATATAGTGTTATCTATGCTTGTAAGTTGTATCAGTCCTAACTTATAGGTTCTATATAGTGTTGTCTATGCTTGTATTAGTCCTAACTTATAGTTTCTGTATATTGTTGTCTATGCTTGTATCAGTCCTAACGTATAGGTTCTATATAGTGTTGTCTATGCTTGTATCAGTCCTAACTTATAGGTTCTATATAGTGTTGTCTATGCTTGAATCAGTCCTAACTTACAGGTTCTATTATAATGCTGTCTATGTTCGTATCGGCCCAGTCCTAACTTATAGGTTCTATATAGTGTTTTCTATGCTTGAATCAGTCCTAACTTATAGGTTCTATATAGTGTTGTCTATGCATCATTCCTAACTTATAGGTTCTATATAATGTCTGTTTGTATCAGTCCTAACTTATTGGTTATATATATAATGTCTATGACTCTATGCATCAGTCCTAACTTATAGGTTCTATATAGTGTTGTCTATGCTAGTATCAGTCCTAACTTACAGGTTATATATAGTTATGTCTATGCATCAGTCCTAACTTATAGGTTCTATATAGTGTTGTCTATGCTTGTATGAGTCCTAACTTAGATTAGGTACCGGCAGGCTCAGTTTGCAACTGACAACTATGCTGCTCTGCCCGGAAATGGCCACTTTTCCCCACATGTTTTCATTAAAACCAAACATTTTTCATCAAAGTGATGTATGTGACATTAAAGATCATTCTTTTGTCTTTTCAATGATGTCTTTCTTTTGTATGAGTGATGAATGTGTGATTTTTTACGATTTTTTGAAAACGGTTGAGTTTGCCGATTTCCTACCATCGTGACCGACTTTCTCGAAAACGTTATTTTGGGTCACTCGCTTCGCGTTCCACGCAGGGATTCCCCTTGCACGGAACATGTATAATGAAAACAGGAAATGCTTAGCGAGATCTTAAGCTTTATTTTGATACCAAAAAGTTTATAAATTATTAAAATTAAGGGTCCGAAATCAAGGAAAGAAGATTTCAAAGTCATTTTTTCCACACTAAACGTAAAAAAAAAACTGTCATCGAGGTATTCAAACGAAAGAGAGAAGTGTCCTCTTTCGTTTGGTATGCAAATTAACTCGGTGACGTCAACTGGGAAATCCTGCTGACCAATGAAAAGCAGTCACCCATAAGCGTCTCGCATTCCCATACACTCGCCCAGTGCAACAATGGCAGCTAGTAGCGGCAAGACGAACGCGGTCAATTTTCTCAAACAACATCGAAGCTATATCGGTAAACAATGCCTTAGAATTACTTCAATCGACTTTTAAGACAGTACTGTATTATTTTAAAGCAGTAGGTATGGCTAGATTGAACAAGAAAGATCAAAATATCGATCGACATGTCAAAGGTTGGAACGTTTTGTTACTGATGGACTCGTGATCTTGAAAGTTCACACGAAGTGTGTGATTTGAAGTAAAATCTTTGACGGTTGCTCTTCATTTGCTTTGTAACTTTACAATCATATCAATCAAACATTCGTTCAGACTCTAATTTAATTATATGTGTGATAGTTAAGCGAAAGGGTGGAAAAACTTTGCTAAATTTCGAGATGATTTTTGACAAGGGAGGTAATCGCTAATGTTGACATCAGTTGATGTGTGTAACTTTCGTTCTGATAACGCAGGTATTGCATTGATTATTGTTTTCTTGTTAGTTTTGAGCTATTTTCTTTTCTTTTTGTATTAAAGAACATTTGGAATGAAGATTAAAAAGGATTTCTGCTTAGATTTTTTTATTTTATTTACAGATGTAGGCCTACTGTTTGCAGTTAATTGTTGTGTGTGTGTGTGTGTGTGTTTTAAACAAATATTTGAGGCTTGTTTGTGTTCATACTGACATACTAGTACAACACACAGAGGATAATACGAATTTTATAATCAATAGTTAAGAAATACAATAGATTATGAATATGCTATTTGAAAAATAAAGGAAAATAAAATTGAAATTTTTAAGAATAATAATAAAAGTGAAGATTACAAATTCATTTGAAGTTAGTAATTAGAACATGATTTAATACAGTAGAACACTGATATAAAGAACAACCCCAGGCAAAAAAAATAGTTCTTTATATCAGTAGTTCTTTATTTCAGTCAAACCTTTACACACATTTTATCCCTCACACAACCCCCCCCCCTTCCCACTGTTTATCCACGTGCCCAAAGCCATTATACATTCATCTAGAGTCCTAATTTCTTGCCCACGGGTGAAAAAAATGATGTAATGTCAGTTTGTTTTTTTTCCCTTTTCGCTCGATTCAAGAATGAATTTCTCCCATGTCCCCTAAAGTGTCAAAAAAGGTTTCTCCGCCATTCACAATACAAAAGTCCCTAAGAGTTTTCAAACACTGTTTGGCTTCTGCAGAGCTCACAGCCTTGAGCTGCTCTGCAGGTGCCTCGTCCTCTTCTTCAGGAGGCACAGAACTGGAACCAGCAGCTTTGACTTGGTCCACAATTTCCTGGTCCAAATGCCATCGATCGATAATCTATTTTTAGATCGCCGTCATGAATAGGCGCGGGCAAGCGAGGCATTGTGCGATAGTGACCACCGTCCGTGACCAGGCGAATGTGGCCAGGGGTTCGTTATTCCCGTCAATTCGTTTCAAGCGTGTTCGTTATAAGTGTGCTCTACTGTACTTTATCATTCTTTGAACCACAGCTAAATCCATATAATTGCTATTCTATCTCTTCAGAGGCTGCTTCTCACTACGAAGACCTGCAGGCAGCATTCCTTGCTACTGGTCGAGGCAGGAGAAAGAGTATTGCTAGAACCCCGATCAGTAACATAGTATTGCTTCAAGTTTTTTTGCTGAAAGAAGATGGAAACAAGGGGAAGTTGAAGAAAAGTCCAACACTGATCCCACCACAGCTGTTGTCAGTTTTATGGCCAGGTGTAAAAACAAACGCACATTGTACAAGTGGCCACTGTCATCAGATAAGAGCTGCATTGATGAAAAGTTTGTGATTGCTGCAGACTTCAGCATGACAACTTCTAATGGCAGATTTTGGACGTTGTCAGAAAAAGATCTTCACATCATCAGTCGCAAATTCTAAGTTTACAGGCAGCTATTCTTTTCTTGAGAGTAGTCACTTCTGACCTGCAGAGAGACTCAAGCTGTAGACTGTTTGGCAGTAAAAAGTGCAATCATGCTTTACCTTCATACCATAGGGACATTGTGTTGAGGATGGGAGATGGCTAACTTGCAGGTGGGTATGAAAGGGGGTGGGGCAAAAGTGAAAAAAATTAATATTGCTCTAAATAGTGCATTCATGCACCCCATTTGAAAGATCTTTACAAAATATGAAAGTTACAATTTAAATCATTCAAATCGGACAAAAAATGCTCGAACAGCATGCAAAAGAAGTTTTGCGCTCACGGACGCCCCTCATTTTGGCGCGATAGTCCATGTTTGGCTCAAGTTTACACATAAACTAGTTCACCAAGATGCCTGGAAAAAAATAGGCTCTCATAACTTGTTGCTAGTAAGCATTCTGCCAATTTTGAGCTGTCTATATAAGATAGTTTTCAGATGACAAGCATCCAAAGTAGAGCTTGTGTGAAAAATGCCAATTTTCCCCGAAAATGATATAATTTTTAACGTCACGTTTTATGCAATATCTCAGGTTCTAATGAAGATAGAGACCTAATTTTTTTTGCACTGTGTTCAGTTTCGTGCTCTCTTTCCACCTATGTTAATTTAATTAATCAATAATGTATTTTTAATTTTGGCCTGCCGGTACCTACTTAGATTCTATATAGTAGGTTCTATATACTATTGTCTATGCATGCATCAATCTGTTATTGAAACAAACTAAGGCTCTCTGTAATGTCCTATAAAGCCCACCAAAAATACCATGCAAGCTCTCAACCAAGCCTCAACATATCAAGTCTGATCGAAACAAGATCTGTACATTACCTACATGCTGATAAAGTCTGGAGTCCCCATGCATCACGCTGATTCCAGTACCCCACTCATCACCATAAAGCATGAACCACTATCCCCTCCACCAACCATCAAAGATACAAACTGTGGAAAAAAGTTTACAAACTGGTAACACAGCATCTCTATCATCGCCAGTCCAACACAGCAGAACACCCACAACCCACCTCAACTGAAAAATTCTTCAAGGCAGCCCCCTTCATCCCACCCATAAAACCAACATGTTACTACATACTGCAGTAGCCCTCAAAAACCACAGAAATATTAAATAAAATAAAATCCAGGATGAATAGACAAAGCATGTGTGCAGCTCCACGACACTGTGACTAAAGGAATTTGGGGTTGGTGGTGTGCTGAAAAACCAAAACAAGAGGCATAGGACCAACACTATTACAGCGATGGAGAAGACAGTACCGCAATCAACAAACACACACACACCAGTTGCTTGGTGTAGTAGTCAGCTCAACGGACTACTGACTGGAAGGCTGTGGCTTTGAATCCCATCAGTACTTTCAAAAATCTTTGTGGCATCCAACCAGGTCCTACCAGAGTTCTGAGTACCATGGCTACATTAAGACTGGGACCATACAGTCGAGTCTCGTCCATTTCATGGATGTGTCAATTAGGGTTTGCTTAAATCTTCTGACCAACACTGCAGGTGTGTCGGGCCTCGATGATAGCAGCATATATTATGATAGCAAGCACAGAGTATAGGCCTGTCATGCAGTCTCAATCATAGAAAAACTCTACAGCATTATGGTTATTATCATCATCGACATCATCATCATTATCAAACTGTAAAAACTGTGCCAGCTTCTGTGGCAATTAAGATGGTACAGAAAATGGGATCAAAAAAAAAAAAAAGAAAAAGAAAAAAAAAGGTGAGAATAAAGAAATCTCCCTACGTGTGATGATCCTAAAAATCAAACACACACAACACCCAACACTACAGACAAAGAAGAAATGGATGGATGGAAAAATGGATGGAATTTTCCTATAAATATCAAAGTGCTAACATGTATATATATACATAACCAATATACATAAACCCACTAACACATGCATAAACAACACACACATAAAGTACAAATGTATACACATGAAATCACTGACACAGTATGCAACCAACATACATAAAACTAAGCAATTGTCAAATGTACACAAATGTACAGCGGCCTCTTATTTACACACTCTCTTGAGGGCATGACGATATGGAAGGAATGACAAAAATACACAAGCCAAAAATCATTTATAATATATGCACACACACACACACACACAAACATGCACACACACACACACACACACAGAGACAAACATGCACACACACAAAACATGAAGGCATACACTGGGCAAAAATATCAGACAATAACACACAATGTATATTTCAATTCACAAATACACACACACACACACACATAATTATGTAATGTGAAACAAAATCTGGCAAAAACATACAAGTCAAGAATCAAAACAACTTGCATAACACATACACACACACTCTCACAGATGCTCACACATGCATGCATACAAAGGGAAAAAAATCGGGTTACAAATCACAGTGTTACATGCTGAATATGGCACTTAGCTGACAATAAATAAGTCAATAACAAGAGAAATTTAGACACAATATAACATGCCACACACACACACACACACACACACACACACAACACACAAACACCCAGGTCTTATCACCTTGTGTGGGTGCAAACATTAAACTTCAGTTTTAAAACTCGCATCTCAAAATACAAAAATGTTTGCCTCCATCAGCATAACGTTACAGAACAATAAGATAACCAGCCTCAATAAACACCATGACAGATAGCACAAAACACCTCTACTTAATCCAAAATCCAAATGGTATAAAACAGCAAAGAAACAAAAAACAAAACAAAAAAAACATCCAATAATCAATGCTGTAAGATTATTATATATGTATGGCCATTTTCATTTCAATTAAACAAAATTTTGCTTAATTTTCAGCATTTTGATTATGCATCAGCTATTGTACAACATCAAGATTATTAAACAGAAATAATCCAGGCTGGGATGATCAATTTACATAATCCAGCCTGGGATTATCAGACTTGTATGATCCAGTTTGGGATGATCAAATTTACACATAATCCAGCCTGGGATTATCAGATTTATATAACCCTGGCTGGGATTATCAAGATTTCCATCATCCAGGCTGGGATGATCCGATTTACATAATCCGGCCATGGATTATCAGCTTTACATGATCCAATCTGGGATTATTAAATTTACACAAAATCCTGTCTGAGATTATTAGATTTGAATATTGCAGGTAGGGATTATCAGATTTCTAAAAACTAGACATAGTCTCCGTCTACTTCAAGAATTCTGATCAAAGATTCAAACTCACTTCAGTGTTATATAATATACACAAGATAAATACGTCTCCTAGTATACACAAAAGCAAGCGGATATATGTGCACAATGAAAAAGATGCATCTGTTTTATAAAGTCAGCTCTTTATGAATGTTTACAGCACCATTTAGTTTTGTCACTTTATCATCACAACCATCTCTTTCCTGCAAAAAGGTGGTGGACAGGGTATGTGTAGTGTGCGTGTGTGTGCGTGTGTGTGTGTGCATGTATGTGCATGTATGTGCGCTAGTGTGTGTTTTCATTTGTGTAATTCTACACTCAAATCCTACACTGATGTATATTCGGAAAATTTGTATATTTTAATACTATACATTTTTCTCACACTACTACTAGTAGTAGTAGTGATAGTAGTAGTAGTGGTATCTCTTGTTGCAACATTACTGTATGGACCAGTGCATCACATCATTACTCCACTGTGTGTGTGTGTGTGTGTGTGTGTGTGTGTGTGTGTGTGTGTGTGTGTGTGTGTGTGTGTGTGTGTGTGTGTGTGTGTGTGTGTGGGTATGTGTGCATGTGTATCTTAAGAGTACTTCTGTGTCTATGTTCACTTTCTTGTAAGTGTGTTTGTGTCTGGAATTGTGTTTAAACTATATCTAAATATCTGTATTTGTCTTCTTTATTATTTTTTTCTGTTGACTATATCACCATTGTCTACTTCTAATTTCATGTTGTAATCCGTTGACATTTGTAATGAATTATGTTCATGCTGAACTGATGTATACATCTGACTATGTTTGTTCTGCATTAATCATTTAATGTACTGACATATCAACCTCCTCTCCCCTCCCAAACCTACTTTTTTTTCTTTTCTATGAAAAACATTCTTTAACAAGGACTGTTTGTGCTGTACAATTGGATTTATCATTATGATTCATCATTACAAGGTGAGGGAGTGAAAGAGTTAATGTGATTTCCCAAATCAAAAATTTTCATTTCAACATCTACATTTTTTCATGTGACAGCATTTTCTTCTTTGACACTAACGACAGCAGCCTGCTGTCTATGCTGCCATTTGCGTTACAGCTGTGGACTCGGGGTTTGATTTCTCAAGTTCGAATCCAACCCACAACAAAGTCAAAATAAGACAAAGCTTACAAGGAAAACAGCCTGTTCACTGCCCATGTTAATATGCTAATTATTTAGGTGGTGTGGTTCAGCAATACACACACCACACACACACACACACACACACACACACACACACACACCCTATTAAAAACAGAGCCAAACAAAAGTAATAACCAAGATGTCAAGCCATCCTAACAATCTTGCCATTCTAACAATCTCCCTTTTTATACAAACATTATAACAGACAATTGTGTGTGTGAGTGTGTTTCTAAAGGTTACTGTGACCTTGCACACGCTTTAACTGAAATATAACTTAACAAAAATTTTTTGAAAAAGCGAGGTCAATAGTGCAAAGTCACAATGTTACAAAAACAAATTCTAATTTTTGTCAGAAGTTCCTGGTAAAGCTCTGGATTCACACACCACCTTCAAAACTGACAAAAAGTGCTAATTTGGGACACTGGCACGTTTAGGTCTGTGTAACCTCGATCTTGACATGCTCTCATCCAAATTCATGCCTTCTTGACGACTCATCAGTCCACATTTTTGACCGACACTCAGTCAAGATCCATCCAGCAGCTGAGAAAATCTTGCCAACATATTTGGGTCACTCTCACTCTCTCAAACACACACACACACTTCCCAGGTAGTATGAAATCAGCTCCCATTAAAAAAAAAAAAAAACAGACAAAAATGGAGGAAGTTCTCCACTGAGAATTGAAAGAAAACTCTCTCTCTCTCTCTCTCTTTGTTGGTTGGTTGGCTGATTGTTCCGAGCAATGCTGTTTTTGCTTTCGGGATCATGTGTCTGCACATTGTTCAACCCACACGGAACCGTTATGATGTTGTGCACTTTGCATGCTCTATCTTTCCTGGGCATCCACCCAAACTGCTGTCATGACTTAAAGAATCTTTAACAATCGTACCTGCTGTTCTGCGTGCATATACATACCAAAAGGGTTCAGGCACTAGCAAGTTGGCACACACACATGCTGACCTGGGAGAACAGGAAACATCTCCAATGTTTACCCACCATCCGGTATTCAAAAAAGATCAAACACAGACCTTCTGTCTGGAAGTTCCATGCCCTCACTCCTTGGCAACTGTACCTGGGGAAACAGTGCATATTCAATAAGCGACTGTGGGACAGCGTCCATTTAGTTATCAGCGACAGTGGGGCAGGGAATGTTGTGGTGAATGTAGGTGTTGTAATGGTAAGGGTAATTGTACTGTTGTTCTTGGACTGGCTGCTGCATTCCAAAACTGGGCGGGGCACCGAAACTAGGGGAGGCACCAAAGCAGGGGGCAGCACCGAAGCTGGGAGGAGCTCCAAAGCTAGGAGAGGCACCGAGATTGGTAGGCGCACTGAGATTGGTAGGCGCGTTGAGATTGGTAGACGCACTGAAGTTGGTAGGTGTACCCAGACCAGATGGTGCAGCGAGACTGGGTGGTGGAGCAAGGTTAGGGGGCGCTGCATGGTTAGGAGGTTCAGCAAAGGCCGGTGGGAGAACCGCCGGAGTCAGTTCCACCAGGTCTGCTTCTGCTGGTTCCTGAGGGTTGGTACATGCCACAGACCCACACATCCCTCTGTTGACTGGGTCACCACAACCAGAGGCTGAGCTGACCGTCACCTTCTGTTGTCCACCAATCGTTTTCCTCCATCCTTTGGGACGCCCTCTTTTCCTTCCTCCGCCAGTCGGCACCGGGTCTGAAGCTGGAACTTCTGTTGACGCACTTGCAGCTCCTTTGCGGCGACCGCTTTTAGGGATCTGACCATTGCGGTATTTCTCATGCAAAGCCATGTGCTTCAGCAGGGAATCTCTGCGACACAGAGACTTTCCACATTCCTCGCACAGCCACGACTGTTTGGATAGCTCCACATGTTTCTTCTTCATGTGATCGTCCAGAAGGTACTGATAGTAGAACCCTGCACTGCACAATTCACATGTGTAAGGCTTGGGGCCGTCATGTTTGGCCATGTGGATTTTGAGGTGGCACAAATCCACAAAACCCTTTCCACACTGGGAACAAATGTTGGGCATCACAGTGCGATGGCGTTTGAGGTGCACATTCAGGCAAATCTGTCGCTTGAAACCTTTGCCGCAGACATGACAGGAGAAGCGCTTGCCCCCTTCCAGGTCCTTGTCTGTCTTATGACTGTGCTGCATCATCAAGTGCTGGGACAAAGCTGTGCGCCAACGGAAACTCTCTCCACACTTAGAGCAAGAATGTGGTCGATAGTCCGTGTGCTTTTGTTGGTGCAACAAAAGGACCGCTTTGAGAAAGAACGCCATGCCACATTGCCTGCACTTGAAGGGCTTTTTGCCCGTATGCCGCAGTTTGTGTACGTGCAAACTCTCTGGGCAAGAAAAGTCTCTGGAGCATACGTCACACCTGGGCGGCTGTTTGGAGATTGCATCATCCAGAGGCACACCGGGATGTTCTGACAAAACATGAGGGCGTAGTTCTTTCATCGAGACAGACTTGCCACAAACTTTACAAGTGTGATGCTTGACGGTGCGTCTACGGACAGGTCTGACTGGTTGAACGGCATGTTGGCGCATATGTCTCAGGCAGGTGCTGGCCTCGTAGAACCCCTTACCACACAGAGTGCACCTGAAACTTCTTTCTCGTCGGTGGAGATGACGGACGTGGTGAGACAACTGGTAGCCACTGGAGAAGTGTGAGGGACACTGTCGACACCGGTAAGCTTTCAGCCCACAATGGATTCTGGTGATGTGCAATGACAGGCATCGCTTCAAGTAGAATGCTGCATCGCACAGAGAGCACTGGAACTTCTTGTTTCCTTCATGTTTTTCCATGTGCCGTTTCAGTGAGCTTTTATCATAGAAACATGCATCACACTGCACGCATCTGAAAGGTCTTTCCCCCGTGTGGCGCCGTGTATGGATGATGTAGAGGTTGCGTTTAAAGAAGGTCTTGCCACAATCGCTGCATGAGTACTGCCCTATCTCGGGTCGCTTTGAACAGAAGAAACGTTGGTGGCCATCAAGACTGGCAAAACTGTCAAAAACCTTGCGACAGTGGCTGCACTTGAAGGTCAGGTCATCATTTCTCAGAACACCGTCACTGCACTTGTTGATTCCACATTTTTCTTGGTGCTTGCTGAATCCTTTGGCAGTGACAAATCCCTTGTAGCAGTTGGCACACTGGTACTCCACCCGCTCCGCTAAATCCTTTCCGCAGATTTTTTCATGGCGACGTCTGGCTGTGGAGTAGGTGAAGGGTTTGCCACATTTCTCACACTGGAAGGGCTTGGCGTCAGAGTGCTTGGAGCGGATGTGGTCTCTGAGATGACTGGAGACCTTGTAGGAGGCCGCACACTGGTCGCACTGGTACGGCCGGTCCCCCGTGTGCACACGCATGTGACAGGTCAAGCTGTCTGCACGAGAGAACGTTTTGAGACACAGAGGGCAGGTTCGGTTGGTCTTCTTCATGCCTGGCTTGGCCTTGGTCACTGGTCCTCCCATCCCCCTTTTCTCTCTGCGAGTGACAGTTTTTTTAGGTTTGAGCGTGCTCACCACTCGCTCCGTCTTGATGGTCATTTTGATTTTAGGTGGATGCTGGTCTATGTCCGTGTCGTCCGAGTCATCAACCTGTGGGGTGGTGATGGTACGTCTTCTCTGAGTCTTTTGGGGTTTCCGTCCTTGTTTATGACTTGTGGCGGACACTTGGTACGGAGACGGGGGCTCGTACTCTGACGTGGAGCTATCATACTGCAGTGGATCTTCTTCAGCCATATTTCCTAAAGAACTACCATTCTTTCCCAGTTTCACAGGACTTTGGGTCTTTGCTTCTGCACAGGCTGAAAATTCCTGTAGTGTGGATTTATTTTTTGCCAAATATGCAGAGCTTGCACCATGGAGCCCATCAGTGGCAGAAGCCACACTGACAAATGTTTTGTTGAAGTTATGACTCCCTCCTTTACCAACACCCACCTGTGATATCTGCTGCCTCACCTTCCCCTTCACTTCTGCATTAGTGTCGCTCTCGCTGTCAGAGCAGAGCCCTGGAGGGTTAGGAAACTGCAGGGATGTACTGTTGTTACTTCTACTACATGAAGGGTGCAATCTGTGTTTACCGGATGACATAGCAGACGTGGGCTTTGGAGGAAAGGACACTGGATTGGGGGCACTGACAAAGCTACTGCTGCCTCTATCATTGATCCTTTGTTGTTGTACAGATCTGCAACTTGAAGTCACGTCCATCGTTGAACCAACATGTGCTGCGCTGGCTTGACATGAGCGTGCACAGTCTGTACTACTGACTGAAGATGATGCGGTCGAGCTCTGCATGTATCTCAGATCTGCTTCAGTCCACGAAGTCTCCACCTGACAGGGGTTGTGTCTGGAGGTTTGGGCACAAGATGGATTCTGCGCCGTCACTATCTTTTCCTGACTGCCCACAGCGACAAACTGGTCACCCATGAGCTGGTCCAGAGTGTCACTGTCTTTAGCATAAGGCAAGGACTGCGGGTTATAGCGGTCTCCTTGTCTGTCTGACAGTGATGTGTTGGCTGATGGGGCCTGACTCTCAAAGGGAACTATGTCATTTTCCGGCTTAGGGCTGGTAAGACTGGCAGAGTGCCACTGACCACCTGGGTTGGCGTAGTCACGAGAGGACACTGTGGCATCAAACGGCTGGCCGAGTGATCCCTCCCCTGCCTGTTTGCTCTCTCCTTCTGTCAGACCACCAGTGGATCTCTGAACCAAGGCCTCATGGACCCGCGTGTGTGCAGGGGGAGGCGCGCTAAGCTGGCCGTAACTGGAGAGATGAGTGAGGGAGGACGTGTAGGGGGTGTAGCTGTCTGGTGGTAAGGAGCTGCTGAAATGGCCAAAAGGATACAAGGCGGAGTTACGACTAGCATAATTGGGCGCCGTGTGGAAGGGAATATGAGAAGGCAAGGGACTGGAGTAGGAGGTCCCCGACCTCTCTGCTGAAGACGTGTCCATGCTGGTTTTGACGGCGTTGCTGATGTGCTCAGCAGCATGTGAATAGTTGTCCAGCAGTCGGTTATAAGCGTGGGGTGGCAGCAGAGCACCAGGAGCGTGGCCTGAACCAAACACAAACTTCCTGTCCAGAGAGCGGTCCATAACAAAGTCCTCACCGGAAGACGGGATGTGGCTACGGTAGCTGGAGACCAGCGTGGGATTGTTGGGCAGAGGGGTCATAGCAAGCCCTCTGTTGAATAAAGTGTTCTCCAGAACAGATCTCCCATACAACCCACCCCCACTACTGTCCGCCGCCGACAGGCCAAAGAATGAAGCATCCTCTTTATTGCCGGAATACGCTGATACCGGTAAAGGATGGTGGGACTGTTCACCGTTGTACAGCAAATCCGCTGGACCTCTATAGCCACTGGCCAGCGATGATCGGTCATAATCCCTATCCATGGAACTCTCCATCCCAGCAGATAGAGCGGAGAATGTCCGGTCAGGACTCAGACCGGAACGTCGTGAGACGGAAGCACTGGAGAACGGGGATTTGCTGAGTGGAGACACACTGGCCAGCATGCGAGCGGGCAAGGGGTCAAGGTCAAGACGACTACTCGGGGAATGGGACTGCCATCCTGTCAGACCGTAGTAGTCTGCTGTGTTACTGAGGTTACTGCGTGCTGAGCGTGAGCTGCTTGCTGGATTATCTGCCTGACCCCCTCCTCCACCGCCTTTGTCTCTCATCATGTTGATGTTCTGAAACAGACAGTGAGACACACATGCATGTCTAGTACACAAACGCCCACAGTAAAGATATGTATATCTTGTACAAAAATGGACATAAAAAGACATATAACTTGTAGGCAATACAGTCTGCCACGGTGAAAACATATCTTGTACACAAATGGACACAGTAAAGATATGTATATCTTGTACAAAAATGGACATAAAAGGACATATAACTTGTAGGCAATACAAGTCTGCCACGGTGAAACATATCTTGTACACAAATGGACACAGTAAGATACATATCATAACTTGTAGGCTATATAAATGGCTAGTGAGACACGATCTTGTACATATATGGCCAAAGAAATACTCATATCTTGTACACAAATGGCTATAGTGCGACCCACATCTTGTACACAAACACACAGTGAGACATGTACACAAATGGCCACAGTTAGGCATATCTTGTACACAAATGGCCACAGAAAGACAGGTATAATTTGTAGGTGACACAAATGCTCACAGTAAGACAAGATAACGTAACTTGTAGGTAACACAAATGGACACAGTGAAGATGGACATCATAACTTGTAGATGACAGAAATGGACATCATAAATTATAGGTGTTACAAATGGACATCATAACTTGTAGGTGACACAAATGGACATAACTTGTAGATGAGACAAATGGACATCATAACCTATACTATAGACGACACAAATGGGCACAGTAAAGACATATATCATAACTTGTGGGTGACACAAATGGACACACTGAAGACACAGATACCTTGTAGATGACACAAATGGACATCATAACTTGTAGGTCACAAAAATGGCCATCATAATGTGCAGGTGACACAAATGGACACAGTGATGACAAGACATCATAACTTGTAGGTGACACAAATGGAGACAATGAAGACACATATCATAATTTGTGACACAAATGGACACAGTGATGACAAGACATCATATCTTGTAGGTGACACAAATGGAGACTATGATGAATGAAGACATATATCACATGCCAAACACTTTAGCAACACATGTACATGAAACCTGAAGTGATACTAGTCGAAGGCTCTGCACTCAAAAGACAACGGTTCAGCTGGTTGAGCATCAGGTTCACATGTCAATGCTTTGAGTTCAAATCCAGGTTGTACTGCATGAAACTGGACTTTTTACTGCCCATCTTAATAAATTGTTATTTTGGTGATGTCAGTGTAGAATCAGATAAACGCCCACTTCCTCCAATTTCTGAGGTGGTTATCTCCATCAGCCATATCAACTGATGTGGGTGCTGATGTAAAAACTGACTCAAGCCATGAGACACTGGTATGGCACTGTTGTGAATAATACATACATATACATTCTTTCCTTCTTTCTTTCTAGTTTCCAGGCTGTGTCCTTCCACTGCAGAAAGTAGCCCTCCGCTAGAGCCCTCCAATTCTCTGTCTGTTGCTGTCCTTGACCATGTTGCTCCTTGTTGCCACCTGATGTCATCTCACCAATGACTTTTCAATCTTCCAACCGATCTTGCACCCTCTGTTAGATCATTCTGTGTTTCTGATCATCCGTCTATTGTCTTTCATGCCAGCGATGTGCCCTGCCATTTCCATTTTGTTTTTGTGACATGTTCAAGTATGTCTATCACTTTGGTTCATTATCAATTGGTGACATTAAATGATTTACTATGTAAATATTACAAGTATCTTCATACATATATGTATTTGAACATATTGAACATATACAGAGTGCACTATATGCCCAGAGGACAAAGCCCCATCAGGAAGCAAGAAACCTGGGTTTGATTCCCAGTCAGATGGGGATTTTTCTCCTCCCTCCATTAGACTTTGTATGGTGGTCTGGGCGCTAGTCTTCCAGATGAGTCGATAAAGTGAGGTTCTGATGGCAGCATGCACTTGGGACTGAAGCAGGTAAAAGATCCATTGGCAAGAAAAGAATTGTCATGGCAAAATTATGTAAAAACAATTCAGTGTCGTGGGAAAACAAATATACACACATACAGCAGAAAAAGTGTTTTAAAAAAAAGATAGCATCTATTATTGTGACATGATTTTCCCCAGAATACCAACTTGTAGTTCATGTGGAAACATTCTGTTGTGACAAAAAAAAATCAATCCAATTCAATCCAATGGAATTAGTGGAATCCACACACACACACACACACACACACACACACACACACACACACACACACACACACACACACAGTTCAAAGTTTGACAGATCCTTTAACCACAATACCATGGGGGCCTGGTGGATAACAGCAAATGGATGAACACACAATGAAATGAAAACATAACTGTCCAAGACAAATAAGTCCATGTGGAACTGTATTACTAAAAACAGAAAGAAATATATATATACGAAACAATATCACTAAAAATAAAATGATATGCATAATATGAAGTTCTACACAACTTTAAAACATTTGATAAATTTGGCTTTTTCAAAATGACCTGTCTTCTTCTCGGATGTGAAGTTAAGCCATGGAAAAACTGACTAAAAATTCACTTGTTGCTGTCCCATCTTCTTCAACTTTCGCACTTCACACAATTCACAAAATCACAGTTAAAGATTTATTTGTTAACTCTCTCCGTACGACGGAAAAACTGACTAAAAATTCACTTGTTGTTGCACAAAATCACAGTTAAAGATTTATCTGTTAACTCTCTCTGTACGACGGAACGCTATAGTGTTCGTTATGTAAGACACGGTTTTGTACGATGGAACACGATAGCGGTTTCGATAATTAAAATTTTTTTCGACGCTTCCCTCGTGACTTGGCATGCCAACGGAAGCTACTCTGGTCACTGCAAACATGTCAAGGGCCAAATGTAAAGTTACTTCGTGAGATTCCGTAGCAATACACTCATTGGAAAACGACGGACTTCGGCACCCCACACGACTGGCTAATCTGCATTTGTGTCGAAAATGGCGTCGCAGACGAGTACAAGTTTTTGAGCAAAGTAGATCACAACGGCTGTTTTACTGCTGCTGAAGTGATTGAAGTGCTTCAGACTGAAGGATAGGACATCAGGGACTATGTGGAAGTGTTTCAAGTGATGGAACAAGATGGAACGCAAGAAGGTACGACAGTGACCCAGTTTCAGACGACAGTTAAATGGGAGAGGGAGGTGGGTATACACGTCACGAGAGGAGAGCGGTCAGTGGGCTATGTACAGTGAGTCACATGTCTGATAAAGATTTCTCTGACTTTCTTATGCGTGACTGGCACAAAGATTTTAGTTTTTCCCCCACTTTGCCTCCATTCTCTGGCTCTTGTGGCCTGCATGTCCCAGCTGAGTGCCATGCCCCCATTGACTTCTTCAATCAGTTTGTGACAAAAGACTTTCTAAATTCTATTGTCATAAAGTAAACAGATAGGCATAAGAGAACTGAGTGGCAAACAGAATGAGCACTTCTACTGCCTTCTGCCACCCATCCCCAGCAGCAGGAAGAACTATTGGAAGTGCCATGTGTGTAGTGCTGGCAGCAGGAGACACCCGGAGGTTCAACTGCGGCAAACCCCCAACTGGTGTAAAAAGTGTGGGATTGCCCTCTGTGACAAACTATGCTAGCCCAACAAGACCATCACCTGTTTCCAACTGTATAATTCAGTGCAAAACTACACTGATTATTAGGAAAACAGTGCATAGGGACTGAAGCCTGCGATGTGCTCCCTTTTTTTTTTTCCAAATTCCCCTGTTACAATTTGTAACATTTATTTATATGTCACTAATAGTAATAATTTTTGTTTTACCCTGAGCAAAGTCTACTTTATTCATGTTATTTTGCACATACAAAGACCTTCTCACCTTTGACTGTGTTCATGGAGCTGATCAAAGTATGTGACTGTATGGTGATCCTGACCACAAAATTTGGGGTACTTTCAACATGGCACATGAAGAAGAAATATTCAAGGAAGAACTTCAATATTTTGGCATGAACTAACCCAGCATGTAAATATTCAGATCTGAACGCTTCATTTTGTTCCTTTATGTTTTGTATTTTTGTGATTTTTTTCCTAACCCTTCAAAATGGGCTGTCTGTGGGGAAAAGCAAGGGGAAAAACTCTCCATTCCGAGTGAGTTAATCCAGGTCTTTCATTGTTGACATCATAATGGCTCATCCACTAATGTATACATATATACCTGTACCTAGTGAAATGTGGCATTGTGTAATCATTTATGTATCTTCAGATATATGCATATGAATGGGTATATACTGTTCACAGAGACACTCATTTGCGCACAGATATCAATGTGTTTATCATGTGTGTGTACATATGGTATCAGTGCCTCTATGTGTATCACACTCTGTCTTGTAAATGGGTTAAAAGCACAGAGAATCAAAATGAGCTGGGAGCATAGCACTACGCAATATAATTTATCAAAATTACTTGTGTCAGGTGTTTAGGCCTAATCATTATAAATTAAATCTGTGATTATTCAAGCCAACTGAGATGTCATAATTACTGATGAAATAATAGGATTTTTTCCTGATCAATTTTGTGGGATCACTTTTCTCTTAATTTATTGATTACTGTCATATTTCAACTGATCACAGTGTTAGAAATACAAATTAATTTATTTTTATCTATTTTCGATCTCTTCTGATTCAGGTCCTCTGTCCAATCCAGTACTTCTGATTGGAAAAGTTTTTAAAAAAAATACAAAAAACAAAATGTCTGCTACTCTGAAAAAAGTACTTTGTAGTTTGAACACGGAGAGTTACTTCCTGCTCATGAAATCAGTTCATTCTCAATCAGTCAAAGCAGTACTGTACTGTTGTAGGCTACAAAGCACACATCCAGTACAAGCTTATTTCGAAGGTTTGCCTCTGGCACGATATTCAGGCCTACGCTAATGCGTTTCACCGAAAAAAAAAAGAACAAACAATCGCCTTAAAAAATGTTAAAATAACCCGTGCGATTTTTACCTTTTGCAGTGAAGATATCACTCGTTCTTTGGGATATTTAGCACACTATTAAAGCGTCTGCTCGCCCAGTAAGAAGTGAACGTATCTTCTGCTTACCTGTAAGAAAGACGAATTGTGTTGTAGCACGTAGAACAACTGACCTAAAACAATCGGTCTGTTGCACTCTGGTCGTGCGGTTGAAAACACTACGCAACTAGTTCGGCTAGCGATCTAGGCCGAGGCTTTCGACCTTCCTGCAGATTTCGAGTCTTAGTTTTGTATAATTTGAACGAGTGTTGGATGCGGGCTTGTTTGTTAAAAAAAATTCGATTTGTTTTGTGTGTGTGTGCCATTGTTCCAAGAGACACGCCCCTGTTAGAATTAAATCAATCAGTGCTCAGGCGGAAGAAAAAAGGATTGAAAGAGAAAATTACAGAGATTTGAATAGAACTCGCAAGGGAGGGAGATGCAATTAGTTTCATCAAGGAACAATACCCTTTCAAGACAAACAAAACTCGAAAACGAAGTACGCCTACCCAGATCTCATCTTGTTCAATGGAATCGACGTTTATACGTATGGTCGTATACTGGCGTCAAGCTAGGTAAATCAGGCAAAGAACGTTGTCTTTTCTGACTACGCTTTGCACCAGAAATAGATTCAACTTGACAACATTATTTTTATGTCGGCTAAAAGACAGTACAATGACCTACTGACGAAATTATTCTCGACCAAAACCGGATTCTACGTGTGTCCGGCCCATACAGAATGTCACGTTTTGACTGTGAAAAAGAACACACACACACACACACACACACACACACACACACAAATAAATAAATAAATAAATAAAATAAAATAAAATCGAGAAATACACACACAAAATGAATAAGAACGCGTATTTGATATGACCTAACAAGACAGGCGCAAATTTCCGGCCAGCAGGCCATTGTCAAACGTGTACAAAAGACAAAAAATAACAGCACAAAATTTGATAGAAAAAAACAATACTCAGCTTCAGCGAGTTATTAAAATATACTTTCAAGCCGAAAATTAATATTTGATACAAAATGTCAGATGACGCAATACGCTATAATACAAAGACGCTACAATACTGAAACAATGTAATGCCAACAGAACGCAGTCAATAAAGTAATAAGACATTTTAATCAAAGTGCTTGTCAGCGTTCAAGCAAATAGGAAGCAGAAACACACACACACACACACACACACACACACACACACACAACACACACACACACACACACACACACACACCACACACACACACACACACACACACACACACACACACACGCACGCACTATCTATCTATCTATCTATCTATTTGTCCATTCATTTTAATACCTGTTTCTTTTTTCTTTTTTTTTTTCGTTTAAAAGCACATATGTGAATAGACGTTAAAAGAACTAACGAACGAACACACACACAAACACTCACAGACACAGACACACACACACACACACACACACACACACACACACACACACACACACACACACACACACACACACACACACACACACACACACAATCTATCTATCTGTCTATCTATCTATTTATCAATTTGTCCATTCATTTTGAATACCTTTTTTTCGTTTAAAAACACATAATTATGTGAATAGACGTCAAAAGAACTAACGATCGAACACACACAAAAACACAGACACACTAGACACAGACACACACACACACACACACACACACACACACACACACACACACACACACACACACACACACACACACAATCTATCTATCTGTCTATCTATCTATCTATCTATCTATCTATTTGTCCATTCATTTTGAATACCTTTTTTTTTTCATCTAAAAGCACATATGTGAATAGACGTTAAAAAAAATAACGAACGAAAACACACACACTCACACACACACACACACACACACACACACACACACACACACACACACACCACACACACACACACATACACACACACACACACACACACAACACACACACACACCACACACACACACACACACATACAAACAGACAGTGAGAGAGAGAGAGAGAGAGTGAGAGAGGGAGAGAAAGAGAGAGAGAGAGTGAGAGAGAGAGAGAGAGAGAGAGAGAGAGAGAGAAGAGAGAGAGAGAGAGAGAGAGAGAGAGAGAGAAAGGAGTCCTCTAGATAATTTTCTGAGGTCGTTCTTATTATAGAAGGTCACCCATCAACAGAATGTGTTTTTGAATGTTACACGTTTCTATGCCAACCGCTCTGACTTGATTGAAGCAGCTCTGATTTTTGGGCCTTTGTTCTTATCTCCATTTTTTTCATCATCGTGCTCTGATTTCCTGTTTTCCAGGGGAGGGGGGAGGGGGGAGGGGCAGGAGGGAGGGGGGCGAAGGAGACACGTTTGCATCGATTTGCTGTCTCCGAAGCTATCAAAATTATGCCCGGAACTGATGCACCAGACAGCACAGATTTTAGTCTGATTTTTTTTTTTTCATATCCGGGGATGGGGGAAGGGGTGGGGGAGCGCGATATGCCCCTTGATGGTGTATGCCCCTTGACTTCCCTACAGAGGGGTAACAGGCGCGCGCTCGTGACGTCACTACTTTGTCACACCTTGTCACGTGCGGGTGATTCTTCTGCTTCCTCTTCCTCGTCTTCTTTTTTTTATTTTTTTTTTTATTCATTTATTTATTTATTTAATTTTGTTTGTTTCTGGCTTCATCTTGATTTATTTCTGTTCACAGATGAGAAGTCTTTTCAGGATGGGGAATAACCATATGCGGACATTTCAACACAGCTGATGAGACGGATGTCCTCCATTCAAGGTAATATTGCACACCGTGTTTGTGTGTATTGGGGAGGGGGATCGAGGAGGAGGGCTGGTGACGGTGGTGATGTATAATTGCTGCGGCAGTTTTTGATGTATTGTGATTGTTGTTGTTGTCAATGGTGTTATTCTTACTGTTTTGTGTTGATGGTGGTGGTGCTCCAGATTGTTCCTGGGAACTGTAGGAAAAGGTGTTATGAAGGTTACATAAGGATCACACATTCTACACTCATTCATACCTAATACAAAATGAAGCACCATGGTGTATATCATGTGGTGAGCCATTTAGCATCAAAACACAGTCTTACTGAATGCTTGGACTTGCACAGTATGAGACAAAATCATTATACAGCGGACTCCTTACAGAACCTCTCCAGAGATGTTCCTCTGGATGCAATGTTCAAGTTTTTACAAGAGATCAGTACATTTCATGTTATCATTTCACATATAGTACTGTGGTTTGTTAGAAGGTACCTTCAGGCCTGGTACCTCTGATTTCTGCCCTATTATATTGCATGGTACCATGGTTTGTTAGAAGACGCCTGCAGGCCTGATACCTTTGACTTCGACCCTGTTATATTGCATGTCACCATGGTTTGTTAGAAGTCGCCTGTAGGCCTGATACCTTTGACTTCGACCCTGTTATATTGAATGCACCATGGTTTGTTAGAAGACGCCTGTAGGCCTGGTATCTCTGATTTCAGCCCTGTTATATTGCATGGTACCATGGTTTGTTAGAAGACGCCTGTAGGCCTGGCACCTCTGATTTCAGCCCTGTTTTATTGCATGTCACCATGGTTTGTTAGAAGACGCCTGTAGGCCTGGTACCTCTGATTTCAGCCCTGTTATATTGCATGGTACCATGGTTTGTTAGAAGGTGCTTGCAGGCCTGGTACCTCTGACTTCAGCCCTGTTATATTGCATGGTAGCATGGTTTGTTAGAAGGCGCCTACAGGCCTGGTACCTCTGACTTCCGCACAGGATAGTTATTGATTTGGCACTTAG
>JAPXFY010000014.1:60109435-60121935 GCA_030674185.1 Monoplex corrugatus | reverse complement strand
AGTCCTCCTTCCGCCATTGATCGTAACTGCGCTCTTGCCAACGCAATGGGGAGCTGCAATGTTTAAAAGGAAAACCAGCAGCCTGCTGTAATGTTCAGTAAACTAGAGTGTGCCAGCGCAGACCAACTGCCTCAGGATTTCTTTGCATTCTTCTTCTTCTTCTTCTTTTTCTTTTTCTTCTTCTTCGTCCTCATCTTCTTCTCCTTCTCCTTCTCTTTTTTCTTCTTCTTGTTTTCCTTGTTCTTGTTCTTCTCCTCCTCCTCCTCCTCCTCTTCCCCCTTCTCCTCCTCCTTCTTCTTTTTCTTCTTCTTTGTCGTCGTCGTCGTCTTCGTCATCTTCTTCTTCTTTGTCATATTTTCTTCTTCTTCTATGTGAGCTGGCTGTCTCTTTTCATAGCGCCATGAACTCCATATCTCATGTTCTGAATTCAATCCTATCCTAAAATATAAAAGTTGATTTGTTCGGTGACCATGTTAATGCTGTGATCATTCTGGTGGTGTCAGTGTTCTATAACTCTTCCCCCCCCCCCCGCCCCCACCTATTTCATGACCTGGCAACGTACAGGGTCTGTGCAGGATCAAGGAGCTGGCCAGATCATTACTGCCAGATGTGGGCGAAGCACATATGGTATTATATTGTGCGATGAAATCCTCTCGAACAAACTCTTAACTCTTTTTGTTCGTTTTCTCTCTCTCTCTGCTTTTCCTACTGTCTTCCCCTGTCCTGCATGTCGCTGTCAGAATGGACAGTAGTCTGAAGCCAGGAACATAGGAAAACAATACCAGAAACATATCTAGTTAAATAACCAAACGAGACAGGTGACAATTTTTGGCCAACTGGCCTTTGTCAAGTGTATGCAAAAGACATACTACTAGGCTACTACTACTACCCCTGCTACTACTACTTCTACTACTACTACTACCATTATTACTATACTACCACCACCACGACTACTACTACAACTACTACCACCACCTTTACTACCAATAACACTACTACTGCTAAAATAAATAAATAGATCACCAACCAACCAACCAACCAACCAACCAACCAACCAACCAACCAACCAGCCAACCAACCAACCAGCCAACCGATCAATCGACCGACCAACCAACCAGCCAACCAACCAACCAACCAACCAACCAATCAATCAATCAATCAGACAACTCCCCCTGATATCCGGTTCAGCCAGAGAAGATTATTTCCAGTAATAAAAGACTGTAATCCCCCACCCCTTCTTGTAATAGCGTTCAGACTTTTCTCAGATGTGTGCATGGACATCATGTTGTCTACGCTGTGCAGGTGGAATGTTGCTGCACAGTCTGCACACATCGTCTTGATGGGTGTGCATGCTGGATTCCTTTTTCATGTTTTCATAATCCAGCCATTCACATGACTTACAGGATCTTTAACGTGCATAGCTGACATTCTGCATACGTATATACACAAAGGGGGTTTAGACACTGGCAGGTCTACCACACATGTTGACCTGGGAGATGGGAAAAATCTCCACCCGTTACCCACCAGTGTCGAACCCAGGACCTTCTGATTGGATGTACGACTCTTACTCAACTGACAACCAGCTCCCTTCTGACATCTCGAGTTCAACCCTATCCTCCTCATCATCATCAGGTGCCCTGCCGCATGGCGTTGGCGATCATGGACTTCCATCTGTCTCTATCTCTTGTTGCCCCTAGCATCTCCCCCACCCTCCTCGTCTTCAGCCACTCCGCAAGTCCGTCCAGCATTTTCTCCCTGGATCTACCTGGTGCTCTCTTTCCCTCCAGCTTTCCCGTTGTGACCAGGTGCTCCAAATCCCCCTTGCTCATAAAATGGCCTATAAATGTTGCCTGTCTTTTCCTAATCTTCCTTATGAATGATCTACTTGTGTCTGCCTCCATCAAGACTGTCTCGTTTGTTTTCTTTGCTGTCCATGGAACTCTCAACATTCTTCTTAGAAACCACATCTCGGCTGCCTCAATCTTGTTCTGGCTTTGCTTGTTGACTGTCCACGCCTCACAACTGTATAACAGTATTGGTTCTATGTAACATTCAAGAACTCTCTTCCTGATGTTAATTGATAGGCATTTGTTGGTAAGAATGCTTGTCATCTTCTTGAATGCTGTGTTGACTTGGCCGATTCTGCCGGCAATAAAACCTCAGCCTACAACATTAAACACTGGCCTGTTTGCTGCCCATCTGAATGCTTCCATCATTCTGGTAGTGTCAGCTTAGTGTTTCAAAGGTTCACTGGTCTGTTGGCTGCCCATCTTAATGCTTCCATCATTCTGGTGGTATCAGCTTACTGTTTCATAGGTCCAGTGGCCTGTTGGCTGCCCATCTTAATGTTTCCATCATTCTGGTGGTGTCAGCTTACTGTTTCATAGGTCCACTTGCCTGTTGGCTGCCCATCTTAATGTTTCCATCATTCTGGTGGTGTCAGCTTAGTGTTTCACAGGTCCACTTGCCTGTTCGCTGCCCATCTTAATGTTTCCATCATTCTGGTGGTGTCGGCTTAGTGTTTCATAGGTCCACTGGCCTGTTGGCTGCCCATCTTAATGTTTCCATCATTCTGGTGGTGTCGGCTTAGTGTTTCATAGGTCCACTGGCCTGTTGGCTGCCCATCTTAATGTTTCCATCATTCTGGTGGTGTCGGCTTAGTGTTTCATAGGTCCACTGGCCTGTTGGCTGCCCATCTTAATGTTTCCATCATTCTGGTGGTGTCGGCTTATGTTTCATGGGTCCACTGGCCTGTTGGGTGCCCATCTTAATGTTTCCATCATTCTGGTGGTGTCAGCTTAGTGTTTCATAGGTCCACTGGCCTGTTGGCTGCCCATCTTAATGTTTCCATCATTCTGGTGGTATCAGCTTGCTGTTTCATATGTCCACTGGCCTGTTGGCTGCCCATCTTAATGTTTCCATCATTCTGGTGGTGTCGGCTTAGTGTTTCATAGGTCCACTGGCCTGTTGGCTGCCCATCTTAATGTTTCTATCATTCTGGTGGTGTCGGCTTAGTGTTTCATAGGTCCACTGGCCTGTTGGCTGCCCATCTTAATGTTTCCATCATTCTGGTGGTGTCGGCTTAGTGTTTCATAGGTCCACTGGCCTGTTGGCTGCCCATCTTAATGTTTCCATCATTCTGGTGGTGTCGGCTTAGTGTTTCATATGTCCACTGATCTGTTGGCTGCCCATCTTAATGTTTCCATCATTCTGGTGGTGTCGGCTTAGTGTTTCATAGGTCCACTGGCCTGTTGGCTGCCCATCTTAATGTTTCCATCATTCTGGTGGTGTCAGCTTAGTGTTTGATAGGTCCACTGGCCTGTTGGGTGCCCATCTTAATGTTTCCATCATTCTGGTGGTGTCGGCTTAGTGTTTCATAGGTCCACTGGCCTGTTGGCTGCCCATCTTAATGTTTCCATCATTCTGGTGGTGTCAGCTTAGTGTTTGATAGGTCCACTGGCCTGTTGGGTGCCCATCTTAATGTTTCCATCATTCTGGTGGTGTCGGCTTAGTGTTTCATAGGTCCACTGGCCTGTTGGCTGCCCATCTTAATGTTTCCATCATTCTGGTGGTGTCAGCTTACTGTTTTATACGTCCCTTCCCCTCTCCTCCCCAGTTTCAAGACCTTGCCAGCGCATAGAGTTTTTCCGCAGGCTTAGGGAGTCTGTCAGATAATTCTTTAGCAGATTTGGGTGGTGCACATATGGAATTGTCCGAGTGCGATGAATCCCTCTTGAACAATACCCCAAAGTCCAAACTCCCTTCTGGCGGTAATTGGAAAAGTAAGTGAAAGCATTGCCAATATGGAGGCACACCCAGACCGTATGATGCGAACAGTCATCGGCAATATCTAAACACACCCGTACCGTATCATAGTCTGTAGGATCTTGCGCGCTTCCATCAGTTTACCAGGGTATGTGTTCCCTGCTGCAAATGTACCGTGATTGACGTGCACGTGCTGACCCCTGCGTGACGTCAAATGTAACCTTCCCCCCTCGATGACGTCACTCGGGCAATATAACGGCTGAGCAACATGTAACAGCAGATAAGAGAGAGAGAGAGGGGGGAGGGGGATATATATATATGTGTGTGTATAAATATATATATATAGTATATACACACACACACATATATATATAATATATACATATATATATATATATATATATATATATATATATATATATATATATATATATATAGAGAGAGAGAGAGAGAGAGAGAGAACTCAGAACTCAGAACAATTTTAATGTATATTGGCCTTAGGCGAGAAAGAGAGAGGGGCAAGGGAGAGAGAGAGAGAGAGAGAGAGAGAGAAAGAGAGAGAAAGAGAGGGAGAGAGAGAGAGAAAGAGAGGGAGAGAGAGAGGGAGAGAGAGAGAGACAGACAGGTAGAAAGAAACTCTAGGGAGAGCTAGACAACAGAAGGTCTTCAGAGAAGTAACCCCCTTTAGACAAGTGTTTCGGCCCTGAATTCCTTACACTCTCGGGGGGCCGGGCCACATCCAGGTCATGACTCCTGGATGCCCTTCTGCTGTTGTCTATTTTTTTTTTCCCACGCCGGGGATCGAACCTGGGCGATTCTGCGCTTCAGAACTGCGGTACGCGGTTTTACCAATGTGCTAACGGGGCACACATCATCTGTAGGGAATTTAATCCTTATGAAGTTCACTTTTTTCGTTCCTCCTTGCCCAGATCCAGCTTGAGCTCCTTTCTGCTGCCTCTGCCATCGCTTTAAGGGCTCTAGTCCTCTTCTTCCCAGAAATGGCGAGTTGTTTCATGAGATCATAAGCGGAGGTGCCCACAAACCCTCTTGCCCCGACCTCTATGGCGAAGATTTTGACCCGCAGACCTGCTTTCTTCAGGGTGCTGGCAAGACCGGCGTATTTTTCGGTCTTGTAGATATGTGCTTCTTCCATTCTGCTTTCGTATGGCACAGTGAGTTCTATCAGAATCACTTGTTTCGAGGAGTCAGAGTGGAGAGCGATGTCTGGTCTCATGCCTGTCTTGCTGATGACATCTGGGTAATTTCTCCACTCTGGGAGGTCTGCTGTACACTCCCAGTCGACTGCTCCATCCAGAAGACCCTTTGGCAATGTGCTGGTTGTCATAGCACTTTCGGGCCAGACCTGTTTCCCTCCTGCTTTGTAGAACGTTGTCATAGCAATTGGTGCGTTTGGGGTCATGGTTTTTTCGCTAACCACATCTGTGATCACTTTCAGAACTTGGTTGTGCCTCCATGTATACCTTCCTTGGGCTAGCGCTACTTTGCAAGAGCTTAGGACATGTTCCACAGTGAGAGATAGAGAGAGATATGGAGAGAGAGAGAGAGAGAGAGAGAGAGAGAGAGAGAGAGAGAGAGAGAGAGAGATGATGATGATGATGATGATGAAGAAAATCGAACTGTTATCTGGCATTCCTGTTTTTCTTTTGTTTTTTCCCCCTTTTTGTGGGAGTGGGGATGGAGGTGGCTGGTGGAGGAAGACACTGAGTACGTTTGGTTGTTTTGCGTTGTTTTGTTTTTGTTGTTTGAGAGAGGGTGGGGGAGGGATGGGCTAGTGTATGTTTTCGCCAAATGGCAGGTGAACATTTATGCAGGTTATTAATACTGTGAGATCTAAATACAGTGCTCGTGTCCTTTTCAGTTTTAATATGATTTAACATCATTGCATAACAGGGCTTATGTCATCCGGTTTACTACAATTACATTGCGGTGCTTTTACCTATGTCCATTGTAACATAATTACACTACGGTGCTTACAATGATATATTACTGTGCTTGCGCCCTTATCAATTGTAATATCATTACATTACGGTGCTTGTGTCCTTATCAGTTGTAAAATACTTATATTACGGTACTTTTGTCCTTATCAGTTTAACATGTGTACATTACGGTGCTTGCATCCTCATCAGTTGTAACATGATTACATTACGGCGCTAACATCTTTGTCGGTTGTAGTATAATTACATTTCAGTGCTTGTGTCCTTATCGGTTGAAATGTAATTATATTACGGCACTTGTGTCCTTATCAGTTGTAATATAATTACATTACGGTGTTTGTGTCCTCATCATCTGTAATAGAATTACATTACGGTGCTTTTGCCCTCATCAGTTGTAATATAAATACATTACATTAGATGCAGCCTCAGTTGAAAGATATCTTCGGATGTAACCAATGCGCCGAATCTGATAGTAGCATGATTGGCAGGTCTGGGTCAGAAACTTCTACGGAGAAAGAGTATTGTCCAAGGTCATACCCAGGTTCTTGACAGAATTAGAGAGAGGGATGGTGTTGTCACCTAGCTGGATGATATTCAGTGTAAGAGAGGAAAGTTTATTTTTGGCGCCTACAAGCATGGCTTCGGTTTTTATCACCATTTAACTGCAGTTTATTTTCTGTCATCCAGGTCTAGACATCAACATATGACGTAAACTCACATCTCTAATAACACCTAATATCATTGCTGGAATCTGCTGGCTAAGGTGAGGCAGTGAAATGGTTTATACAAGCTAAAAGTTGTCTTGTAGCCCAGGGGGGGGGGGGGGTCATACGAGGGTGAGGTGATAGAGACTTCAACAATTTTCAGGGCTTGCAGTATGGAAGCGGTGTCCATCACCTCTCCCTCACAGCTTTATCTTCCCTAACACCAAGAAACGTCAGGTAACCATTCACAGCAAGGCAAACTGGAGTGTGCAGAAACAGACAGTTTTCCTCCAGCGAATTTGTCACCCATGAAAACTCGTGCCATCAGATCAGAAGGTGACTGCTCTCCCTTCGTATCTTCCTGGCCGGAGAGGTAATTAAGATCTTATGGCGGTAGACAACAGCTTACAGTGTCGCTGGGGATGGAGGGGTGGGGTGGGACTGACGGGGGGAGGAGGGTGGTAGAGGGAGATGAGCTATCATATAATTGCTAAGGTTAGTGTCCATTAAGCTACTGGCATGGAAGCTACTGGCATGGAAGCTAATGGCACGGAAGATAATGGCATGGAAGCTATTGGCGTGGACGTTACTGGTATGGAAGATATTGGCAAGAAAGCTAACGGCATGGAAGCTAATTGCATGGATGGTAATGGCATGGATGCTAATGGCATGGATACGAATGGCATGGATACGAATGGCATGGATACTAATGGCATGAATACTAATGGCATGGAAACTACTGGCATGGATACGAATGGCAAGGATACGAATGGCATGGATACTAATGGCATGGAAACTACTGGCATGGATGCGAATGGCATGGAAGCTAATGGCATGGATGCTACTGGCATGGAAGCTAATGGCATGGAAACTGCTGACCATGGATACTACTGGCATGGAAGCTACTGGCACGGAAGCTACTGATATGGAAGCCACTGGCATGGAAGCTACTGGCATGGGTGCTAATGGCATGGATACTAATGGCATGGAAGTTACTGGCATGGAAGCTACTGGCATGGATGCTAATGGCATGGAAGCTACTGGCATGGAAGTTACTGGCATGGATGGTACTGGCATGGAAACTAATGGCATGGAAGCCAATGGCATGGATACGAATGGTATGGATACGAATGGCATGGATACTAATGGCATGGGTACTAATGGCATGGAAACTACTGGCATGGATACGAATGGCATGGAAGCTAATGGCATGGAAGCTACTGGCATGGATACTAATGGCATGGATACTAATGGCATAGATACTAATGGCATGGATACTAATGGCATGGAAACTGCTGACCATGGGTGCTACTGGCATGGAAGCTACTGGCATGGAAGCAACTGGCATGGAAGCTACTGATATGGCAGCTAACGGCATGGAAGCTATTGGCATGAAAACTAAAGGCGTGGACGTTACTGATATGGAAGTTACTGATATGGAAGCTAATGGCATGGAAGCTACTGGCATGGATGCTACTGGCATGGAATCTAATGGCATGGAAGCTACTGGCATGGAAGCTACTGGCGTGGATGCTACTGGCATGGATGCTAATGGCATGGAAGCTAATGGCGTGGAAGCTACTTGCATGGATGGTACTGGCATGGATGGTCCTTGGCATGGAAGATACTGGCATGGATGCTACTGGCATGGAAGCCACTGCCATGGAAGCTACTGGCATATGTGCTAATGGCATGGAAGCTACTGGCATGGATGCTAATGGCATGGAAGTTACTGGCATGGAAGTTACTGGCATGGATGGTACTGGCATGGATGGTATTGGCATGGAAGCCAGTGGCATGGATACTACTGGCATGGATATTACTGGCATAGACGGTTGTGGTGAAAGTTCTCCACTCCTCTGTTATGGATCAGCCTCTGTATCGTGTGTGTGTGTGTGTGTGTGTGTGTGTGTGTGTGTGTGTGTGTGTGTGTGTGTGTGTGTGTGTGTGTGATGTGTGTGTGTGTGTTTGTGTGTTTGTATGTGTGTGTTTGTGTGTGTGTGTGTGTGTGTGTGTGTGTGTGTGTGTGTGTGTTGAGGGTATATGTGTGTTGTGTGTGTGTGTGTGTTGTGTGTGTGTGTGTGTGTGTGTGTGTGTGTGTGTGTGTTGTGTGTATATGAGTGTTGTGTGTGTGTGTGTGTGTGTGTGTGTGTGTGTGTGTGTATGTGTGTGTGTTGTGTGTGTGTATGATGACCCATTTAAATGCATACTGTAACTTCTGTTTTCAGATTAATGAAGAAGTGTTGTGTTGTGTTGTATCGTGTTATGTTAGTGTTGTATTGTATTGTATTGTGCCATTTTGTATTGTATTATATTGTATTGTCCTGTATTATGTTGTGGTAGTATCGTATTTTGTAGTCCAAGTGTTGTGATGTATCATGTTATGTTAGTGATGTATTGTGTTGTGTTGTATTGTATTGTGCTGGTGTTTTTGTGTTGTATTATTTCAATGTTGTATTGTGTTAGTGTTGTCATGGATCGTGTCGTGTTAGTATTGTACTGTGTTGTGTTGTGTCGTCTTTTATTAGAGCTGTGTCATGTCGTGTTGTAATAGCGTTATGTTAGTATTACATTGTGTTGTGTTATATTGTCTTTTATTAGTGTCGTGTCGTGTTGAAGTGTACCGTCTTGCATTACACTGTGTTGTATATTATGACATTGTGTTGTATATGTTGTATTGTATTTCATTAGGTATGGAAGAGAGCCAGAGAGAGGTAAGTCAACAAGTATCTGTGTGTAGGTAGCTACCTGTTATGACACTCACCTGTGTACCTGCACACACCTCGCTTCATCCACTGACAAACACACAGTATGACAGCCATGCATTCAGTGCCAAGTCTACAGGTAAGGTATAGGTGTGTTTGTGTAAGTCTGTATCTACTTTTACCTAGCCATCTGTTTGTCTGTCTGTGTCTCTGTCTCTGCCTCTCTTCTCTTCTCTTTTCTCTCTTTTTTCTCTTCTCTCCCTCTCTCTCTCTCTTTTCTCTTCTCTTCTTTCTCTCTCTCTCTTTCTCTCTCTCTGTCTCTCACTCTCTCTCTCGCCCTCTCTTTCTCACTCTCTCTCTTTCTCTCTCTCACTCTCTCTCTCTCACTCTCTCTCTAACTCTCTCTCTCCCACTTTCTCTCTCTCACTCTCTCTCCCACTTCCTCTCTCTCTTACTCTCTCTCTCCCACTTTCTCTCTCTCTTACTCTCTCTCTCCCACTTTCTCTCTCTCTCACTCTCTCTCTCTTACTCTCACTCTCTCTCACTCTCTCTCACTCTCTCATTCACTCTCTCTCTCTCTCTGTCTCACTCTCTCTCTCACTCATTCTCTCACTCTCTTTCACTCTCTTTCTGTCACTCTCTCTCTCACTCTTTATCTCTCTCACTCTCTCTCAGTATCTCTCTTTCTCAATCTCTCTCTCTCTTTCACTCTCTCACTCTTTCTCACTCTCTCTCTTTCACTCTTTATCTCTCACTCTCTCTCTCACTCTCTCATTCTTTCTCAGAAGGGTTAAGCTTTTGCAGTTGGTAGATAGTGTGCGGGAGTCAAAGGGTTAACGCTGCTGACTCGTCTGTTGACTGGAGTACACATTCAGCTCAATGTCTGAGCCGCTGCCCGTGAACGGTTAGGTTATCAGTCACTCAATAAGCCCAAAGTTACGGCAGTTAGGTGGGTATTTGCCGTGGAACAACGAGGTAGAAGTAGCAACTAATTACAAGCACTTAGCAGTAACTTTTCCACCGAGAACGGTTCTGTAACAGCTTTAAAAAGAAAACTGCACTAAGAGAAAAGGGCGGAGGGGGGGGGGGGGGGGGTGGGTTAGGTGAATTCATTGTCTTTCGCCAACTGTCTTTTTTTTTTTTTTTTTTTTTTTCAAACTGTTTGATGCTCAAGTTGTAGGTATATCAACATTTGGCCTATCCTGTGCAGAGGAAGTTTGGCTTACAAAAAGTATAGACAAAAGTGAAGGCTTCCGTTGCTTGTTTAGAACGTTTTCTTTTTTGTTCATTTATTTATTTGCTTATTTGTTTGTTTGTTTGTTTCTTTCTTTCTTTCTTTATCTATCTATTTATTTATTTATTTATTTATGTATCCAGTTTGCAGACATACTCCATTTCCTCCTGTTCAACACCACGTCAGCAAATCCGTCTCTTCTGTTTGTTTGTTTTCATTAAGCTTTGTGCATTTATTCTTTGTTGTCTTTCAGATAAGCTTGACGAAGGCCAGTTGGCCGAAAGTTTTCGCCTGTCTTGTTTTGTTATATTGAGTGCGCGTTCTGATTCAAGTTCATTTATGTACTTCTGGTTCCTAAATACTACGATCAAAATAATGATAATAATAAGTTTGAAACGACTCGACAGTATGACTGCTTGATAATATATACTCTAGGAAGACACATAAGCTAATATCGCTGCAAAAAAAAAGTGTATTTCATGTGAAATTGATCATGTGCGAAAATAGCTTTTAACAAATATGTCTGTATGGCCGTGACGAGAAGAGAAGTTTTACCACAAACCGTGGGAAAAATTGTTCAGTTCCTGTTGTCAGGAAGGTCTGGTGACTGCAGGGAAAGTCTTGGTGACAGCTTGGAAAGACGGCAAACTTGGGATCCCTTCTGTGGCGTGTCAGACCTTGCTGAACAGCAACATGGGCTGTGTCTGCAGCATCGTGCCTGGCCACTTTCGCGGTCGTACGCACACCCCTTGTGGTTGTGGTAAAGCAAGGTTGGGAGCTTCTGACTGCTAACTGTCGAGCTTATAGTAAGGGAAGAGGAGCTGGCAGCTGTGCCAGCTGGTGGCAGGGCGGGTTTGTCCAATAGACAGATCATCATCATCATCATCATCTCATCATCATCATCATGTCGAGCTTGCTCGGCTATCCATGACACGTTTCTTCCATCCTTCCCTGTCAGACATTGCAGTAGGTAGTTCATCATACTGACAGCCCGTATCATCCATCAGTTGGTCGATGAAGGTCTTCTTTGGATGTCCTGGTCTTTGTTTGCCATGCTGGGTCTCCATAGTAGAACATCCCCCACCAGTTCTTCTTTGCTACGCCAGCAGTGTCCCGCGAAGCGCAGTCTTTGTTGACGTATTGATTTACTGATTGGTGGGATCTTACCATATAACTCTTTGTTAGTTGGATGTTCTCTCCAAGATTTGTTCAGGGCTGCACGCAGTATTCGTGTATATGCTCCATCAATCTTCTTCTCCAATGTCGTTGTTAATGAAAGCAATGAAATGACACAAATTCAAAGAAGTTCATCCCGCATCGCTCGTCTCGCGGTCAACCAAGGAGCGCGTCCTGCAACGGTGTCTCAGGCTGCAGTCGAAAACAGACAGATGAAGGTCCAGAATAAAGCAAGAGAGGGTCTTCCATTCTGTCTTGGTCCGAAGGCTGGGCTGGACCTGGTTGGTGTCCGTTGTGTGGCTATGTCCCGGAGTTTGTCATCTCCCCACCTTGCCGTTCGGGGTTTGTAAACAAGGTAACTGATAACTGGGTCCGATGGGTTATGCAGCGCATGGACAGCTCCCACCCCACCCCACCCCCCGTTGCTTGATGAAATGACTAGCGAGTGGCGTCGGGGGCTTGGGAGGTGATTGTCCGGAGAGTGGTGAGGCATTGGTCCTCAGGGTCCCATCAAGCACCCTCGGGTGTTTCTTGTTAACAGGGCTGGGGATATCACATTGATGAGATAGTGGCATGTCGAGCTGTGCAGGTGTTAAACTTCTTCTTTATCCCTGGGATCACCAGCGCAGTCTGTGTATGAAACAAATCATACAGAAACACCCTAGCACAGTTCCTTATGGTCATGTCTTATTTCAGTGTACATACACATCGTTTTGGTTGGTCTGATGACAATACTGTTTGTCCCTTAATTTAAGTTTGACAGTTTCACTAAAGAAAAGCAGTCTATCAAAATGTGACAATTTTGTTTTGGTTTTCATTGTTGTTGTTGTCGTTGCTGGTTTTGTTATTGTCGTTGTCATGTAGACAGCAACGAAGATGCTTTGGCACAAAATATAAATATAGACTGTTCGCGTTATACAATCATCATTATCATCATCATCATCATCATCATCATCATCAC
>JAPXFY010000014.1:60101935-60104435 GCA_030674185.1 Monoplex corrugatus | reverse complement strand
GACAGTCTTGATGGAGGCAGACACAAGTAGATCATTCATAAGGAAGATTAGGAAAAGGCAGGCAACATTCATAGGCCATTTTATGAGGAAAGGGGAATTGGAACACCTGGTCACAACGGGAAAGCTGGAGGGAAGGAGAGCACCAGGTAGACCCAGGAGAAGATACTAGACGGACTAGCAGAGTGGCTGAAGACAGGGAAGGTGGAAGAAATGCTTGAGGCAACAAGAGATAGAGACAGATGGAAGTCCATAATCGCCAACGCCATGCGGCAAGGCACCTGATGATGATGATGATAAAGATGTATGTACTTGTATTTGAAACATATTGATATTTTACATGAACTAGACATTTTTCTTGTGATGTGATTGTAATTACGCTTTGTTGTTTTGTTTAATGTATATGTAGAATCTATTGCTTGTTTAACATGAATTTTAAAACAGTTGGAATGAAAAAGAGTGGACTTTTCCTTTTCACATTCCCAGGTCAAAGTATATTCAGACTTGCTAACACAGTAACCTCTTCATACAATGGTATCATCAAAGCACTCTGTTTAGTTCTGTGGCTGAGCCATTAGTATCATTAGTAGGGGGCTTTATATATATTAAGGATCATCGCACTCAGGGAGGTTACTGTTGTGTTCACCTTTTTTTGTTGTTGTTGTTGTCCCATTTTCTACGCCACTGTAATGGCCACAGAAGCCTGCACACTTTTTGCGATGCGATGATGATGATGTCGATGAGGATAATAATCATGACGCTATGGAGTTCCATCTAGGATTGAGACTGCGTGACAGGGCTGTACTCTACGCCTACTATCATAACATATCCTGGCGTTAACCAGGCCCGAGAGACAAAGACATTTACGATGCTGATCAGAAGATCTGAGCAACACCGTTTTGTAGGGGGCTTAGTAGACAGTTTCCTCAGTGAGCTGGATCACAAGAGGCACTGCTGAATTCTACCAAAGCGATCCGGCGGCAGTGCGGGGACCTCTCTGGAGGGTTGCTCTATGGCGGTTTGACATTGTCGGCTCCAGTGGCCTTGTTAGGACCAGGCCATTGACAGAATGAACTCGGGGATTGTGGGTGTGTTAACCTTTTGACTCCCGCACCCTGTCTACTAACATCCTGCATTGTCAACTATTGCTAGCAAAGCAAAAACTTAACCCTTTGACTCCCTCACCTTATCCACCAGGTTTGATAGAGTCAAAGGGTTCAGTTTTTGCAGTTGGTGGATAGGGTGCGAGAGTTAAAGGGTTAAGGAACCAGGATGAGCGGCGTGGGACGACGCGTGACAGAAGAGACGTATTAGATGGGGGTCACAATGATTTTATACCCTGTAATTTTCTGCTGCGTCAGGACAAGTCACGACGGTCTTGCTATTTTTAATATTATCGTTTTTTACCCTCGTAAGTTTTGTCTTCTTGTTCTTTGTTGTCTAGGGCCAGTTGGCCCGAAATTTTGCGCTTGTTTTGTTTCGTACGTAAAATAGACGTTCTGATGTTATTTTCCTGTTTTACTGCTTCCTGTTTGCTTGAACCCTGGCGGTCCCTTTGGTTTAGACAGCAAAACAAAATAGAAAAAGAATAATTTGCTATTAAGCAAAGTAAATAAAGTAGATATGTAGATAGGTAAATAACAGGATATCCAGGTACAAGGCGTTGACCGAAGGTGGTTTGTTGGCTGAAGTCGTTGCGAAAGCGGTCACGTAATATGGGCCAGTCACTGTGTCAGACACACTGTCTGAACCCCATGTTTATTCTTCCACCTCCCTCCCTCCCTATACCCCCTCCCACATTCCCCGTCCCCCTCCCACATCCCCCCCCCTCGCCTGATGTTATCACCATCCCCACTGCTCTCCTCCTTGTTTACTTTGTGCGACTGCCAAACCATCTACTGGAGTGTGTGTGTGTGTGTGTGTGTGTGTGTGTGTGTGCGTGTGTGTGTGTGTGTGCGCGCGCGGGCGTGTGTGTGTGTGCATGTGTGCGCCCGCGCACGTGCGTGTGTGTGTGTGTAAGCGTGTGTGTGTTTTTGTATGTGTGTACTGTGTAATAATGTATATGTATATGTTGTATATATATATATATACGTATATGTTGTATGTATGTATGTATGTATGTGTGTATGTATGTATGTCAGTCAGTCAGTCTGTCTGTCTGTCTGTTTGTATGTATGTATGTATGTATGTATGTATGTATGTATGTATGTATGTATGTAGTATATCTTGTGTAACTCTATGTATGCCTAAGCGATATATCAGAGTCAATGCGTTCGTGCGAGCGTGCGCGTGTGCGTGTACGCATGCACGTGCGTGCCCGTGTGTGTATGTGCATATGGGTGTGTGTATGTTGACACCAAAGCTGACGGCAATCAAAGGGAGAAGGTGACGTACGAGAGAGAGATGGGAGGAAAGGAAGGAAAACAAAAATAATCCCACAACAAGAGAACAAACCCACAAACCAACAAACCAAATCAAACACAAATACACACCATGACATTTT
>JAPXFY010000014.1:60091935-60096935 GCA_030674185.1 Monoplex corrugatus | reverse complement strand
ACACACGAGCCGTTTTGCCCGTACGGTTAGGAACAACCATTTGAGTCAGTGCCGTCAGACCTTTCAGTGTGGAACGGACAGTGTGCTCCACGATCCTTTTGAAACGGATGTTAGATGTAGGTCACTGCAAGTTTCGCTGTTTTGATTATCAGCCATGGGAAGCAAAGGCGAACGAAATACATAATTGCCTTCTTCCCATGATGTTTTATTTTTGCAATGTTGCTTTGGGTGGTCTAAAGAACATCATAAACTTGATACAACTCGATCAATTGTATCAACTTTGAATCGGTCCACTTCACGGCCTTACTGGATTCATTGATTGATGTGGTTCAGTTTTTACGCCGACACCCACCTCAGGTGATATGGCCGACGGAAATAACCGTCCCAGGGAAGTGGGGGAAGGGGGGCTTATCTAATCCTATACCGACACCACCAGAACAACAATGATGTTAATTAAGATGGGACAGTTAGAAGGCCAGTTTTGATATAGCGCATCCCAGGATTCAAACCCACAACCATTAAGCATGTGAATCCGACACTCAAACCAACTGAGCTGCTGGAGCCCGCTGGCTTTACTAGAAGGACGCCATTTGCAAAATGGGTGTCAGCTCAATGCCGAGCGTTGATTGGCTGGAGGATGCCAGCCGTCCGTTTGGAATAGATCACAATGTATTATGAACGGTCGGATCGGGTTGAAGCCAATGCCTTGGGCTGTTGGAGACGTACGTTTACTGTGACAGATGATCTGTTTTGGTGAATTTCATCCCGTCCTCTCGAAACACATGGTCAAAACGGCTTGACTCTTTCACCCTACCCACCAGCTTCCTGCATGTCAACCATGCTAGCAAAGCAAAAACTAAACCCTTGATTCACTCACCCTATCCACCAGCTTCCTGCACTGTCAACCATGCCAGCAAAGCAAGAACAACGCTTGGACTCACTCACCCTATCCACCAGCTTCCTGCACTGTCAGCCAAGCTAGCACAGCAATAACTTGGACTTCCTCATCCTGTCCACCAGTTTCCTGTCTTGTCAACCATGCCAGCAAAGCAAAAACAACGCTTGGACTCCCTCACTCTATCCACCCACTTCCTGCAAGAAGCTGGTGGATAGGGTGAGGGAGTCCAAGGGTTAAGTTTTTGCAGCTGATGGATAGGATGCAGGAGTCAAAGGGTGAAACAAAACCCTTGACAAGAAAATTGCAATGTGTGCGAGATGAGACGTTTCAAAAGAACAGCAGACAGGACTAGAAGAGACAGGATTAGAAGCACAGAGATCTCAGAGATGGTTGGAACAACACCTGTCCACCATCACATCACACAACAACGGATCAAGTGGTCTGCCCACCTAACCAGGATGCCAGTCAAGCAGCCAGCCCTCCCAGCTTACAACACCAGGATGCCAGTCAAGCAGCCAGCCCTTCCAGCTTACAACACCAGGATGCCAGTCAAGCAGCCAGCCCTTCCAGCTTAAAACACCAGGATGCCAGTCAAGCAGCCAGCCCTTCCAGCTTAAAACACCAGATGCCAGTCAACAAAGCCAGTCCTTCCAGCTTACAACACCAGGATGCCAGTCAACCAGCCAATCCTTCCAGCTTAAAACACCAGATGCCAGTCAACAAAGCCAGTCCTTCCAGCTTACAACACCAGGATGCCAGTCAACCAGCCAGTCCTTCCAGCTTAAAACACCAGATGCCAGTCAACAAAGCCAGTCCTTCCAGCTTACAACACCAGGATGCCAGTCAACAAAGCCAGTCCTTCCAGTTTAAAACACCAGATGCCAGTCAACCAGCCAGCCCCTTTCAGCTTACAGCACTGGATGCTAGTCACTCTGTGTGTGCATTTGTGTGTGTGTGTGTGTGTGTGTGTGTGTGTGTGTGTGTGTGTGTGTGTGTGTGTGTGTGTGTGTGTGTGTGTGTGTGTGTGTCTGCCCACCAAACCAGGATGCCAGTCAACCAGCCAGTCCTCCAGCTTACAACACCAGGATGCCAGTCAACCAGCCAGCCCTTCCAGCTTACAACACCAGATGCCAGTCAACCAGCCAGCCCTTCCAGCTTACAACACCAGATGCCAGTCAAACATCCAGCCCTTCCAGCTTACAACACTAGATGCCAGTGAAGCAAGCAACCCTTCCAGCTTACAACACCAGATGCCAGTCAACAAGCCAGCCCTTCCAGCTTACAACACCAGGATGCCAGTCAAGCAGCCAGCCATTCCAGCTTACAACACTAGATGCCAGTGAAGCAAGCAACCCTTCCAGCTTACAACACCAGGATGCCAGTCAACAAGCCAGCCCTTCCAGCTTACAACACCAGATGCCAGTCAAGCAGTCAGCCCTTCCAGCTTACAATATCAGGATGCCAGTCAAGCAGCCAGCCCTTCCAGCTTACAACACCAGATGCTAGTCAAGCAGTCAGCCCTTCCAGCTTACAACACCAGATGCTAGTCAAGCAGCCAGCCCTTCCAGCTTACAACACCAGATGCCAGTCAAGCAGTCAGCCCTTCCAGCTTACAACACCAGATGCTAGTCAAGCAGTCAGCCCTTCCAGCTTACAACACCAGATGCCAGTCAAGCAGCCAGCCCTTCCAGCTTACAATATCAGGATGCCAGTCAAGCAGCCAGCCCTTCCAGCTTACAACACCAGATGCCAGTCAAGCAGCCAGCCCTTCCAGCTTACAACACTAGATGCCAGTCAACAGCCAGCCCTTCCAGCTTACAACACCAGATGCCAGTCAAGCAGTCAGCCCTTCCAGCTTACAACACTAGATGCCAGTCAACAAGCCAGCCCTTCCAGCTTACAACACCAGATGCCAGTCAAGCAGTCAGCCCTTCCAGCTTACAACACCAGATGCCAGTCAAGCAGTCAGCCCTTCCAGCTTACAACACCAGATGCCAGTCAAGCAGTCAGCCCTTCCAGCTTACAACACCAGATGCCAGTCAAGCAGCCAGCCCTTCCAGCTTACAACACCAGATGCCAGTCAACAGCCAGCCCTTCCAGCTTACAATATCAGGATGCCAGTCAAGCAGCCAGCCTTTCCAGCTTACAACACCAGGATGCTAGTCAAGCAGTCAGCCCTTCCAGCTTACAACACCAGGATGCCAGTCAAGCAGCCAGCCCTTCCAGCTTACAACACCAGGATGCTAGTCAAGCATCAGCCCTTCCAGCTTACATATCAGGATGCCAGTCAAGCAGCCAGCCCTTCCAGCTTACAACACCAGGATGCCAGTCAAGCAGTCAGCCCTTCCAGCTTACAACACCAGGATGCTAGTCAAGCAGTCAGCCCTTCCAGCTTACAACACCAGGATGCCAGTCAAGCAGCCAGCCTTTCCAGCTTACAACACCAGGATGCTAGTCAAGCAGTCAGCCCTTCCAGCTTACAACACCAGGATGCCAGTCAAGCAGCCAGCCTTTCCAGCTTACAACACCAGGATGCCAGTCAAGCAGCCAGCCCTTCCAGCTTAAAACACCAGGATGCCAGTCAACAAGCCAGCCCTTCCAGCTTACAACACCAGGATGCTGGTCATGAACCTATACATGTGAATCTCACTCCGAGTGGTTACAGGCTTGCTTCTTTCCATCGCTCATCCCGAGGTGGTGGTATCGCCATCCTCTACAACGACTCACTCCATTCCCGCCTGTCTTTCTCGCAGTCTCTGCCTTTCTCCCATCCTTCTTTCGAGCACGTTGAAGTATCCTTCCAATCCACCCCTCACCCCATCACCTTCTCCTGTGTCTATCGATCTCCACCTAGCTCTGCCAACAAGCTCACCACATCCATGTTTCTCTCTGACTTTGATCAACTTCTTGATTACTACTGTCTCTTACCTGGAAATCTCATCATTCTAGGTGACATCAATGTCCACTATGACAACACTCACCGTTATGACACAAGACATATCATCAACTCTCTATCCAATCACAATATGACTCAACACATTTCTGAATCAACCCATCAAAAAGATCACATTCTTGACTGGATCATTTCTCGTGATCACCACAATTCAGCTACTGATAACTGCTTAGTTCTTTCTACCCGTCTAACTTCAGCCCTTCCATCTGACCACTCTGCAATTCTCTGTTTCTTGACATTCCTCCTCCTTCCCGTACCATGCGCACAGTGACTCGACGCAATCTCAAATCTATCGACCTCTCCTCATTTTCATCTGATGCCTTCCGTCTCCTTTCTGAAAAGTCACATAACCTTGCCGATGAATTCTACACTACTCTCCACCATCTTCTGGACACTCATGCTCCAGCCACAACCCGTCTTTTACCTGACCGCCCCCCTATCCCCTGGCTCACTCATGAGATTGCCTGTGCAAGACGTGCCCGCCGCAGAACAGAGCGCCGCTGGCGCAAATCCAAACTCACTGTACATAGGCAACTTTTCCAAGCCTCTAAAACAAAAGTATCCACCCTCATTGCATCTGCAAAAACAAACTATTTCCAAACCAAAATCCTGAATGCCTCTTCTTCAAAAGAACTCTTTACAACCATGAATCATCTCCTTGGCACACGAAAAGATTTACCTCTCCCAACAAAACACACAAATGAAGAACTCCCATCTGTATTCTCCAAGTATTTCACCACCAAAATACAAACTCTTCGTGACAGGCTTGACAGGACACCCTGTCAACCATGCCCACCTGACCCTTCCTTCTCTGGCACACCTCTTACTACTCTTACCCCAGTCTCACAAGAAGAAATTCTCAACACAATCAGATCCATGTCGTTCAAAACCTGCGAACTGGATCCTCCTTCCAGGTTCTCTCTACTCTGACTGTCTCCCTATTCTCCTCCCATTCATCACTGACATCATCAACACTTCTCTCCAAACTGGAACTGTCCCAGATTCTTTCAAGTCTGCTATTGTTCACCCTCTCCACAAGAAATACAATTTAGACCCAAATGAACTGAAAAATTACCGGCCTATCTCTAATCTCTCTTTCTTGTCAAAACTGCTTGAAAAAGTTGTCTCAACCAACTGAACTCTCACCTG
>JAPXFY010000014.1:60079435-60084435 GCA_030674185.1 Monoplex corrugatus | reverse complement strand
GGGTAAGGCATTGTTGCTCTGGGTCCCATCCAGCACCATCGGGTGTTTTTTGATAAATCTGTTGTATTTGATGTGTGTATGCGCGTTGTTTTGCCCACACTGTGCAGGCGGTATGTTGCTGCACAGTCTGCATACTCCGTCTCCGGTGGGTGTGCGTGCTGGGTGTTTTTATGTTTCATGAGCCACTAAACTCTCACATGACTTACATATATCCAGTCATTAAGGCAGTCATATTCCGTCTTCGGGAATTACATGCTGGCTGTTTTCACGTTTCCATTAGCCACTAAAAACTCACTTGAGTTACAGGACCCAGTCATTAAGGTAGTCATAATCCATCTTCGGGGATGGCATGCTAGCTGTTCTCGTGTTCTATAAGCCATAGAACACCAACATGACTTCAGGATATTTAACCCTATGACTCCCTAACCCTAACCACCAGCATCTTGCATTGTCTTGTACAGTGTGTCATGGTGGATGACAAGACCAAACCAAGTCAGTCAAAAAGGAAGCCGACATGCACAGTAGTCAAGTGGTTAAATATCGTACTTCCATTGTGAAGGTCCTGGATTCAATCCCCCTAGACACCTGGTGGGTAAAGGGTGGAGATTTTTCCCATTTCCCAGGTCAATATGCGTGTAGACCTGCCAGTGTTTAAAGCCCTTTACATTTTACACAATGACAGCAGCACAAAACACGTATACAAACATTGATATAGCAAACTTAACAGTTCATCAAGAATGATAATAGACGATAAGGTCAAATTGAAATGGAAAATAGGTAACAGAAATGCAGTCATGAGTACATGTCTTTGTTCTCTCTCTCTTTCTTTGAAACACGTGTACGCTGCGTGCACACACACAGACACACACACAGACACACGCACAGACTCAGACACACACACACACAGACACACACATAGACACACAGAAAACACACACACACACACACTCAATACACACACACACACACACACACACACACACACACCATACACACATAAACTCACACACGCTCACACCACACACACACGCTCATACACACACACACACACACACACACACACACACACACACACACACACACACACACACACATTCACTCACTCACTCATTCATCAGACACACATTTCTACGCACACACTTACACACACACATTTACACACAATACACACGCGGGCACACACACACACGCACATACACTCACTCACTCATTCACTCAAACACACACTTCCACGCACACACTTACACACACACACACACACACACACACACACACACACACACACACATGACTCACGACACAAACAACACTCCACGTCAACCTACACACACACACACACGAACTCAACACACACACACCACATCACCAACACACACACACACACCACACACACACGTACATTACACACACACACATCCCCACACACGCACACACACCGCGCGCATACACACACCCGCGCGTACACCACACACACACACACACACACACACACAAACACTGACATCCCCCAACACACACACACACAAACACACAAACACACACACACACACACACACATACACACACATACACACTTAAGCAGTAAGCAAACATAAACAATTAACCCAGAATAAACAGAGAATCTCTTACATGTCCCCAAACGCATGTGCCCTTATATATAAGCCTGCACATAAACATAACGCGATAGCATGATCCATCCTAAAGTTCTGCTTTACATATTATATGGAGGATATAGAGTTGGTGGCTTTGCCTGTTTCTGGACTCAATCATCATCATCATAGCATTATGGGAAAAGGCACTGTCCCAGACTCAACCTGTGACATTGAAGTGACAGAAAAAAAGGGAGACAAGGAACGATGATATGTATTAACCCTTTGACTCCCTCACCCTATGCACCGACTCACAAAAACTGAACTCTTTGACTCCCCTCACCCTATCCACCAGCTTCCTGCAGGAAGCTGGTGGATAGGGTGCGGGAATCAAAGAGTTAAGTTTTTGCTGGAAGCTGGTGGATAAGGTGAGGGAGTCAAAGAGTTAAGTTTTTGCTGGAAGCTGGTGGATAAGGTGAGGGAGTCAAAGAGTTAAGTTTTTGCTGGAAGCTGGTGGATAGGGTGAGGGAATCAAAGAGTTAAGTTTTTGCTTTGTTGTCATGGTTTGCCAATGGAGGAAGCTGGTAGGTAGGGTGCGGGAGTCAAAGGGTTAAATCCAGTTTCAATCATCCTTACGGCACGGTATACACAAGTCGACACGGTACCTTCGCCAAAACTCGGCTATCGCAGGGTTCATCGCTTTCTACAGCCAGCCAGGTAATAACGAACTATACCAGGAACGGTGATTAATTTAACAGGGGCCTACCCCACTGCGCCACCGGCGATGCAGGAAGACAGGGGAGTGTATCGGGCAATGTCAGAATGAGTTAACTCCCGTGTCACAGATGCCTCTTGATAAGTGGTACCACTCCATAGAATAGTTCGCGATGCCAGCATCATCCTTCCTTCTCTCCCCTCTCTCTCTCTCTCTCTCTCTCTCTCTCTCTCTCTCTCTCTCTCTCTCTCTCCTCTCTCTCTCTTCTCTCTCTCTCTCTCTCGGTGTGGTATGTTAGAAATTGTAGTACATCGTAAAAGATACACAGCATCTGAAACACAACAACAACAACAACAACAACAACAACAACAACAACAACAACAACAACAACAACAACAAAAATGTTAATGCATAAATTGTGTAACTGTGTCTCTGAGGATAAAATGCACATTGTTTTGTTTCTGGGTTGTCCTGCCCTCGTTGACCTACGAAAACTCATTCCACAAACGTATGGGGACTTTCCTAATTTTTAAATATAAAAAAAAGTTATCTAATCTTCTCTTAACTGGAAATGAAGAAGGAATGAAAAAAACTCGGCGATAGTCTGGTTATTAGAAACATCTGACAATGATAAAACATGTTTTATGGATGCGTAGTTCTTGATTTATCACTTGTTCATGGCTTGTGTTTGCAACAGTATTGTTTGAATTGCCTTGGTAGACTGTGTTTATGTTTTCTGTGTACTGGTGGCTAAACGTTGATATGTTTTGTAATTTGCACCCCTTCGAAAGGGGTATATGGCCTAAATGAATGAATTGCGCGAATGAGAATCTCTTTCTGTCTCTGTCTCTCTCTCTTTTCTTTAGCTCTCTCTAGTTTTCTCTGTCTGTGTCTGTCTCCCCCTCTATTACTTTCTTCTTTTGTCTGTCTCTGTCTCTCTGTCTCTGTCTGTCTCTGTGTCTCTATCTCTCTGTCTCTGTCTGTCTCTGTCTCTCTATCTCTCTGTCTCTGTCTCTCTCTCTGTCTGTCACTCACTCATTCACTCACTCTCTCCCTCTCTCCTGTTTCTTCATCTCTCTCTCTCTCTCTTTCTTTCTCTCTTTCTCTCTCTCTCACTCTCTCTCACTCTCTCTCTCTCTCTCTCTCTCTCTCTCTCACTCTCACTCCACTCTCTCTCTCTCGGTACGCTTAGCGCACAACGACACTATTCTGTGATATTTTTTTCGCCTTGGAGCCAGAAAACCTAGTTGACCGATGACGCAGTTAAGACGGGGAAAAGTGGTGCTTGGCAACGATTGGGTAAAATAGGGGTTTTCCTGTCAGGTTGGACCAATCAGACTGCAGCAAGGTGGGGGTGAGGGTGGTGGGGAGGGAAACCCCAGACGAAGAAAAGAGAACGTGAGAAAAATCAATACCTGCACGAGCTGTACCCACTGACGTCGACAGATTTAAATATAGCTGGTCACGTGGTTAGAAAACGCCGATAAATGCGCACGAGGGAGCGAGGAGAGAAGCCAAGTTCTTGGCGGATTTTCTTTCTGCGAGTTCGTCTTGCATGAAGCCAGAATATTGATCGAAGCCAGCAATATTGGCTCACTGTGTGAATCCGCCAGTGTGCGGCCGACAGCGTGCTTCCGCCATTCAGGATCGGTTTTGCCAAGTAGTGGAGACGTCTTTGTGGGTCTGGGTTTTGCCTGATAGACATTGACCATTGGTTTTCTTGGGAATCTGAACACTTGGTCATGTCTTCTCTGTTATTGAGTGAACGTTAAAGTTGTGTTTATTTCGGATTTTGGAGAGAGAGAGAGAGAGAAGACCTCACTGATATTGTTTGTTTTATCTGTCTCGTAACATTTATAATTCGCCATCGCCTTAATGCTACAATAAATTCGCTATCGCCTTAATACTACAATAAATTCGCTTTCGCCTTAATGCTACAATCTGTGAATTTTGGACTCGTGGAAGAGAAGGCTTCTACACACTGTAGTGTTGTCGAATTCTGGGTTTTGTGACAAGGTCCTGCAGTTTTGATCTAGCATTCTAGAGAACGTCCAGACATTGATCGTTTTTCTGACAGAATCGCAACCACCTTGACAGTATTCGCGTAAGTTCCTGATAATCTGACAATTAATTAATTTACGTTGCGTTTTACTGAGCCTCTGAACTCATAGACTCACCACACTTCCTGAGGATATCGCTGGCCTCAGCCCAGCACAGGCGACAGTGGTGTTCATTTCTGTCTGATGAAATCAGACGTTCTCAAGCCGTAGGGAACCATCGTCTGCATTTTCTGACATTGTGGCAATCAGTTGACAGTATTCCACCCCTCCTGTGTCCTCAATGAAATCAGAACTCCTCCTCGAGCCGACGCCAACAGCCCTCATCCAGAGTGACGTCATCATGCACGGGACGGAGCAGAAATACCTGCAAGTGGTGGTGGCGCCGTTGGAGCGCCAGGTGTCGTCTGCTCCCAACTCTCGTTCCTGTTCCTTCAAAAAGACTCACAGACGACCCCATGACCTTGACCTTGGTGAGAGCAGGGTCGGTGGTGGGGGTGGTGGTGATGGTGGTGGAGGGAGGCCCCGGACCAACTCCTTGCCATCCTGTCACGGGGGCGGCAGAAGACAGAGACACAGCTCTGATGGGTCTTCCTCTACACAGGACCCAGATGGCAGGGAGGGGTCTTCTGATAAACT
>JAPXFY010000014.1:60066935-60069435 GCA_030674185.1 Monoplex corrugatus | reverse complement strand
CCTTTCTTATTATTATTTCTTCTTTTTATTCTTCGTCTGATGATTGACGGAAATTGGATTTTCTATAAAGATTTTTTTGCATAAAAAGGGAAATTGTCCAAGCGACTTGACTATGTTGTTTTTTGTCATCCACTTCGGTGAGGGAAAAGCAAACGCTTTTTGTCACGTGGGATTGGTTCCCATTGCAGGATGTAGCCATTTGTGAGCGGATTTAACTCTCTATCGAACGCAGCGCGTAAAAGAAATAGAATCCACGCGCGTGCCGGATCTCTCTGGCAGCAGAACGTACGCTGGCTATTTATAGACCTGTGTGCTATTTTGAGTCGTCGGCGTTCTGCTGTTTCGACGTAGGAATCGATAAAAATGAGTCAAAGACTGGAATCTGTTCGGATCATCAGTCTTTGTCTCACGCCACTGCCAGTCAGTCAGTTGCCATCCAACAAGTGTCGGGCTGGGTGGCTTAGTTGGTAAGAGCCATGGACGCAAGATTTTATGTTTCGAGTTCAATCCCAGCCCGCAACATAAAACCTGGCCTGTTCGCTGCCCATCTTAACCCTTTGACTCCCACAGCCTATCCACCAGGATTCTTCATTGTCAACAATGCTACCAAAGCAAAAACCTAACCCTTTGACTCCCTCACTCTATCCACCAGCTCCCTGCAGGGACTTGGTTGATAGGGTGAGGGAGTCAAAGGGTTAACGCTGTAATCATTGTGGTGTTGTCAGCTTGGTGATCACTGAGGACCCCTGTTCCAGTTTCATCCCAAGCCTTCGCCAGCGTGTAGAGTTTTGCACAGGATCAAGGAGTCTGTTAGACAACTGCTGGCTGGGTGGAGCACTTAAGGAACTATCTGAGCGCGATTATTCGCTCTTGAACAAACAGAAGTTCTTTGTATTTGTTTGGCAAAGGTTTGACTAGATAACGGTGTCGTTGGTCATACTGTTTTTATTTGTAACTGGAGAAAATACACACGCGCTCGTCCACGCGAGGACAGACACGAGCAAATTCACGAACGTGCGTGGGGACATGTATATTGGCACACGCGCGCACGCGCACGCGCGCGCACACACACACACATGCACATACACACACACACACACACACACACACATGCTAACATATCATCATCATCATTTCCTCTTCTTTTTCTTCTCGCCACTTCTTCGTCGTCTCCTCCTCCTCCTCCTTCACATCATCATCATCATCGTCGTTGTTGTCGTCATCATCACATCATCATCGTCGTCATCATGATCATCAACATCACTACCACCACCGCTACCATCATCATCGCTATTATCATTATCGTCACCACTACTATCATCATCTTCACGATCATCATCATCTTCATCCACTACACCACCACCACCAACACCACAACACCACCCAACCACTACCATCATCATCATCATCCTCACCTCCACCACTACCACCATCGTCATCATTATGGTTACTATCGTTATTAATGTTGTTGATAACATTATTATTACAACGATTATCATAGACAATGTTTTTCAAATAATAATTATTATTATTATGTTGTTGTTGCTGTTATTATTATTATTATTTTGTTGTTTGTTATTATCATTATATACTGTAATATCATTATCATCCATCACACTCATCAAGCTGTTTGTTGGCGTTGTTGTTCATCAGTTATTGTGATATTGATCTAATGCTTTTGCTGCTGCTGCAGCTACTAGATGATGTTGATGATCATGATGACGACGAAGACGACAACGACGACGATGATGATGACGACGATGATGATGATCACTACAACCTGTACTACTGCTGATGGTGATTTTTTTTCTGATTCCAGCAGACGCAGAGGACCCAGAAACAACAGTGTCTGTGTTGTTAGATGGGGAAGAGTCCATGATTGAATTCATTGATCAACCTAAGGTAAGATGTGCGTGTGTGTGTGTGTGTGTGTGTGTGTGTGTGTGTAGTGTGTGTGTGTGTGTATGGTGTGTGTATATGTGTGTATATGTGTGTGTATGTGTGTGTGTATGTGTGTATGTGTATGTGTGTGTGTATGTGTGTGCGTGCATGTGTGTGTATGTGTGTGGTGTCTGTGTGTGTATGCGTGTGTGTATGTGTGTGTATGTGTGTGTATTGTGTGTATGTGTGTTTGTGTGTGTGTTTGTGTGTGTGTTGTGTGTGTGTCTGTACGTGTGTCTGTATGTGTGTTTGTGTGTGCGTCTGTGTGTGTGTGTGTTGCGTGTGTGTCTGTGTGTATGTCTGTGTGTGTGTCTGTGTGTGAATGTGTGTGTGTGTTTGCGAGTTAGAGAACCTAATCGCAAATGGCTCTGTGACGATGCTTATCTATCTGTCTGTCTGTTTAGCTGGCTATCTGTCTGTCTGTCTGTCTATCATCATCTTTCGCTATCTAATATATTATGTATGTATGTATGTGTGTATGTACGTACGTACGTACGTACGTATGTATGTATGTATGTATGTATGTATGTATCCATCTATGTATCCATTCATCTATCTA
>JAPXFY010000014.1:60021935-60061935 GCA_030674185.1 Monoplex corrugatus | reverse complement strand
TGTTTTTGTTTTTCTTTATTGAGGGGGGAGGTGGGGGTAGAGTGCTGCTTCGTTTTCTGCTGCGTTCCTGTGTCAGTTACCCCCCCTCCTCCCCCCCCCACACACGCTCCTGCCAGCTCTCCAACACACCTCTCCTCCCACAGAAAAGAATTCACCATGACAGTTGAGCATGCTGGGCCACAGAAATGGACATACAATGTGTATCTATGGTCCCTTCGCTGGTGATTACCAACCTGCACATTCCTTTGATACCCCTCCCCCCCTGTTTTTGTTTAGTGTGTGTGTGTGTGGTATGTGTGTGTGTGTGTGTGTGTGTGTGTGCGTGCGTGCGTGCATGCATGTGTGTGCATGTGTGTGTGTGTGTGAGTAAAGTGTAAGGAGCATGCTGTTGGTATGGACACTGTCAGCGCTATACAACTGAAATTATCATTATTTATATTCATTAATTTATTAATTTATTAGACTGTATGGTGCTGGAACGGCCATGACTTTTCAAATGATTTTTTTTTTCAATGTACGAGAGGCACGCTCAATATGTCTAGACTGTCTTGCTGACCGTAGATCAGACACTTATGGAACTTCACGATCACTTGTAAAGCTGAACTCTTCAGCTGCTGATTATTTACAGCATGGAACTTGGTGTTCCCTTGTTTTTCTAGTTTTTTTAAAAATTTTTATTTTATTGTTTCTGCCTTTACATTTTCGCTTTTGATGTGCTGCTGAATTTACAGACTCCAACCTTCGATCCGTATTGTTGAACATTCCTCAGTGCTTTTTTCCCCTGGGGCTGGAGATTTTTAGAAATCTGTGGACGTTATAGGCTGATTTAGAAATACCCTACGTTGTCCTGTTCGTTTTTAGAGTAGATGATGAAAACAGAGGTGGTGGTGTTTGTATGATAAACATTCCGTGTGAAGATGTGTTAGTGTGTAATCGCTTGTCTCAAAGAAAGAGAAACAGACTTTGTCGTTCATGTCTATCGTGAAATATTTGCATTTGTCAACGAAAGAAGATACATTGTCATGTCTTTTTTTCTTCTTTTTTGTTTTTGATTCTTTCTGGGTTTTTTGTTTTTGTTTTGTTATCTGTCCATTTGTAACATCATAGGTGTCACGGAGAGAGAGCTGACGTGTAGCAACGGGCTGGAAAGCCTGATATGGAGATATGCTATGTGACGCTAAGAAGTCCTTCATTCCTTCCATCCAGGTCTTCCTTGGTCTGCCTCTCGCTTGAAATCCACATATCTGGTTTGTTACATCTGTCGTCAGTACCATACCAGTTAACCTGACGAGAAATGGTTGTCGAACTGAACTGAATTGAAATGAATTGAATTGAATTGAAATGAACTAAAAGGACACAGGGACCTGAAGGTCTATTTCTGCCATGATGTCAATGTACACAGTGTGGTCTTGATTGTGCCATGGAGGCCATGCATGGTGCATTGTGTTTTTGATTCTGAGTGCCAATATGAGTGGTGACACACCCCACCACAGAGCTGTCTCGTCATTTCTGGCGGCTCTTCACAACTGTCTTCCAACGATCTGCGCTTTCTACGTATGCTATGTGTGCTAACATAACTGTCACTATACAATGATTGGCACACAAACCCTTCCATGACATAAACACTTGCAGGCGTTGATCAGATGATTTTAGTCGTCGACCCCCCCCCCCACCCCTGTTTGTTTGTTTGTTTGTTTATTTATCGGAGATTGCTTTACATCGACTTGTAAGGTGTGTGTGTGTGTGTGTGTGTGCGTGTGTGTGTGCGTGCGTGCGTGCGTGCGTGCGTGTGTGTGTGTGTGTGTTTGTGTGTGTGTGTGTGTGTGTGTTTGTTGTGTGTGTGTGTGTGTGTGTGTGTGTGTGTGTGTGTGTGTGTGTGTGTGTGTGCGCGCGCGCGCGCGCGCATTTGTCCGTCTGTGACAAACATGTGTGGACACGATTTTGTCAGCTGTGTTTCTATAGATCTTTACCAGAACTGGGGATCAAAAGGATGGAGTCTAAATGTATAGATCGGAAAATCATGGCTCCAAGATCAAGGTCACATCGATCAAAACATTGCTAAGAAATCAGAGCACTTTGAGGAAGGTGTGTGAACAGTTCTTTTTCAGGAACTTGTGACCATGGTTACAGTCTGTTTTCACTGTCGTAACAGTCTACCAAGTTGTTTTCATCTGATGCTTCTTTCAAAGTCACAGCGACTTTGAAAAGTACGAAATCTGGATCTTCTGTATTTATTTTTGTATAAAAGGGGAGATTGTTAGAATGGTTTGACTATTTTTTGTCTTACTATCTTTTTGGACAAATGTAATAACTGATTGACTGACATGTCTTTTTTTTTTTAAAACCCCTTGACTCCCTCAGCCCGTCTGTTTTCCTGCAGGAAGCTAGTGGACAGTTTGAGGGAGTGAAGGGGTTAACTCCCAAACTGGTCTGACTTGACTGTGCCACCTTCATTGTGTAGTCCTCATGTTCTGTACTGCTGTTGACCGTTTGACCAGGGTACTTCCAAACACGCCTGATGCATCACTAATGCACTGATGTCATACGCTAGCCTGCCTCCTACATGACGTCATATCTTCTCTGGCGTCATCCAAGGTTTGAACTCGTACACCAACGCTACGTTGATGTCATGTCAAGTGTCCTTTCAATGATGTTGTATCTTTCCTGACGTCATCCGAAGAAATCGATCTCAATGCTGCAATGACGTCAAGCTGCGTCAGTAATACCATATCATTCTGACGTCATCTAAAGTTATAGACGATCTTAAACTCTACATTGATGTCATATCACCAGCCTCACTCCTCGGTGACGTCAAATCCTCTCTGACGTTATCTGAAGAGCTGACATCATCAGATGGCGTCATCTTCCGTCTGCAGACGCACTGCACGGACAATTGATCACAGTCTGTGTTGTACACGGACAATTGATCACAGTCTGTGTTGTACACGGACAATTGATCATAGTCTGTGTTGTACACGGACAATTGATCACAGTCTGTGTTGTACACGGACAGTTGACTACAGTCTGTGTTGTACATGGACAATTGATCACAGTCTGTGTTGTACACGGACAATTGATCACAGTCTGTGTTGTGCACGGACAATTGATCACAGTCTGTGTTGTACACGGACAATTGATTACAGTCTGTGTTGTACACGGACAGTTGATTACAGTCTGTGTTCTATATGGACAATTGATCACAGTCTGTGTTGTACACGGACAATTGATCACAGTCTGTGTTGTACACGGACAATTGATTACAGTCTGTGTTGTACACGGACAATTGATCATAGTCTGTGTTCTATATGGACAATTGATCACAGTCTGTGTTGTACACGGACAATTGATCACAGTCTGTGTTGTACACGGACAATTGATTACAGTCTGTGTTGTACATGGACAATTGATCACAGTCTGTGTTCTATATGGACAATTGATCATAGTCTGTGTTGTACACGGACAATTGATCACAGTCTGTGTTGTACACGGACAATTGATTACAGTCTGTGTTGTACACGGACAGTTGATCACAGTCTGTGTTCTACATGGACAGTTGATTACAGTCTGTGTTCTATATGGACAATTGATCACAGTCTGTGTTGTACACGGACAATTGATCACAGTCTGTGTTGTACACGGACAATTGATCACAGTCTGTGTTGTACACGGACAATTGATTACAGTCTGTGTTGTACACGGACAATTGATCATAGTCTGTGTTCTATATGGACAATTGATCACAGTCTGTGTTGTACACGGACAATTGATCACAGTCTGTGTTGTACACGGACAATTGATCACAGTCTGTGTTCTATATGGACAATTGATCACAGTCTGTGTTGTACACGGACAATTGATCATAGTCTGTGTTGTACACGGACAATTGATCACAGTCTGTGTTGTACACGGACAATTGATTACAGTCTGTGTTGTACACGGACAGTTGATCACAGTCTGTGTTCTACATGGACAGTTGATTACAGTCTGTGTTCTACATGGACATTTGATTACAGTCTGTGTTCTACACGGACAGTTGATCACAGTCTGTGTTCTACATGGACAGTTGATCACAGTCTGTGTTGTACACGGACAATTGATCACAGTCTGTGTTCTACAAGTACAATTGATTACAGTCTATGTTCTACATGGACAATTGATCACAGTCTGTGTTCTACATGGACAGTTGATTACAGTCTGTGTTCTACATGGACAGTTGATTACAGTCTGTGTTGTACATGGACAGTTGATTACAGTCTGTGTTCTACACGGACAGTTGATTACAGTCTGTATTGTACATGGACAATTGATTACAATCTGTGTTCTACAAGTACAATTGATTACAGTCTGTGTTCTACACGGACAGTTGATTACGGTCTGTGTTCTACAAGTACAATTGATTACAGTCTGTGTTCTACAAGTACAATTGATTACAGTGTCTATTCTACACGGACTGTCTGTGTTGTACAAAGACAGATGAGCACACACAATATAATAAACATAAATAAACAGACTTCAGATGCTCTGTTTTCATCGATCGTCGTTACGTGTAAGAAACATGATCTATTTGACAAAATCACTTACGCAGCCACATGAAAAATATAGTGTGCATTTTGTGGTGCTGATGTTTTTGTCTTGTTTGTTAGTGTGTGTGTGTGTGTGTTGTGTGTGTGTGTGTGTGTGTGTGTGTGTGTGTGTGTGTGTGTGTGTGTGTGTGTGTGTGTGTGTGTGTGTGTGTGTGTGTGTGTGTGTATGTTTATTTTGATTTGATGTACTTATTCGGTTAATTTTCTTGTATTTTGGTTTCTCAGTTTTTCATGAAATTGAAAAATGTTTGAACCGATTGTAAATTTGTAAATGAATGTTTAAATGTCAACAAAAATGACATACATCTTGTATAGGTAAACTGCGTAAATGTATGTGTGTGTATAAGTGTGTGTGAGAGACGGGGGGGGGGGGGGGGGGGGAGGAGAAGTGTGTGTGTGTGACCGGTTGATAAATCGATCGATCGATGAATCATATGAATGATTGTTTGATTGATGGCTTTATTCCTACGGTAAATAAAATGACACAAAACAAGAGTGTTTGATCAGTTTTCTATGTCCGCCGTTTTTGAATTTACCGAGAGAGAGGGGGGGGGGGGGAGGGAGGGAGGGAGGAGAGAGAAGAGACAGAGAGAGAGAAAGACAGAGAGAGAAGAAAGAGAAAGAAGAGGGAGGACAGGAGGGAGGCAGAGAGAAAGACAGAGAGAGGGGGACGAGAGGAGAGGAGAGAGAGAGAGAGAGAGAGAGAGAGAGAGAGAGGAGAGAGAGAGAGAGAGAGAGAGAGAAAGAGAGGAGAGAGAGGGAGAGAGAGAAGAGAAGAGAGAGAGGAGAGGAGAGAGAGGAGGAGGGAGAGAGAGAGAGAGAGAAGGTTATTCATTTTGACAGTAATAGAAACAATCACAACAGGTGTCATTTTGTTTTCTTCGTTGTTGTTTTTTTTCCAATTCATTTCAAGCTGTAATGTGTCTTGATGTTGATATCATTTGATATAAATTCAATGATGATATTAAATACGTTTGTACATGTGTATTTGATACTGACTTTGTTTTCTTACAAACTGTACATTGTTACTGCTTGATCACATATTCACTGGTGGAAATAAATTGGCTGGGTTCTTTTCTTACAATAAACTTTAAAATTCGAAATACTTGTTAACGTGGTATATGGCTTTCTTTGAATATGATGCCCTGTCCCCTTTGCTCTCTCTCTCTTAACCAACTCACACGCACACACACACACACACACACACACGCGCGCGCGCGCGCGCATGCACGCACGCACACACACATACGCGCATGCACACACACACACAAGCGTGCGCGCGCGCGCGCACACACGCACACGCACACGCACGCACACACGTCGCTCTTCCTTCCTTCTCTTTGCATGTGAAAAATTGTGTATGTATGTATGTATGTATGTATGTATGTATGTATGTATGTATGTATGTATGTATGTATGTATGTATGTATGTATGTATGTATGTGTGTGTGTATGTATGTATGTATGTATGCATGCATGCATGCATGCATGCATGTATGTATGTATGTATGTATGTATGTATGCATGTATGTATGCATGCATGCATGCACGCGCACACACACACTCATACATACAAACACACATAGACACACACACACGCATACACACATACACACACGCACAAACACACACACACACACACACTGTCTGTCTCTCTCTCTCTCTCTCTCTTTCTCTCTCTCTCTCTCCCTCTCCCTCTCTCTCTCCTCCCTCTCTGTCTCTGTCTCTCTCTGTCTCACAGGTGTAATGTGTGGACCATCAAAAACTCATAAAAACGTAGGTTGCGAGGTCAGGGGCCAAAGTCAAGGACACACGGACCAAAAAGTGCCTAAAATCAGCACTGTTTCAGAAAGGTTAGTGAACAGCGCTTTCTCAGGACCATTTGACAATATTTCCATTGTGTTGTGACTGTCTACTAGTATACTTCATGTTTATCAAGTTTTAATTCAATGGATGTTTTTTTCAAAATGATAATATTTTTTATACTGTCATTTATCATCATCATCATCATCAAGTGCCCTGCCACACGGACAATTGATCACAGTCTGTGTTGTACACGGACAGTTGACTACAGTCTGTGTTGTACATGGACAATTGATCACAGTCTGTGTTGTACACGGACAATTGATCACAGTCTGTGTTGTGCACGGACAATTGATCACAGTCTGTGTTGTACACGGACAATTGATTACAGTCTGTGTTGTACACGGACAGTTGATTACAGTCTGTGTTCTATATGGACAATTGATCACAGTCTGTGTTGTACACGGACAATTGATCACAGTCTGTGTTGTACACGGACAATTGATTACAGTCTGTGTTGTACACGGACAATTGATCATAGTCTGTGTTCTATATGGACAATTGATCACAGTCTGTGTTGTACACGGACAATTGATCACAGTCTGTGTTGTACACGGACAATTGATTACAGTCTGTGTTGTACATGGACAATTGATCACAGTCTGTGTTCTATATGGACAATTGATCATAGTCTGTGTTGTACACGGACAATTGATCACAGTCTGTGTTGTACACGGACAATTGATTACAGTCTGTGTTGTACACGGACAGTTGATCACAGTCTGTGTTCTACATGGACAGTTGATTACAGTCTGTGTTCTATATGGACAATTGATCACAGTCTGTGTTGTACACGGACAATTGATCACAGTCTGTGTTGTACACGGACAATTGATCACAGTCTGTGTTGTACACGGACAATTGATTACAGTCTGTGTTGTACACGGACAATTGATCATAGTCTGTGTTGTACACGGACAATTGATCACAGTCTGTGTTGTACACGGACAATTGATTACAGTCTGTGTTGTACACGGACAGTTGATCACAGTCTGTGTTCTACATGGACAAGTTGATTACAGTCTGTGTTCTACATGGACATTTGATTACAGTCTGTGTTCTACACGGACAGTTGATCACAGTCTGTGTTTACATGGACAGTTGATCACAGTCTGTGTTGTACACGGACAATTGATCACAGTCTGTGTTCTACAAGTACAATTGATTACAGTCTATGTTTACATGGACAATTGATCACAGTCTGTGTTCTACATGGACAGTTGATTACAGTCTGTGTTCTACATGGACAGTTGATTACAGTCTGTGTTGTACATGGACAGTTGATTACAGTCTGTGTTCTACACGGACAGTTGATTACAGTCTGTATTGTACATGGACAATTGATTACAATCTGTGTTCTACAAGTACAATTGATTACAGTCTGTGTTCTACACGGACAGTTGATTACGGTCTGTGTTCTACAAGTACAATTGATTACAGTCTGTGTTCTACAAGTACAATTGATTACAGTGTCTATTCTACACGGACTGTCTGTGTTGTACAAAGACAGATGAGCACACACAATATAATAAACATAAATAAACAGACTTCAGATGCTCTGTTTTCATCGATCGTCGTTACGTGTAAGAAACATGATCTATTTGACAAAATCACTTACGCAGCCACATGAAAAATATAGTGTGCATTTTGTGGTGCTGATGTTTTTGTCTTGTTTGTTAGTGTGTGTGTGTGTATGTGTGTGTGGTGTGTGTGTGTGTGTGTGTGTGTGTGTGTGTGTGTGTGTGTGTGTGTGTGTGTGTGTGTGTGTGTGTGTGTGTGTGTGTGTGTGTGTGTGTGTGTGTGTGTATGTTTATTTTGATTTGATGTACTTATTCGGTTAATTTTCTTGTATTTTGGTTTCTCAGTTTTTCATGAAATTGAAAAATGTTTGAACCGATTGTAAATTTGTAAATGAATGTTTAAATGTCAACAAAAATGACATACATCTTGTATAGGTAAACTGCGTAAATGTATGTGTGTGTATAAGTGTGTGTGAGAGACGGGGGGGGGGGGGGGGGGGGAGAGAGGAGATGTGTGTTTTGTGACCGGTTGATAAATCGATCGATCGATGAATCATATGAATGATTGTTTGATTGATGGCTTTATTCCTACGGTAAATAAAATGACACAAAACAAGAGTGTTTGATCAGTTTTCTATGTCCGCCGTTTTTGAATTTACCGAGAGAAGAGAGGGGGGGGGGGGGAGGGAGGGAGGGGGAGAGAGAGAGAAAGAGACAGAGAGAGAGAGAAAGAGACAGAGAGAGAGAGAAGAGAAAGAAGGGGGACGGAGGGAGGCAGAGAGAAAGAAGAAGAGAGAGGGGGACGAAGGAGGGAGAGAGAGAGAGAGAGAGAGAAGAGGAGAGAGAGAGAGAGGGAGAGAGAGAAAGAGAGAGAGAGAGAGAGAGAGAGAGAGAGAGAGAGAGAGAGAGAGAGGAGAGAGAGAGAGAGAGAGAGAGAAGGTTATTCATTTTGACAGTAATAGAAACAATCACAACAGGTGTCATTTTGTTTTCTTCGTTGTTGTTTTTTTTTCCAATTCATTTCAAGCTGTAATGTGTCTTGATGTTGATATCATTTGATATAAATTCAATGATGATATTAAATACGTTTGTACATGTGTATTTGATACTGACTTTGTTTTCTTACAAACTGTACATTGTTACTGCTTGATCACATATTCACTGGTGGAAATAAATTGGCTGGGTTCTTTTCTTACAATAAACTTTAAAATTCGAAATACTTGTTAACGTGGTATATGGCTTTCTTTGAATATGATGCCCTGTCCCCTTTGCTCTCTCTCTCTTAACCAACTCACACGCACACACACACACACACACACGCGCGCGCGCGCGCGCGCGCATGCACGCACGCACACACACATACGCGCATGCACACACACACACAAGCGTGCGCGCGCGCGCGCACACACCGCACACGCACACGCACGCACACACGTCGCTCTTCCTTCCTTCTCTTTGCATGTGAAAAATTGTGTATGTATGTATGTATGTATGTATGTATGTATGTGTATGTATGTTGTATGTATGTGTATGTATGTGTGTGTGTATGTAGTATGTATGTATGCATGCATGCATGCATGCATGCATGTATGTATGTAGTATGTATGTATGTATGCTGTATGTATGCATGCATGCTGCACGCGCACACACACACTCATACATACAAACACACATAGACACACACACACGCATACACACATACACACACGCACAAACACACACACACACACACACTGTCTGTCTCTCCTCTCTCTTTCTTTCTCTCTCTCTCTCTCCTCTCCCTCTCTCTCTCCTCCCTCTCTGTCTCTGTCTCTCTCTGTCTCACAGGTGTAATGTGTGGACCATCAAAAACTCATAAAAACGTAGGTTGCGAGGTCAGGGGCCAAAGTCAAGGACACACGGACCAAAAAGTGCCTAAAATCAGCACTGTTTCAGAAAGGTTAGTGAACAGCGCTTTCTCAGGACCATTTGACAATATTTCCATTGTGTTGTGACTGTCTACTAGTATACTTCATGTTTATCAAGTTTTAATTCAATGGATGTTTTTTTCAAAATGATAATATTTTTTATACTGTCATTTATCATCATCATCATCATCAAGTGCCCTGCCACATGGCGTTGGCGATCATGGCCCTCCATATGCATCTATCCCTTGTTGCCGCAAGCACATCTTCCACCCTGTCTGTCCTCAGCCACTCTTCAAGTCCGTCCAATATTTTTTCCCTGGGTCTTTCCCCCCAGCTTTCCTGTTGTGACCAGGTGCTGTAATTCCCCTTTCCTCATAAGATGTCCTATTAATGTTGCCTGTCTTTTCCTAATCTTCCTTATGAATGATCTTCTTATGTCTGCCTCCATCAAGACTGTCTCGTTTGTTTTCTTTGCTGTCCATGGAAGTCTCAACATTCTTCTTAGAAACCACATCTCGGCTGCCTCAATCTTGTTCTGGCTTTGCTTCTTGACTGTCCACGCCTCACAACCGTATAACAGTATTGGTTCCATATAATATTCAAGAACTCTCTTCCTGATGTTAACTGATAGGCATTTGTTGGTAAGAATACTTTTCATCTTCTTGAATGCTGTTTTGGCTTGGCCGAGTCTGCTGGCTATTTCTGATGTGCATCCGCCGTCTGGTGAAATGATCGTTCCCAGATATTTAAACTTATCAACCTGTCTCAAGATTGTGCCGTTTGCTGTTATTTTGCATGAGGGGATTTCACTTTATTTTTTACGGATTATTTTTTTGCTATTTAACTCCAACCTTTACTTTTGCTTTCTTTTTCTATTATATTCACAAGGTTTTGTAGGTCGCTTTCATTTTCTGCAGTTAGCACGGTGTCATCTGCGTATCGAATGTTGTTTGTCATTTATATAACATGAATCTCAAAAGCGTGGTTGTTGCATTTTCAAATCAGCATTTTCTATAATAATCCTTTGTATGAAAAAGGAGATTGTTAGAATGGCTTGATCATCTTGTTTTCTTTTTTCAGACAGACAGATAAACAGACAGGCAGACAGATAGATAGACAGGCAGGCAGGCAGGCAGATAGATAGACAGACAGGCAGATAAACAGACAGACACATCATTATCATCATCATCATGAACCATATATTGTCAGATTAACATTACTGCTGTGCACGCACACGCGTGCGCACGCTCACACACATGCACACGCACCCACATTTGCAGACACACACTCACGCAGACACACATTACCACCACCAACCACCCTCACACCACAACCATCATCACCATCATCATCGTCATCACCATCATCATCATCACTACCATCACCACCACTACCATCACCATCATCACCATCATCGTCATGATCGCAACTGTATTTTATATTGTGTTCTATCGTATCGTGTTGTGTCGTTCATAAACAGCCTAAGTTGGCAAAAGACAGTGTAGGGCTGTCCCTGTCTGGTGCATGATTCAAACCCTGGCTTTCTGTGTCCTTGACAGGTGTTTTAAACCTTTGACTCCCTCACCCTGTCCACCAGCATCCTGCACCGTCATCAATGATAGCAAAGCAAAAACTTAAACCTTTACCTCCCTCACACTATTCACCAGCTTCCTGCCCAAAAGATGGCTGATGGTGGACTTTCCTGTCGAAGAGTTGCCATACATGAAGACCCACACTGCTGAGGGTTTTAGGGGATCGTCTTCTTCTCCCTTAACTCCATGAAGAGTCATTGGGACGCTGCGTTAAAGAACTATTCGCCAGATTCTTCCAGCTCTCTCGGTTGTGTGCCAAAGGCTGGGTCTCTGCAAATAGTTTCTCTGTCCATTCCACAGTGTTGTCAGTCCCATCTGTTTTGCTGCCTCCTTCTTTGTCTCCTTCCCTTAACTGTTCCCTGGAGGATTGACATAGCAAGGCCACTGGGTCTTACATGGCCATATCAATGCATTTTTTTCTTTCTCTCATTATCATTACCTGAAGTCAATAAACCTTGATATGCTCTAATGTGCTGCTTGATGGTTCGGTCCACTTGTTCATTGGTGATATGATTAGTGTTTCTGATGTTTAATATCTTTCGATAACACATCATTTCCACGGCTTGGGTTCCTCTTTAGCTGAAGGATGGGGAGTGGGTTTACAGGTCTGTTTATATAACAGAGAGTGGCCAAATGAAGGGGGGGGGGGGAAATCAGTGATCTGACCACAGACATCCTATATAAGATGTTTGTGGATCTGACTCAGTGGTCGTAGACGTGGTTATCTTCTCCTCGATATCCATTTCCAGTCCTTCCAGCTGTCAGTGGATAACTGACCCTGATCGTGGTTGGGGAAGGTAAAGCAGTGAAGGAGATGGACACTGTCTTCATACGGGTCCTTAGAAAGCTCCCCTCCCCCTCCGACATTGCGATTTTGTGTGTGTGTGTGTGTGTGTTGTGTGTGTGTGTGTGTGTGTGTGTGTGTGTGTGTGTGTGTGTGTGTGTGTGTGTGTGTGTGTGTGTGTAAATCTGTAAGATTTTATGTGAATGAACTAAGTTTAAAAACCTTATTGTAATCATTACATCGTTTAAGTCAACTTGTGTGCTTGTGCTTGCGTGTGTACGTGTGCGCGCTGGCGTGTGTGCGATAGACTCTCTCTCTGTTTCTGTCTCTCTTTCTGTCTCTTTCTCTGTCTGACTGTCTGTTTTCTGTATCTGTGTGTGTGCTCGCGCCGCGCGCGGCGCGCGGTGTGTTTTTCTATGTGTGTGTGTGTGTGTGTTGTGTGTGTTTGTGTGTGTGTGTGATGGTTTGCGTTTAGTGCGTGTATATGTGTGTAAACCCGTAAGATTTTAAATGATTCTACTGATGACTAATATGATCGATGAGTATAAGTCATGTGTGTGTGTGTGTGTGTGTGTGTGTGTGTGTGTGTGTGTGTGTGTGTGTGTGTGTGTGTGTGTGTGTGTGTGTGTGTGTGTGTGTGTGTTTATGTGAGTGTAAATTTACTACCCCCTCTGATCCCCACCCCCATCCATCCTGGCCATTCGAGCACTCTGTGATATTTGACATCTCTCTCAAAGAGTAATCATTTTTCTGAATTAGTATGTAGAATGACTGTGTAAGCATACAAGGACATTTGTTTGTCAAGAACGACAAGAAAAAGAAAAAGAACCATAGTAACAATTATTGATTCAGATATGGCGACACCCACTTCTACTTTCGATTTTTTGGCAGCCATGCGGAAGTGTGCCCACAAAGCGACCTCTGCACTAAGGGCAGACAATCGCTATCCCGGAAGCGATTTTGACTTCCTATTCTGAACTAGCACAGTGGTTTTTACGGTGGATACCCTCGATGGCTTGATCGGGATCTTACGCTGTCGCTGACACATTTCTTGCACCAGTGGATGATGGATAAGAAATTGAAGCAGGTTTGCTAGTGAATGTGTAAGAGGTTTGAGTAGTTTCTCGAGCCATAATTGTGGTATTGCCCAGTCGAGGAGTACAGAAGCAGAAATGTCGGCTGCTGCTCGAACGCTACCGACGACTCCCAGAAATCAGCTACCGAGTCAAAATGCCAACATCAGAAAGGTGGCAGTGGTTATGACGGGCTATCAAGCCCAGTTTCTGGAATTTGATCAGGTAATTTGTGACGGATGTGTGTTGGGTTTGTAAATTGGAGCGTTGTTAAAATGTGTCCACAACCACTGACTTGGTGAATCACTGAAGTCAGTCAATGAGTCATGCGCTGTGATCAACAGTAGCCAGATTCGGAGGCTTTGTTTTTCATTTATCAGTGTGTATTTTTTTTTATCCTGAAAGTTTTAGTCAACTGGACATGCCTACCACAAATTTGTCAACAGAGCGGGGATATGTTACTTGTCAGATTGTTTACACCAGATCATTACAGCAGCATGGTGCCTCATTGTCTGCAGTGATGCCAGTAGTCAGTGGTGGTTGTGATAAAAAATACGTGTTGAATCATTCGTTAGCTGTTCCTCAGTCTGTAACTATTGATCAATGTTTTCGCAACAAGGCCATGCAGACAGATTGATTACAGTGAGTGTAAAAGATCTGAGAGTGCTGCAAGGAAGATGATGTGGCACAGACTGATGATTCAGCAGCTGAGCAAGCGGCAGCCTTTGTGTTGACTCTGTCACTGGTGTGTGTGTGTGTGTGTGTGTGTGTTTGTGTGTGTGTGTGTGTGTGTGTGTGTGTGTGTGTGTGTGTGTGTGTGTGTGTGTGTGTGTGTAGTCTGCATTGTGTGATTGACTGCATGCATAATAATAAGTGGCATGTGCTTGAGTGCGCTTTGATATGAATTGTCAAAATTTGGTGTAAATCATACTGTTGTTGTTGTTCTTCTTTTATTATTGTTATTATCACTATTGTTATGATGATAATTAGTATTGTTGTTTTGTTATTGTTGTTGTTATTGTTGTTGTTCATTTGTGTAATCTTACGAATCGTTCATTTAGGACACATTGTGATCTGTGAGACCTATCCTAAATATCACTTGCTATTGCTTTCCTTCTACATAAGTATTGCCATTTCTGCTGACTTATTATCAAAAAGAACATATTCTTAAATTTAAGTTGACTGTGTTTGATGTTTATGGTTCTTTGTGTAAGCCTCAGTAATTGCTCAAAGTAAATGACCGTGACTGTGTTGTTCTGAAACATGAAGAAAAATGGTGATCTTGAAGCTGACAGACCTATATATCGCAAGACGGCACTCAGATATGGTGGATTTTATGTTGCTAGAACTTATTGAGACAATGAGTGATGACAGAATAGTACTTTAGTTTAGACACCATAAAGAAATAATTTTTTTTTTTTTAGCAGTGATAAAGAAGGAGACCGTTCTGTGCCGTTCGAACAAGTGATCAAATGTCAAGTCAAAGAACACAGTCTGTTAAACTTATAACACAATTTGCAGTTGAATCAGTTATTTAAAATGTTTTTGGCTTTGAAAAACTTAATTATAAATGGTTGACTGAAATCACTTGGGTGAAAGTAAACACACTTCTTAATAAATGTCATCAGGAATGACCAGACTGAATTGAAACACTGAGCATCCTCAGAAATCAGTATAGACAGACATGCTAATTGCTATGTTTAGTAACGAACTGACAGTCAAAGTGAATCTTCAGTTCAGGAATGTGAACCAGTTGCGTATTAATTATTGTAATGTGCTTTTTAATAATCACCTGGCCAGTTCTAATTGAAATGTTATCTCCTTGTTTTGGGTGAATGTCTGAACACAGTTCAGAAGTAAGTGTGTGTGTGTGGTGTGTGTGTGTGTGTGTGTGTTGTGTGTGTGTGTGTGTGTGTGTGTGTGTGTGTGTGTGTGTGTGTGCGCGCGCTTAAATGTAAGGTTCTGATTACATATAATTAGTTCATTCTAGGTGACATCAATGTCCACTATGACAACACTCACCGTTATGACACAAGACATATCAACTCTCTGTCCAATCACAATATGACTCAACACATTTCTGAACCAACCCATCAAAAAGGTCACATTCTTGACTGGATCATTTCTCGTGATCACCACAATTCAGCTACTGATAACTGCTTAGTTCTTTCTACCCGTCTAACTTCAGCCCTTCCATCTGACCACTCTGCAATTCTCTGTTCTCTTGACATTCCTCCTCCTTCCCGTACCATGCGCACAGTGACTCGACGCAATCTCAAATCTATCGACCTCTCCACATTTTCATCTGATGCCTTCCGTCTCCTTTCTGAAAAGTCACATAACCTTGCCGATGAATTCTACACTACTCTCCACCATCTTCTGGACACTCATGCTCCAGCCACAACCCGTCTTTTACCTGACCGCCCCCCTACCCCCTGGCTCATCATGAGATTGCCTGTGCAAAACGTGCCCGCCGCAGAGCAGAGCGCCGCTGGCGCAAATCCAAACTCACTGTACATAGGCAACTTTTCCAAGCCTCTAAAACAAAAGTATCCACCCTCATTGCATCTGCAAAAACAATTTATTTCCAAACCAAAATCCTGAATGCCTCTTCTTCAAAAGAACTCTTTACAACCATGAATCATCTCCTTGGCACACGAAAAGATTTACCTCTCCCAACAAAACACACAAATGAAGAACTCCCATCTGTATTCTCCAAGTATTTCACCACCAAAATACAAACTCTTCGTGACAGGCTTGACAGGACACTCTGTCAACCATGCCCACCTGACCCTTCCTTCTCTGGCACACCTCTTACTACTCTTACCCCAGTCTCACAAGAAGAAATTCTCAACACAATCAGATCCATGTCGTTCAAAACCTGCGAACTGGATCCTCTTCCAGGTTCTCTCTACTCTGACTGTCTCCCTACGCTCCTCCCATTCATCACTGACATCATCAACACTTCTCTCCAAACTGGAACTGTCCCAGATTCTTTCAAGTCTGCTATTGTTCACCCTCTCCTCAAGAAACACAATTTAGACCCAAATGAACTGAAAAATTACTGGCCTATCTCTAATCTCTCTTTCTTGTCAAAACTGCTTGAAAAAGTTGTCCTCAACCAACTGAACTCTCACCTGTCTGCCAACAATCTCCTCAATCCTTTCCAGTCAGCCTACCGCCAGTGCCATAGCACTGAAACTGCCTTGCTACACATTCTCAACAATCTCCTCCTTGCAACTGATACTGGCAAAGTCTCTCTCCTCACACTCCTTGATCTGTCTGCAGCCTTTGATACCATTGATCATGGTATTCTCCTTTCTAGACTTCATCATACTTTTGGCATCTCTGACATTGCTCTCTCCTGGTTCACTTCTTCTATCAAACAGAAAACAAACTGTTCTCATCAATGGCACTTACTCTCAACCTGCATACCTGACCTGTGGTGTTCCACAAGGATCTGTCCTTGGCCCTGTTCTTTTCACTCTTTACATCTCCCCCCTGTCCACCATCATCAACTCCCACTCTATAAAACACCACTTCTATGCTGATGACACCCAACTTCAAGACAGTGACTCACCTGACAATATACAGCGCCTCCTGACTCGCACCACTGAGTGTTACTCGGACATCAAAAATTGGATGACATACAACAAACTTCAGCTAAATGATGACAAGACAGAAGCTATCCTCATTGGCACCCGTCAGAAACTTTCTCAGCTGCCTCCTCTTTCTCTCCCATTATGTAACACATCAGTCCCAATTTCTGATTCAGCTAAAAACCTTGGTGTCTGCATTGACTCTACCCTCTCCATGAACAACTTTGTTTCTCAAACTGCCAGATCTTGCTACTATCACCTCCATCGTATAAGCCTGATCAGGAAGTATCTCTCTGTGGAAACAACTGTAAAACTCGTTCTCTCCTTCATAATGTCTCGCATTGACTATTGCAATTCACTCCTGTCCGGTCTTCCTGCCTCCACCACTCACATCCTACAGCGCATTCAAAACAATGCTGCACGCCTTGTACTCGAAAAGAAAAAAGCTGACCACATATGTGTCATATCTCCTCTCCTGGCACAACTTCACTGGCTCCTTGTATCAAAGCGCATACAGTACAAACTAGACACCATGTGCTACAAAAGCCTCAATAACGCAGCCCCCGATTACCTGTCAAGCCTACTTGAGATCTATGTTCCCTCACGTACCCTCCGCTCTGCCTCCGATCCTCTGACTTTTCGCTTTCCACGCACTAAGCTCAATACCTGATCCACGAGCCTTCTCTGTTTCTGGTCCGCTCTCCTGGAACAAACTTCCTCTCTCAGTCCGTCAGCAACCTACTTTTGTCTCCTTCAAGTCCGCTCTCAAAACTCACCTTTTCTCATCTGCATAAAATCCTGACCTCACTCAATCCCCTCTGCAGCCTGTCTCCACTCGGAGGGGAATCACATTGCAATATATAAATTATAATTGTATATTAATATGCTCTCTATAATTTTCCATTGTTTTTATTCTTTCACCCCATTTATAGCCGTGTGTGTGTGTGTGTTATGTGTGTGCGTGGGTGCGTGTGTGTGCGTGCGTGCCTGCGTGTGTGTGGTGCGTGCGTGCTGTGTGTGTGTGTTTCAGCACTTAGATTTGATTTTAATCAAGATTTTGCGCTATATAAATATTGTAATTATTATTATTATTAGTTGCATGTACAGCGCATGTGTGTGTGTTTATTTGTTTGTGTATACATGTGTGTGTGTGTGTGTGTGTGTGTGTGTGTGTGTGTGTGTGTGTGTGTGTGTGGATAACATCATGTTTCATAGTTTACAATTTTCTTTTTTGTTAACATAACATGATAATTGACACTCTTGGTATTCTGTGTTGCCCAGTTTACTTTAAGACTCCTAGTCCTAATCTTATTTTTGTTTGCCATTTTTTGTTACTTGAAATTGAATGTAGTTACTTCTTGGTTCTTCCCTTTTGTGTACACTTCCTTGTCACTAGCGTGTGTGCGTGTGTGCGTGTGTGTGGTGCGTGTGTGTGTGTGTGTGTCTAGATGTCAGTGCTGTGTGTTTACTTAAACTTTATTGGATAAAAATAGTTGAGGTTATCTTGTTCTGATTACTTGTTCTGTCTGGTTGTGTCTTTTTGGTCTTCCTGCTGTCAGGTCACACCAGATTTAGCTCTGACGCTTGTTTTGGGCTTTTAAGTATAACGTTTCATTACACCATATAGACTGTAAACTGCGCACATGATATTGGACAAATTGAACAGTTGACCATTCTCTGTCTCTCTCTTTCTTCCCCATCCCTCTCTCTCTCTGTTTCTCTCTCACTCTCTCTTATATCCATGTATGAGAATGATGAATATATGATAAATAAAAATGTTGGCCTTTTCTCCTTCACTGTCTGACCTTAATTTTCCTGGTTCTGCCTCTCCGCCCCCCCCCCCCCCCCCCCCCCTCTTCACTTAGGCTGTCTCTCCCAAAAAAGCAGCTCACACATGCACACATGCACACATACACACACACGCGCACACACACACACACACGCACACACACGTACACACGCACGCACGCACGCACGCACGCACGCGCACACACACACACACACACACACACACACACACACACACACACACACACACACACACACACACACACACACACACACACACACACACAATGAGCAAAAGCCAAGTGCTGTTTCATTGGGGGAGTCTGTTTGGTCAAAGGTCATATAGCTCATTCATCAGGAGCTATCTGAAAGAGCAGACAGTACGATATGTGGAGTAATTTTCCTGCTATGAAGAAAAACAGCCACCTTCTTTTTGGGTTCAAAATGTACTTAAAAAAACAACCTTTTTGGTTGAAATCGAATGAAGGAAAGAAGGTATAGGTGAAGAAAAGCTTCAGTCCCTATTGAAACAAAGCAAAACAAATAAAAATGGAACAAAAACAAAAAACAAAACAAGTATAATTGCCTGCGTTCAAGTAAACGGGAACCAGAGAAAACATGAAAAAAGAATAAGAATGTGTTGTTAATGCGACAAGACAAGGCTGGCGCAAATTTTTGGCCAACTGGCCTTTGTAAAAAAACCAAAAACAACTTCAGTGAACAACAAATTATTGGCCAACTGGCCTTTGTCAGAAAAAACACAAGAAAACATCACCACCACTACCACCACCACCAAAAACAAAAGAGTTATTAAAAATTAACTAAGACCAGAGAGTAGAGATCAATTTGCTACAGAGCAGTAGCCATCTGGAACTCTGTTCTCTTGACAATTCTGTAATGTTCCTGCTCTCTTTAGTTTCAGTCCTTGTTTTCAAAATCCAGTTAATCTTGGAGACATATATCTGTTTCAACTAATTTTTTTTCCCTGACTACTCAAAACTAAAGTAAGGGAGAAGTAGAACTGTTTGCACCTGTCTTGTCTGGTTGTATTCAATGTAAGTTCTGATTCTGTGTTCATGTTTTTCTGATTCCTGTTTGCTTGAATGTGGGTGGTGGCACTTGTTTTAGATTTAGTGTCCTCAGTATGTTTATAATATTTATATCCAGGTTTGTTTTTGTTAAAATCCTTGGTGATAAATTGGGCGGAATGGTCAGTGCCAGGGGTACATATTAGAGTACATGCATGAATGTATTGATATTATTATTAATACTTGATTTTCTTTTCCAGGAGTTTTTTCTTAACTAGGTGTTATGTATGTTTTAAGATGGTTGTAATACTTTTAGCCCTGCTCTGTGCTGTTGGTTGGGCTTTAAACAACAATAACAATAATGAAAGGAATGGTCGGAGTAATAATGATTGATTATAACAATTTAGAGAGCCAGTTCCAGCTTCCAGATGATACTCAGGATTCTGCACAATGCTGTTTTTAAACATGTTTATGCTATTTTTAAACATAAACATGTTAAACTGATAAAGAGACCTTTGTCAAATGTTAAACTTAAAAATGATTCTTTTGTGTGTGTGTGTGGTTGTGTGTGTGTGTGTGTGTGTGTGTGTGTGTGTGTGTGTGTGTGTGTGTGCGCGTGCTTTTTTTTGTAAAGTGAAAAACTGATAACGAGACTTTTGTCAAAATGTTAAAATGATTAAATTCATTAATATTTTCTTGCTTTTTTTAAGGATTTTTATTTTTTAGTTAAACTTGTCCCAATATCCAACATCCAACACAGTTCAATGCCCCTAGCTGGAGGGCTGAGGGGGGGGGGATAAAAGGAAGGGAGGTGGCAGCTTAGGTTTAGGTCATGGCAGTTTTCGCCTGGCTTATTTCACTGTCACTAAATACAGGGGGTAGTACTAGTAGCAGTACTTTGAGGTTTCTTGTTAAGTATGTTTTCATACTGATCAGGTCTGAGTGATCTGTAACATAAACAGTTAGAGACAGCTAACTTAGGACAGTGTCACAATTTAGCATAGTGTATAATAGTTATTAATACTTGTTTTTGTTGTTGTTAGATAAATGGCTTTAGAAAGTTTTCTCTTTTGTTAGATAAAACATTAAATTTTGGCTTAGAGAAAGTGCAGGAGAGAGAGAGAGAGAGAGAGAGAGAGGAGAGGAGAGAGAGAGAGAGAGAGAGAGAGAGAGGAGAGAGTGTGTGTGTGTGTATGTGTGTGAGGGGTGAAGAAAGGGAGAGAGATTCTTAATTAATGAACAGAAATTAAGAAACATTTGATTCAGAGTGTATCCATGTCTATATGCTTGTGTAACCGTGTGGATGTGTGTGTGTGTGTGTGTGTGTGTGTGTGTGTGTGTGTGTGTGTGTGTGTGTGTGGTGTGTGTGTGTGTGTGTGTGTGTGGAGAGAGAGAGAGAGAGAGAGAGAGAGAGAGAGAGAGAGAGAGAGAGAGAGAGAGAGAGAGAGAGAGAGAGAGAGAGAGAAGCTGACGTTTTCCAGTCACTTAAGGTTTTCACATGATGCAAATCTGGACAACAAAATTTGTCTGTACCACGCATACACTGATGGTGATACAGCACATGCATAGCACACTAACACATAACCCTTCCAGCCCCTCCTCCCCCTGCACACGGTTTGTCTTCTCACTCCTCTCTCCACACTCATGCACACACACACACACACACACACACACACACTGTGACACACACACACACACACACACTCACACTGTCTCTCTCTGTCCACACACACACACACACACACACACACAAGCACTCAATCTGTCATTTCCCCTCACCTCCTCCCCTCTCCCACACACACACACCACGAAGTGAAGTCTAGGGTAATCACTCCCTACAGTCGACAGACTGATCAAATGACAGAAGCTTGAAGTGCACTGACACAGTCATCATTAGCAGTGGCCAGTGGTGGTGAACCAGGACAGGGGACCTGTTAGGCTACACAGAACACGCACGCACGCACGCACGCACGCACGCACACACGCACGCACGCACGCACGCACGCACGCACGCATGCACGCACGCACGCACGCACGCACACACACACACACACACACACATGCATGTGCACACACACACACACACACCACACACACACACACACACACACACACACACACACACACACACACACACACACTCAAGAACTGCAGACTGTTTAACCCTTTGGCTCCCGCATCCTGCAGGAAGCTAATGGATAAGGTGAGGAAGTCAAAAGGTTGAGTTTTTGCAGTTGGTGGATAGGGTGTGGGAATCAAAGGTTAAGTAGTCAACAAGTTAAATTGTGCACACACACAACTTGATAATTTAACTGATCCCGATTTTTTTAAAATTTCATTATTTATTCATTATTGATTAACATGCCCCCCCCCTCCTCCTAAAAACATAATAAAACAATATCAACAAACAAACAACCAACAACCAAAAACAAAAAGCAACCCCCCCAAAACAACAAAAACAAACAAAAAACAAAAGAAAACAAATAAACAAAAACGAACAAAAATTCTGAATTTATCTATAGTTTTCTATAAATATGTGTTTGAACTTTGGAACTAGTGTACTTTTGACGAGAAAAATAATATTCTCATTACATCGTGAGAAAAGAAATCTTAACTGAAGATTTGATTTTTAGGGTGCTTTCAGTTAAAAGTAATGATGAAATTTTGAAGGTTAGATGTTAAAGACTCAAAATATGGAAAGATCTCAGTTGACCCAAATTTGACCCAATTGAGTTATTTTTGGGCACTGCTATGAGTGAGCCGGCTGTGTCTGTGGCCTGGTTTTCTCTTGCTGGGTGACATAAAATAGTCATCAGTTATAACCTGCTTGCCAGGAAGTGATGGGTGGTGCCCAGTATATGTGTGTGTGTGTGTGTACATGTGGAGAGAGAGAGAGAGAGAGAGAGAGAGAGAGAGAGAGAGAGAGTATGCCTATGACTTGATGTAGTCCATGGAGCAGTTACAATCTAAGCAGGAAGAAAGAGAGAGAGAGAGAGGCTCAGAAAGAGAGAGAGAGAGAGAGAGAGAGAGAGAGACTCAGAGAGAGAGAGAGGAGAGAGAGAGAGAGAGAGAGAGAGAGAGAGAGAGAAGAGAGAGAGAGTCCATGGAGCAGTTACAGTCTAAGCAGGAAGAAAACCGGGCTGTAACAAAATGTAAATTGTGCTTATTACAACACAGAATAATCTGTACAGACTGGGACACACATTCAATGTGTGCGGAAGTGTGGATTTCCTGGGCTGTTTTCCATTAAGTGGTGTTCATGTCATTTTATTTGTAAACTAAAAGAAGAAGAAAAATAAAATAGCACATAAAAGTGAATGAATATATCAGTGAATAGAAATAGAAATTGACATTTTAAAAACTAGAACTGGAATAACTGAATGAAAATGGGAGAGAGAGGGAGGGAGGAGAGAGAGAGAGAGAGAGAGAGAGAGAGAGAGAGAGGAGAGAGAGAGGAGAGAGAGAGTATACTTATAGACAGACAGACATTTGCAGAAGAGAACAAAAACAAAGACCAAAAACCCTGACCCCTAAGCGTTTATCTAGGTCAATGTTAAGGAAGTCTTGTTATTGTTGGTTTTGTCTAAGTTTTGTGTACTTGATTTGTCATCTTACGTGTACACTTGACAAAGGCTGAAATTTACACCTGTTTTGTTTGTGAATTGAATACGTGTTCTTATTCTATTTTCATGAGCTGCACGTTTCTGTTTGCTTTAAAGAAAAATAGCGCTGGCATTTACTTTGATTCAGACGAATTTATCATTAAGCGCTTATGTTTTCAAAGTTTTGTTTTCATGTTTTATGTTTTAATACCAGTTAGCAAAGGATTTGCTGTACACGTCGTAGGCTCAGATTTGATATTGGGGGGAAAAAAGCGTCTGTTTTTTCATAATGAATTTTATACAAGATGCGCTATGACTGTCACTGTGTCACAAAGTACCACATACCTTCCGCAGAGTTTTTACAGGATTTCAGTTTAATTTTGTTTCTGTGTGCAGAAACGACCTTTAGCAGCTATCATCCAGGACATCTGTGCATCGTGAGTATTAGCAATTCTGTTTTTGTTGTTGTTTATTTTTGTGTCATGTTTTTGTCTGCCCCATGTTCTGTGTCACTGTAGTGGTGTTGACCCCACACTGCTTAAATATTCCTTCTTCACACAACACACCACCAGCCCTGACAACATTCACTCAAAGTCGTAGTGTCAAGAAGCCCATGGGAGACAGCAGTGTCAAGCTGCCAGGGGTCACACATCGGAGGAGATTCAGCGCTGGTGTCGAATCACTTTAGGTGGAGTTCAACAGTGCCTGTTCTGAACCAAATTATTAGCCCTTTGACTCCTGCATCCTGTTCACCAGCATCCTGTATTGTCAAGCATGTTAGCAAAGCAAAAACTAAAACCCTTTGACTCCCTCACCCTATCCACCAGATTCCTGTAGGAAGCTGGTGGATAGGATGAGGGAGTCAAACTCAAAGGGTTGTTTTTGCAGTTGGTGCACAGGGTGTGGGAGTCAAAGGTTAAGAACGCTGCCTGAAAGTCCCTTGCTAATGACAGTAATTGATCAGTCATGGAGTCAGAGTGAGTGAGTGACCAAGTATGAATAATTTAGTGCTTTAATAATTTAGTGTGCTTTCCATTGATCCCTGTTATAGTGCGCACACTACAGAGGTTTCATCTTTCAGTCATCCTTTGTAAATATATGATTTAAAACAGTTACAGACAGAACCATCAAAATGATTCAGAATACGACTGCAACATTAAAAGCAAGAAACAGCTGTGCTAAATCAGCAAGTTGATCGCTATTCTTCTTCTACTTCTTCTACTTCTTTTTCTTCTTCCCCTTTTTCTTCTTCTTCTTTATTTTTACCCTTTAACTGTGTGAAGAGTCACTGGAGCACCACTGTAAAGAATTGTTCACTAGATTCCTTCAGCTCTGTTGGTCATGTGCCAAACTAAGTGTGGGTCTCTGCAGATGGTATATGATCTCTGTTCATTCCACAGTGCTGTCTGTCTGTCACTTTTTCTGTCTTCCCCTCTGTCTCCCTGCCTCCCCTCACTCAGTGGTTCCCTTTTGTTGAGTATATAATTTGGTTATTTTCTTTAAAGAAGAAGAAGAAGAAGAAGAAAAAAAAAAAGAGACAAAGAACAGTGGAAAAAGCTCTACAGAAAATGTAATTTCTCCAGAAAATGTAATTTCTCATTGATTGATTAATTGATTAATTTGAGCGAAGATAATTAATATTTTAGATGATGTGCTTTTGTGCTTTGTGATGGTGTTTATGTGTGTGTGTGTGTGTGTGTGTGTGTGTGTGTGTGTGTGTGTTGTGTGTGTGTGTGTGTGTGGTGGTGCGTGCGTGCGTGCATACCATATGTTTTAAAATGAATTAAACCTTTAACGTTGGTGTGTTTTCTTTATATTAAATAGAACTAAAAATGTTTTCATGTGGTGTGTGTGTGTGTGTGTGTGTGTGTGTGTGTGGTGTGTGTTGGGTGTGTTGTGTGTATCATGTGTGTGTGTGTATTGTGATGGTGTTATTTGGTGTGAAACGTCTTTAAAAAGATATTTGCCTTGCAACGAGTGATGTTTATCTTTGTGTCAGTCTTGTTCTGTGTGTGTGTGTGTGTGTTGTGTGTGCGTGTGTGATGTTTTGGTGATATTGAGTTGGTGTTTATTGTGTGTGTGTGTGGGGTTGTGTGTGTGTGTGGTGTGTGTGTGTGTGGGGTGTGTGTATGTGTGTGTTGTGTGTGTGTGTGTGTGTGTGTGTGTGTGTGTGTGTGTGTGTGTGTGTGTGAGTGTGTGTGTGTTGTGTGTGTGTGTGTGTGTGTGTGTGTGTGTGTGTGTGTGTGTGTGTGTTGTGTGTGGTTGCGCAGTTATAAACCTTGTCACTGTGTGTTATGTGTGTGAGGTTTATCGAATTACAGCCTTTCTTTCTAAATGACAGTCTTAGGTTGCCTTTGCATTTAAACTGGAGATGTTTACAATGGCGGTATTGACTGAGGACAGAAATAATACTCCACAACTGTACAAGTGTCTGCCTTGAGTGTGGATCGTTGACAGTCTCTTTATTCAGCAGCCAACTTTTTCCTCACAGACCAGTCACCGTGGTGTAGTGACTAGCGCAACGGACTACCGACTGGAAGGTTGTGGGTTCGAATCCCCCATCAGTCCCTTCAAAAACCATTGTGGATTTTTCAGCTCTAACTGGCTCCTACCCATTGTTGGGCGTGCTATGGGCTTTATTGGGAAGATAACACTACACATTTGAGCCTCTTCCACTTCATGGATGCTTCCTTGAGGGTGTTGCTCAAATCTTCTGACCAGCACCGCAGGTGTCTGTATCGCTTGGGCCTGGTTGATGCCAGGATGTATTATGACAGTAAACATAGAGTACAACCCTGTCATGCAGTCTCAATCCTAAATGGAATTCCTAGCATCATGATATTATCCTCATCAACATCATCATCATTGTATTGTAAAAACTGTGCCAGCGTCTGTGGCCATTAAGGTGGCATAGAAAATTGGGGGGGGGGGGGGGGGAGAAGAAACAAAAAAAGGCTAGCACAAAGGTAACCTCCCTGAATGCAGTGACCCTTAACCCTTTGACTCCTGCGCCCTGTCCTCCAACTGCAAGAATGAAACCCCTTGATTCCCACATCCTATCCACCAGCTTCCTGCAGGAGGCTGGTATATAGGGTGAGGGAGTCAAAGGGTTATTTGCTTTGCTAGTATGGTTGCCAATGCAGGATGCTGGTGGACAGGGTGCAGGAGTCAAAGGGTTAAGTTTTTGCTAGTATGGTTGCCAGTGCAGGATGCTGGTGGACAGGGTGCAGGAGTCAAAGGGTTAAGTTTTTGCTTTGCTAGTATGGTTGCCAGTGCAGGATGCTGGTGGACAGGGTGCGGGAGTCAAAGGGTTAAGTTTTTGCTTTGCTAGTATGGGTGCCAGTGCAGGATGCTGGTGGACAGGGTGCAGGAGTCAAAGGGTTAAGTTTTTGCATTGCTAGTATGGTTGCCAGTGCAGGATGCTGGTGGACAAGGTGCGGGAGTCAAAGGGTTAAAAAAAGGAAAAAAAAATTTTCCTCACAGGGTCTCATTAGATATGATGTTCAGTGCCATTGTTCAGACTGATGTTCAGGATAAACTGTCAGGGTTGTTATTCATAAACAGGCGGGCACTTGGCTTTCAAGTTCCCACAGCATACGCTGGGAATACAATTTTCCTTGGTTTGAGGGTTGAAAGCTGGTGGTTCAGATATCATCAGCTGATGTGGCATTTAAAGGTCACTTGTAATGGTGTGTTATGTAATCCTAATAACTGTAGTCATAAAAAAGAAAGAAAGAAAGAAAGAAAGAAAGAAAACCCCTAGCAGTCATATTAACATTTGATTCGTGATAACTGTAGTCGTAAAAAAAGAAAGAAAGAAAGAAAGAAAACCCCTAGCAGTCATATTAACATTTGATTCGTGATAACTGTAGTCGTAAAAAAGAAAGAAAGAAAGAAAGAAAGACAAGACAGAAAGACAAGACAGACAAGACAGAAAAGCCTTAGCAATCATATTAACTCTATGGCTCTTGCACCCTATCCACAAACTGCAAAAACTTAACTCTTTGACTCCCTCACCCTATCCACCAACTGCAAAAACTTAACTCTTTGGATTCCCTCACCCTATCCACCAACTGCAAAAACTTTAACTCTTTGATTCCCTCACCCTATCCATCAACTGCAGAAACTTAACTCTTTTGACTCCCTCACCTATCCACCAACTGCAAAAACTTTAACTCTTTGACTCCCTCGCCCTATCCACCGACTGCAGAAACTGAACCCTTTGACTCCCTCACCCTATCCATCAGCTTACTTGTGTGTATGTATACAGAACATCAGATTTTGCATGTTAACCCTTTTACTCCTGCACCCTCTTTAATAATTGCAAAAACTTGACCCTTTAACTCCCTCACTCTATCCACCCTATGGATAGTGTGAGGAAGTCAGAGGGTTAAGTGTTTGCTAGCATGGTTGACAATGCAGGAAGCTGGTAGACAGGGTGCAGGAGTCAGAGGGGTAAGTTTTTGCTTTGCTATCATGGTTGACAATGCAGAATGCTTGTGGACAGGAAAGAAAAGAGATAGAACATTGATTTCTTTTATTTTGTTTCTTTTAAAAACTTCTGTTAGAAAAGTGTGAAGAATGATGTCTTCATGTTTAACCTAAATTTGCCTGCTGGTAACTAGATTAAATGAAGCAAAAAGCATAGACTTTTACACACACACAATAATAATAATGATGAACATGATTATTATTAATCAATTTAATGCACATTTCTGGTGCACCTAACAGTGCTCCATGTGCTTACAAGTCTACAGTACAGCATGCACATAATGTATTATATCCCTTCATATCAGCCACAGACAGCATGTACATAATGCATTTATCCCTTTATATCAGCCACAGACAGCATATACATAATGTATTTATCCCTTTATATCAGCCACAGACAGCATGTACATGTTTTTATCCTGTCATATAAGCCACAGACAGCATGTACATGTTTTTATCCCGTCATATAAGCCACAGACAGCATGTACATAATGTTTTTATCCCGTCATATAAGCCACAGACAGCATGTACATAATGTTTTTATCCTGTCATATAAGCCACAGACAGCATATACATAATGTATTTATCCCTTTATATCAGCCACAGACAGCATGTACATAATGTATTTATCCCTTTATATCAGCCACAGACAGCATGTACATAATGTATTTATCCCTTTATATCAGCCACAGACAGCATGTACATAATGTTTTTATCCCTTTATATCAGCCACAGACAGCATATACATAATGTTTTTATCCCTTTATATCAGCCACAGACAGCATGTACATAATGTTTTTATCCCTTTATATCAGCCACAGACAGCATATACATAATGTTTTTATCCCTTTATATCAGCCACAGACAGCATATACATAATGTATTTATCCCTTCACAGCCACAGACAGCATGTACATAATGTTTTTATCCCTTCATATCAGCCACAGACAGCATGTACATAATGTATTTATCCCTTCACAGCTACAGACAGCATGTACATAATGTTTTTATCCCTTCATATCAGCCACAGACAGCATGTACATAATGTTTTATCCCTTTATATCAGCCACAGACAGCATGTACATAATGTTTTATCCCTTCATGTCAGCCACAGACAGCATGTACATAATGTTTTATCCCTTTATATCAGCCACAGACAGCATGTACATAATGTTTTATCCCTTCATGTCAGCCACAGACAGCATGTACATAATGTTTTATCCCTTTATATCAGCCACAGACAGCATGTACGTAATGTTTTATCCCTTTAATCAGCCACACACAGCATGTGCATAATGTTTTTATCCCTTCATATCAGCCACAGACAGCATGTACATAATGTTTTATCCCTTTATATCAGCCACAGACAGCATGTACATAATGTTTTATCCCTTCATATCAGCCACAGACAGCATGTACATAATGTTTTATCCCTTTATATCAGCCACAGACAGCATGTACATAATGTTTTATCCCTTCATATCAGCCACAGACAGCATGTACATAATGTTTTATCCCTTTAATCAGCCACAGACAGCATGTGCATAATGTTTTTATCCCTTCATATCAGCCACACGCAGCATGTGCATAATGTTTTTATCCTGTCATATCAGCCACAGACAGCATATACATAATGTATTTATCCCTTCACAGCCACAGACAGCATATACATAATGTATTTATCCCTTCACAGCCACAGACAGCATGTACATAATGTATTTATCCCTTTATATCAGCCACAGACAGCATATACATAATGTTTTTATCCCTTCACATCAGCCACAGACAGCATGTACATAATGTATTTATCCCTTCACAGCCACAGACAGCATGTACATAATGTTTTTATCTCTTCACATCAGCCACAGACAGCATATACATAATGTATTTATCCCTTTATATCAGCCACAGACAGCATATACATAATGTTTTTATCCCTTCACATCAGCCACAGACAGCATGTACATAATGTATTTATCCCTTCACAGCCACAGACAGCATGTACATAATGTTTTATCCTTACATCAGCACAGACAGCTATACATAATGTATTTATCCCTTCACAGCCACAGACAGCATGTACATAATGTATTTATCCCTTTATATCAGCCACAGACAGCATGTACATAATGTATTTATCCCTTCACATCAGCCACAGACAGCATTTACATAATGTATTTATCCCTTCACATCAGCCACAGACAGCATTACATAATGTATTTATCCCTTCACAGCCACACACAGCATGTACATAATGTATTTATCCCTTCATATCAGCTACAGAGAGCATGTACATAATGTTTTTATCCCTTCATATCAGCCACAGACGGCATGTACATAATGTATTTATCCCTTCATATCAGCCACACACAGCATGTACATAATGTTTTTATCCTTCACAGCCACAGACAGCATGTACATAATGTTTTTATCCTGTCATATCAGCCACAGACAGCATGTACATAATGTATTTATCCTGTCATATCAGCCACAGACAGCATGTACATAATGTTTTTATCCCTTCATATCAGCTACAGACAGCATGTACATAATGTATTTATCCCTTCATATCAGCCACACACAGCATGTACATAATGTATTTATCCCTTCATATCAGCCACACACAGCATGTACATAATGTATTTATCCTGTCATATCAGCCACAGACAGCATGTACATATGTGTATTTATCCCTTCACAGCTACAGACAGCATGTACATAATGTTTTTATCCCTTCATATCAGCCACAGACAGCATATACATAATGTTTTTATCCCTTCACATCAGCTACAGACAGCATGTACATAATGTATTTATCCCTTCACAGCTACAGACAGCATGTACATAATGTATTTATCCCTTCACAGCCACAGACAGCATGTACATAATGTATTTATCCCTTGATATCAGCCACAGACAGCATGTACATAATGTTTTTATCCCTTCACATCAGCTACAGACAGCATGTACATAATGTTTTTATCCCTTCACAGCTACAGACAGCATGTACATAATGTATTTATCCCTTCACAGCCACAGACAGCATGTACATAATGTATTTATCCCTTGATATCAGCCACAGACAGCATGTACATAATGTTTTTATCCCTTCATATCAGCTACAGACAGCATGTACATAATGTTTTTATCCCTATATCAGCTACACACAGCATGTACATAATGTTTTTATCCCTTCACAGCTACAGACAGCATGTACATAATGTTTTTATCCCTTCATATCAGCTACAGACAGCATGTACATAATGTTTTTATCCCTCATATTCAGCTACACACAGCATGTACATATGTTTTTATCCCTCATATCAGCTACACACAGCATGTACATAATGTATTTATCCCTTCACAGCCACAGACAGCATGTACATAATGGTTTTATCCCTTCATATAAACCACAGACAGCATGTACATAATGTTTTTATCCCTTCATATCAGCCACAGACAGCATGTACATAATGTTTTATCCCTTCATATCAGCCACAGACAGCATGTACATAATGTTTTTATCCCTTCATATCAGCCACAGACAGCATGTACATAATGTTTTTATCCCTTCATATCAGCCACAGACAGCATGTACATAATGTTTTTATCCCTTCATATCAGCTACAGACAGCATGTACATAATGTTTTTATCCCTTCATATCAGCCACAGACAGCATGTACATAATGTTTTTATCCCTTCACAGCCATAGACAGCATGTACATAATGTTTTTATCCCTTCATATCAGCTACAGACAGCATGTACATGATGTTTTTATCCCTTTATATCAGCCACAGACAGCATGTACATAATGTTTTTATCCCTTTATATCAGCCACACACAGCATATACATAATGTTTTTATCCCTTCATATCAGCCACAGACAGCATGTACATAATGCATTTATCCCTTTATATCAGCCACAGACAGCATGTACATAATGTTTTATCCCTTCATATCAGCCACAGACAGCATGTACATAATGTATTTATCCCTTCATATCAGCCACAGACAGCATGTACATAATGTTTTATCCCTTCATATCAGCCACAGACAGCATGTACATAATGTTTTTATCCCTTTATATCAGCCACAGACAGCATGTACATAATGTTTTATCCCTTCATATCAGCTACAGACAGCATGTACGTAATGTTTTTATCCCTTCATATCAGCCACACGCAGCATGTACATAATGTTTTTATCCCTTCATATCAGCCACACGCAGCATGTGCATAATGTTTTTATCCCTTTATATCAGCCACAAACAGCATGCTAACGTAAGATTTAAAATAGACGTGGATTGTCAAAAATTCACTAACCGGCAAAAAGAAATTCACTTTCTGAAACAAAGAAATGTCAGGTGTCACTATTTCAAATTTACTTTGCAAGTTTGTCATATTGATCTTGTATGCACACACTCACATTCAAACACACCACGCACACACACAAGTACATGCGCACGTTTAGACACACACAGACACAAACACACAAGACACACACAATACACACACAGTGACACACACACACACACACACACACACACCACGGCACACACACACACACACACAATACACACATACACACACACACAAAATACACACACACACACACACACAACAACACAACACAACACAACACAACACAACACAACACACAACACAACACAACACAACACAACACAACACAACACAACACACACACACAACACAACACAACACAACACAACACAACACAACACACACACACACACAACACACACACTGCACCCACACTAAGCACACACACACTAAGCACACAGATACACAGCACACAGTGTTACCATCTGTTACTGGGCTGAACTATTCCAACAAGATCTATTGACTAATTTTCAGCTTTATCATCACACCAGCAAGACAGACGAACATTTAATCTGTTGCAGTCTGTCACCATTTCAACAAGATATATGTATATACTGATTACCAGTACCTGTCATTTTTTCTAACTGCCCCAGCAAGATATAAGCTAATTCCCAGCCTGTCACAATTGACTGACCCCCCTCTCCCTCCTCATGAACAAGATGTTATGCAAACATAATGTTCAGTGTTTAATGTCACAAATTAATACCTTTGAATTTTATGTATAAATGTTATTCATATTTTTCCTTTCACTACAGTATGTGCAAATGATGACCACTGCATAATTTCTCATTTAATTAACTTAAGAGAAATATTACCAGCATGGGGATGCCGGGGGCTCTTTCAGTACAAACAGTATCCCTACCTTCTGGAAATTCTGGAAATGCTTTGCCATCATGGCTGATAATGCGGGATATTTGTAGATAGGGTGAGGGAGTCAAAGGGTTAAATACATAGAGAAAATTACTCATTTTACTTAATAAATGACATTTATGTGGTGAAAGGTTATGCCTGTTTTATATCATTAACCAAAATGGAAGATTTTTCTCAAATATGTTTTCTTTTTTGTTTCACTTTGTCTTGGGAATTTGTTATCATAAACTTTTCGTTCAAAATAATTTGTGAGCTGATTTCTTAAAAAGTTTTGGTCTTGTTTCTCCATTGACTGAAAATTGCCATATCATTTAATTGAAGGCAGTTGAATAACAGAAGATCATAGTGAGCTTTGTATGTGTAATATGTATACACACAAAACCAGTGGTATAGCAAAGAGACCATACAAGAGAGTGTGACAGAGCTTGTTGCAAGTCTCTACCCATGTCTGGTGAATCCTTGCAGCACCACTGTGGCATTGCATGTAACTGCTTGCTGGCAGAACTGCCTGCCACATTGATGAAATGTCAAATATGTATAAGTAATGTGCGCCATAAGAATGGTAGAAAGACTCAGACTGACACACTGCTTACATGATAGAGTGACAGCAATGTGTGGGTATGAACTGTTGAACTTATTATCTGAATTATTCTCCATATTTCTTCATTGTTGTGGCCATTTTTGATACACTTGGGGAAACAAGTGTACTTTCAGTTTTGGAGAAACCGCTTGCCCCCACCCCCTTCTCCAGTTTGTTTCTGTGCTTTGCTTTCAGGCTGGCTAGCTCTTTAGATAGAGCTGGTGGATAGGGTGAGGGAATCACAGGGTTAGGTTTTTGCAACTGGTGGACTGGGTGCAAGGAGTAGAATGGTTAAAACTGATGTGTTGGCTGCTCCTCTTGATGCTCTAATCATCCTAGTGAGGTTAGTGATTCATAGATCCTGTGCCCTCTCCCCCCCCCCACTTCCCCATCATGCTGGCTCCCCCCCTCCCCCATCATTTCCCAGTCTGAAGACTTTGCCAGTGATAGGGTTTAGCACAGACCCAAGGGGTCTGGTAGATAGTTGCTGCAGATATAGGTAGAGAGAGGGCATATATATAGAATCGTACAGTGTTGGATGATTCCCTTCTGAGCAAACCCCAAACTGTAGTAGAGGCTGTGATGTTGAAATAATTATGTAGCAGTGGGATCTGCTTCATTCCTGGAAACACCACAGCCACAATTTTTATTTTCCTCAAGAGGGCATCAGCACACTTGTCATAAACTCAATACATGTGCCTGTTTGACTCTTACAGAGTTAACCCTTTGACTCCCGCACCCTGTCCACCAGCATCCTGCATTGTCAATCACGCTAGCAAAGCAAAAACTGAATCTTTGACTCCCTCATCCTGTCCACCAGCTTCCTGCAGGAAGTTGGTGGATAAGGTGAGGGAGTCAAAGGGTTAAGTTTTTGCAGTTGATGGATAGGATGCAGGAGTCAAAGGGTTAAGGGAGGAGGAGAGGAAGTATTATTACTGTTATTAATTGTTCTTGTGTTGCACCATTCTCCATGTTCAATGGGCTAACTGCTTATTCCACATCATCAAGTTTGATTGTTTGTATGTCTTACACTAACAGGCGGACCTTTCCCCCAGTGGAGATGCTGGGGACTCTTTCAGTTTCAGTATGAATAGTATCCCTATCTTCCGGAAATTCTGCACTAAAAGTTTTCTTTTCTCTCATTCTCTTTTGTTGCTTTGCTTTCTGTGATTTTTTCCTATTATTTTCTGCCTTGCTGGTCCATTCACCTGTATCAGTGTATGTATTCGATAATGTCTTTTGTACTTTTCTTTTCTAAGGGAAATGAGATATGTGGAAGCAATTTTAGGTAATTTAGGCCCATTTTTGTATATGTTTTAGTGTCCCTAGTTACGTTAAAATTTGTCTTTCAAGTGTGTTTTTTAAATCCCCTGTGTGATAAATTGGACTGAGTGGTCAACGCCAGGGGCATCTCCATAGAGTATGTGTGTGAATGCATTGGTGTGTGTACTTAATTTTCTTTTCATTTTTTACCTGTTGAGATATTGTGTATATTTTGAAACGGTTATAGGCCTTATATGGCTGTATGCTGTTGGCTGGGCTTTAAACAGCTGGACTTTAAACAAAAAGAGCAGTAACAGGTGAGCCTTGAATGCTGACTTTGTGTGTTGTCTTACAGGTGGGCCTTGAATGATGCCAACAAGTTTGCTCTACAGATCAGTGATTCTTCCAAAAACAACACTTACATCACTGAAAGGGTGAGTGTCGTCTTCTGTATCTATTTATAAATCTATACATTTTTGTCATGTTCATTCTAATACCACATGATACTGCATGTGTGTATTTGGTTTGAGATGGTTACAGCCCTGATAGGGCTTTGAGCAGTTACCTGGGCTTTAACCCTTTGACTCCTGCACCCTGTCCCACAAACTGCAAAAACTTAACCCCTTAACTCCCTCACCCTATCCACCAGCTTCTTGAAGACAAAGGATTCAGTTTTTGCTTTGCTAGCAATAGCATGGTTGACAATGCAGGATGGTGGTAGACAGGGATGTAGCAATCAAAGGGTTAAACATTCATAGTGATACTGATAGTAGTAGTAATTTTAGTAACTTGTGGAAGGGATGGAGGTCCACACACATTTCGATGTTTTTTACTCTTGGAAAGAATTAAGAAGGCTGTCCTGTGTAGCTAAAAACTATATAGAGAGCTGAACAGCAGAAGGTCCTCAGAGGACCCTGTGTGATAAAGTGGATGGAGTGGTCAGCGCCAGGGTCATCTCCTTGGATTGTGTGAGGAAATGCTTTGATATGTGTACTTCTTTTTCCTGTTGAAGTCTTCTGTATGTTATGAAATGGATGGATATAGCCCTGATATGGTTCTATGCAGTCGGCTGGGCTTTAAACTTAAATAACAATAACACCACCATATCAGTTACCTTGCACACATTATACACTATATCCCCTCACCCTAATTTATATATACACCCACCATCCATCAAGGTAATCACACCATTAGGAGCACCGTGGCCAATGATATTAAGAAAATATGATTGTTACAGATGTGTAGTTGTAGTGCACAGTCATAGGCACCTGCCTAACAGATTATCTGTGTTTTAATATCAGAAGTGGGCAGCAGATAACAAAGCATTTATAAACAAATAGACAAAATCCCTTATGCATGCCTGCATGCACAACACACACACACACACACACACACACACACACACCACACACACACACACACACACACACACACACACACACACACACACACACACACACACACACACACACAACCACACACACACACACACACACACACACCAACACAACACACACACACAACACCCACACACACACCACACACACCACACCACACACACCACACCACACACACACACACACACACACACACACACACACGCAGAGAGAGAGGGGGGGGGGGATAAAAGAAATATGTCATGTGTCTTGTTTTGTGTTTATGCACATTGCATTTTGCCAGAATAATGCAGACAGTATGTTGATACGCAGTCTGTGTACTCCATCTTTGGTGAGTGTGCTTGCAGGTTCGTATTTCTCTTAAACTACTGGACATAACCAACAGGATCTTTAATGCGCTTATTTGATGTTCTTTGTGACAAATTTGACTTTGGAGATTGTGAAAATCTTCCTCCTTTACCCATCAGTAAGTCATGTTAGTGTCTGGTGGCTTATGGAAACAGGATACCACCCAGCCTGCATGTCCACCAAAGACATAAATTGTGCAACAACATAGTGGAATGTGGTCAGCTCACCTAACAGCTTGAGTTCTCCATGCACCACTAAAAAGTCTTACATGTAAATGTGAAGTGAGTTTAAATGAGTTTGGAGAATAATGCTCCACAAGAAAGGACTAATAATGATTTTAACACATTTGTGTTTCAGAATCGACATGAAATTCAGAATGGAGCTGTTTTGTCTTTGGCCCCGTCACCGGTAAGAGTCATGTCTTTAACCCTTTTGTTGCCAGTTGTTTTTGTTTTACGTATTTCCCTGTGCGAAGTGTTTTTATATTAATGAAATATGAAGACCCAGAAGTGAATATTTATATCTGTGAAATGGGGAAACCCAGAAGTGAAAAGTTGTATCAGTGAAATATGGAAATGCAGAAGTGAATATTTATATCGGTGAAATATGGAAACCCAGAAGTGAATATTTATGTCAATGAAATAAGGAGACCCACATCTGAATATTTATATAAATGAAATATGGAAACCCAGAACTGAATATTTATATCAGTGAAATTTGGAAACTCAGAAGTGAATATTTGTATCAATGAAACATGGAAACCCAGAACTGAATATTTATATAAGTGAAATATGGAAACCCAGAACTGAATATTTATATCAATAAGATATGGAAACCCAGAAGTGAATATTCATATCAGCGGAATATGGAAACCCAAGACTGAATATTGATTGGATAAATTCAGTGAAAAACAGCGGCATTGAGTAGAAGGGACTTCCTCTGATGACCATTTGACGTCGTGTGCCTGTGGATATACTGACAAAGAAGCACAGTCATGCATATTGGCCCCACACCTTGACCCTTGTCCACTCGCAGTTTTGTGGGTTTGACAGCTAGCCGTGTGCTGGCATTTATACAAGTTTGACAGTGGAAGGGTTAATAACTGTGCAGAATGTAATGAGTACTGATATATAATGTCTGTGAATTGTTGTCGTGATGGATAATGATAATATAAGTTTAGAAATTAAATGTAAGTGTAAGGGAAAAAAAAAATGGCAAGATTTTCTTCTTGTCTGTTTTCTGATTGATAAATATGATTGATTCATTCATTGCTGGCTGGATGTATTGATTTGATTGATTGATGGATGGATGGATTTGATTGATTGATGGATGGATGGAGGGTGGATGGATTTGATTGATTGGTGGATGGATGGAAGGATGTATTGATTTGATAAATGAGAACAGGTCATTGTTTCTGCCTAACAGGCTCAAACAGTTGTGACAAATTGTTGAGAGTTATAAATACATTTTTATGATTTCTTCTGGATCATGCCCTGTGTCAATTTTATCATTTACCCCATGCCGCATTCAGCCCTCCAGTACGCTTTTAACCCGTTGACTCCCACATCCCGTCCACCAATGTCCTGCATTGTCTGTTATGCTAGCAAAGCAAAAGCAAAAACTTAACCCTTTGACTCTCTCACCCTATCCATCAGCTTCCTGCAGGAAGCCAGTGGATAGGGTGAGGGAGTCAAAGGGTTAGTTTTTGTTTTGCTGGTATGGTTGACAATGCAAGATGCTATTGGACAGAGTGAGGGAGTCAAAGGGTTAAGTTTTTGCAGTTGGTGGATAGGGTGTGGGAGTCGAAGGGTTAAACTCACCAAATTGGAGGTCAGCATTAGACAGGGTGTAAGGGGTCACAGAGTCTTGTGACAAGTTTTCCACGACGTTGTGCAGATGCATAACAATGAGAGTTGTAATGATGATGCTATGGAGTTCCATTTAGGATTCAGCTTGACTGATAGCATTATATTCACGCTTACTTTTGACTATTTACCTTGTTGACAGGTAGGTATGGGAGATACAGACACATGCAGGGTTGGCAGTAGGTTTGAGCATTACCCTTAGTAATACATCCAGCAGTAAGACTGGACCGTGTGGGGTCCCACTAAGACTGGACTGTGTGCGGTCCCATTAAGACTGGATTGTGTATGGTCTCATTCTTTCAAATGAGTATGTAACACCTAAAAGTTGGGTAAGGGCTGGTTGTTTCCGGGTATATAGTCTATGATAATTCTGTTTGAAGAGGGTGTTAATGATGTCCAGTTTGTTGACCCGGCAGAAAGATGCCAACATATCGCCTCTTTCTTTGCATTTTCCTGGCCCATAAGGTCCTATTCCACGCTCTGCCCTCACTTTCGCCCACTTTGGTGTTTGTGTCTCCCATTATTATGCACACTTCTCTTTTAGGTATTTTATTCTTTGTAGTTTGTAGGTCATTATAAAATTGTTCTATCTCTTCGTCAGAGCTGGGGGATGTGGGGGCATATGCCTGGATGATGTTTAAGGCAACTGGCTTTGTGTTCAGTTTAACAATTATCAATCAGTCATTGACTGTGTTGTAGCTTTTCAGTGCTGCAGCATGTTGTTTGTCCAGCATGATGGCAACCCCGTACAGGCCTTTTTTCCCGCTGTAAATGATAGTATGCTCGCCACTTAGAGTTCAGGTTTTTAATTACAACCCGTACAGGCCTTTTTTTCCCGCTGTAAATGATAGTATGCTCGCCACTTAGAGTTCAGGTTTTTAATTACAACCCGTACAGGCCTTTTTTTCCCGTTGTAAATGATAGTATGCTCGCCACTTAGAGTGCAGGTTTTTAATTAATAAAGCAACAGATGAGGAAGGAAGTTAGCAATACTATGAATGGGAAGTAAGGGGGAAGGGTTTGCTTTGTAGTAAAGGGGGCTAGGGGTAGGATGATTAGGAACATGGAGTTCCGGGGTCAGCTGATGTTGTTTGTGATGTGTAACCCTTTGACTCCCGCCTGTAAACTGCATTGTTAACCCTACTAGCAAAGCAAAAACTTAATCCTTTCCCTCCCTCACCTTATCCACCAGCCTCACAGGAAGCTGGTGAATAGGTTGAGGGAGTCAAATGATTACATTTTTACAGTTGGTGGAGAGGGTGTGGGAGTCAAGGGGTTATATGTCATAGGGCAACTTGGATTCAGAACAGTTTTGGATTATCCCCAGCGTAAATCAAGATCCAGGATTCTGTAGAATGAGAAATCTGGATCCTTGTTTCACTTTGGGGAATCCAGGATTGTCCTAGGGTAAATCAAGATCTGGATTTGCCATGGAAAACATATAC
>JAPXFY010000014.1:59996935-60016935 GCA_030674185.1 Monoplex corrugatus | reverse complement strand
TGTGACCAGGTGCTTTGACCACTAGGCCACACACCCACATGAACTCCTATGGCTGACTTTGAGGTGCCAGAATTAGCAAAAAAAAGTGGAAAGAAATGATGAAATGATAAGACCACACACACCATGTAAACCCCTGTGGTCAACTTGAGTCGCCAGAATTAGCGAAATGGTGACTGTAGACATTGTTATGTGTACAGGTGGTGGATTGTGTAACCGTAGACAATAATGGAATGATAACATGTTATGTGTACAGGTGGTGGATTGTGTCAACATAGACAACAATGATGGAATGATAACATGTTATGTGTACAGGTGGTGGATTGTGTCAACATAGACAACAACGGTGGAATGATAACATGTTATGTGTACAGGTGGCGGATTGTGTCAACATAGACAACAATGGTGGAATGATAATATGTTATGTGTACAGGTGGTGGATTGTGTCAACATAGACAACAATGATGGAATGATAACATGTTATGTGTACAGGTGGTGGATTGTGTCAACATAGACAACAATGATGGAATGATAACATGTTATGTGTACAGGTGGCGGATTGTGTCAATGTAGACTACAATAATGGAATGATAATATGTTATGTGTACAGGTGGCGGATTGTGTCAACATAGACAACAATGATGGAATGATAACATGTTATGTGTACAGGTGGCGGATTGTGTCAATGTAGACTACAATAATGGAATGATAACATGTTATGTGTACAGGTGGCGGATTGTGTCAATGTAGACAACAATAATGGAATGATAACATGTTATGTGTACAGGTGGCGGATTGTGTCAACGTAGACAACAATGATGGAATGATAACATGTTATGTGTACAGGTGGCAGATTGTGTCAATGTAGACAACAATGATGGAATGATAACATGTTATGTGTACAGGTGGCAGATTGTGTCAATGTAGACAACAATGATGGAATGATAACATGTTATGTGTACAGGTGGCAGATTGTGTCAATGTAGACAACAATAATGGAATGATAACATGTTATGTGTACAGGTGGCGGATTGTGTCAATGTAGACAACAATAATGGAATGATAACATGTTATGTGTACAGGTGGCGGATTGTGTCAATGTAGACAACAATAATGGAATGATAACATGTTATGTGTACAGGTGGCGGATTGTGTCAACATAGACAACAATAATGGAATGATAACATGTTATGTGTACAGGTGGCAGATTGTGTCAATGTAGACAACAATAATGGAATGATAACATGTTATGTGTACAGGTGGCGGATTGTGTCAATGTAGACAACAATGATGGAATGATAACATGTTATGTGTACAGGTGGCGGATTGTGTCAATGTAGACAACAATGATGGAATGATAATATGTTATGTGTACAGGTGGCGGATTGTGTCAACATAGACAACAATGATGGAATGATAACATGTTATGTGTACAGGTGGCGGATTGTGTCAACATAGACAACAATGATGGAATGATAACATGTTATGTGTACAGGTGGCGGATTGTGTCAACGCAGACAACAATAATGGAATGATAACATGTTATGTGTACAAGTGGCGGATTGTGTCAACATAGACAACAATAATGGAATGATAATATGTTATGTGTACAGGTGGCGGATTGTGTCAACATAGACAACAATGATGGAATAATAACATGTCATGTGTACAGGTGGTGGATTGTGTCAACATAGACAACAATGATGGAATAATAACATGTCATGTGTACAGGTGGCGGATTGTGTCAACATAGACAACAATGATGGAATAATAACATGTCATGTGTACAGGTGGTGGATTGTGTCAATGTAGACAACAATGATGGAATGATAACATGTTGTGTGTACAGGTGGCGGATTGTGTCAACGTAGACAACAATGATGGAATGATAACATGTTTTGTGTACAGGTGGCGGATTGTGTCAATGTAGACAACAATAATGGAATGATAACATGTTATGTGTACAGGTGGCGGATTGTGTCAATGTAGACAACAATAATGGAATGATAACATGTTATGTGTACAGGTGGCGGATTGTGTCAATGTAGACAACAATAATGGAATGATAACATGTTATGTGTACAGGTGGCGGATTGTGTCAACGTAGACAACAATGATGGAATGATAACATGTTATGTGTACAGGTGGCGGATTGTGTCAATGTAGACAACAATGATGGAATGATAATATGTTATGTGTACAGGTGGCGGATTGTGTCAATGTAGACAACAATAATGGAATGATAACATGTTATGTGTACAGGTGGCGGATTGTGTCAATGTAGACAACAATAATGGAATGATAACATGTTATGTGTACAGGTGGCGGATTGTGTCAATGTAGACAACAATAATGGAATGATAACATGTTACGTGTACAGGTGGCGGATTGTGTCAATGTAGACAACAATGATGGAATGATAACATGTTATGTGTACAGGTGGCGGATTGTGTCAACGTAGGCAGCAACAATCTGGACGTGCTGTGTCTTCAGGCATCCCTAGAGATCCTGGAGTCCGTGGTGCTGCACAGTACTGGCAAGCAGAGCGTGGTAGAACAGTCCGTCACTTCACAAAACATCATTCCTCATCTAGAAAAGTAACTCTCATCTTTTTTGGTACTTTGTTATGAGTCTATCTATCTATCTATCTATCTATCTATCTATCTATCTTTCTATCTATCTATCTATCTATCTATCTATCTATCTATCTATCTATCTATTTATCTATCTATCTATCTATCTATCTATCTGTCTATCTATCTATCTATCTATCTATCTATCTATCTATCTATCTATCTATCTATCTATCTATCTATCTATGTATTTTTCTTTCTGCTAAATCTTTTTTTGTTTTGTTTCTTAGTCATGGGTGTATGTATACATCACTGGTTATTTTGTTCATTCTTACCAGAGTTCATTTTTTATATAGACTTGTATGTCTGCATGTCAACCTGTCTGTGTTTTCTTTGTGGTTTTGTTATAATGGCTCAGAGCATTTTCAAGATGAAGCATCCTAAATGTTCATTATTATTATTATTATTAGTAGTAGTAGTATCATCATCATCATCATCATCATCATCATCATCATCATCATCATCATCATCATCATCATCATCATCATCACTATTATTACTATTATTATGATTATTATAATTATTATTACTGTTATAATTAAAATCATGATCTACTATCACTAAAAGAAACATTGGGTTTAAGCCTTCTGAGTCTACAGCTAAATTATCGCACAATGGGCACACAGCCAACACGGGTCATGAAGAGACCTCATGTAGAGAGGTTGACGTGTAGACACACAGCCAACACGGGTCATAAGGAGACCTCATGTAGAGGTTGACATGTAGACATACAGCCAACACGGGTCATAAGGAGACCTCATGTAGAGGTTGACATGTAGACACACAGCCAACACAGGTCATGAGGAGACCTCATGTAGAGGTTGATATGTAGACATACAGCCAACACGGGTCATGAAGAGACCTCATGTAGAGGTTGATGTGTAGACACACAGCCAACACGGGTCATAAGGAGACCTCATGTAGAGGTTGACATGTAGACATACAGCCAACACGGGTCATGAGGAGACCTCATATAGAGGTTGACATGCAGACACACAGCCAACATTGGTCATGAGGAGACCTTACGTAGAGGTTGACATGTAAAGAACAACTAGCAATGATCCTGAGGAAGGTCTTGGGTGGAGGTTAAAAGACAAGAAACGAACTTTGAGGCCAGGTGGTTGGTTCTTTTGATAAAGTCCTGGAATCAAGATCTGGCATCAGGAGTTTAATCCCAGCCTGCAACATTAAAAATTGACCTGTTGGCTGCCCATCTTAACTCACTTGCTACGTATGGTTATGCCCCTTGCCGTTCCCCTGATACGCACCATTTGTATAGGTCATGAGAAAAATTCTCATACAAACAAATGAAATCAGAGAGTTTTGAAATTTGGCAGGTCATATATTAAAAGATTGGTGTACAAAATGCTGAAATTTCAACTGTCTAACCCTCATGGTTGCTGAGTATTGGTACAAGTAAAATTAGAGACATTTTCAGGTTAAAAATGTCTTACAAAATACACAGTCAGGTCAATACATCAGTTCCTACAGTCATGTTTTGAATGAAATTTCATGAAATCCAACATGCACACACTCCACGTGCACTGAAGGATGAGATCGTGTTGAACACGCCAAGTTGTTGAGTATTGTTCAGCCATTTGCTTTTCCGTCGTCTGCTTCGCTGTGGAGATAGTGGGTCGTGAACTTTGCACTGTCCACTCACCAGCTGCGTAGTACAGTGAATTCATGGCCTGAAACGAGGCCAGGAATGACCAAAGAATCTATTTCTGGCTATTAGTTTCGGTTAACGGAAATACTGAAAGCCCCATGAATTTTCAAAACTCAAGTTGGATTTCTCCGACGCTCATAGACAGGCGTTGTTGAGACATGATCAGGAAATCTTGATGCTCGTAGCAAGAGAGTTAATGTTTCCATCATTGTGATGGTGTCAGCTCAGTGTTTCATAGGTCCACTGGTCTGTTCGCTGCCCATCTTAATGTTTCCATCATTCTGGTGGTGTCACCTTAGTGTTTCGTGTGACCCTCTCACCCCTCCCCATTTCAAGACCTTTCCAGTGCATAGGTTTTGCACAGACTGTTGGAGTCTGCCAGATAATTGCTAGCAGGTTTGAGTGGAGCGCATATGGAAGTGTCCTGATATGATGAATCTCTTTTGAACAAACTCCAAATGTATGGCAGAAAGTATGGTATGTTGGGTTAACATTGGTTAACATATCCAGGTGTTATTTTGTTGTTTTGCTGGACTTCAGTGTTATTTTGCTGGACTCCAGGTGTTATTTTGTTGTTTTGCTGGACTCCAGGTGTTATTTTGTTGTTTTGCTACACTCCAGGTGTTATTGTGTTGTTTTGCTACACTCCAGGTGTTATTTTGTTGTTTTGCTACACTCCAGGTGTTATTGTGTTTTTGCTACACTCAGGTGTTATTGTGTTTTTGCTACACTCCAGGTGTTATTTGTTGTTTTGCTACACTCCAGGTGTTATTTTGTTGTTTTGCTACACTCCAGGTGTTATTGTGTTGTTTTGCTACACTCCAGGTGTTATTGTGTTGTTTTGCTACACTCCAGGTGTTATTGTGTTGTTTTGCTGGACTCCAGGTGTTATTGTGTTGTTTTGCTGGACTCCAGGTGTTATTTTGTTGTTTTGCTGGACTCCAGGTGTTATTTTGTTGTTTTGCTGGACTCCAGGTGTTATTGTGTTGTTTTGCTGGACTCCAGGTGTTATTGTTGTTGTTTTGCTGGACTCCAGGTGTTATTTTGTTGTTTTGCTGGACTCCAGGTGTTATTTTGTTGTTTTGCTACTCCAGGTGTTATTTGTTGTTTTGCTACACTCCAGGTGTTATTGTGTTGTTTTGCTGGACTCCAGGTGTTATTTTGTTGTTTTGCTACACTCCAGGTGTTATTGTGTTGTTTTGCTACACTCCAGGTGTTATTGTGTTGTTTTGCTACACTCCAGGTGTTATTGTGTTGTTTTGCTACACCCAGGTGTTGTGTTGTTGTTTTGCTACACTCCAGGTGTTATTGTGTTGTTTTGCTACACTCCAGGTGTTATTTGTGTTGTTTTGCTACACTCCAGGTGTTATTGTGTTGTTTTGCTACACTCCAGGTGTTATTTTGTTGTTTTGCTACACTCCAGGTGTTTTTTGTGTTGTTTTGCTGGACTCCAGGTGTTATTTGTTGTTTTGCTGACCCAGGTGTTATTGTGTTGTTTTGCTACACTCCAGGTGTTATTGTGTTGTTTTGCTGGACTCCAGGTGTTATTGTGTTGTTTTGCTGGACTCCAGGTGTTATTGTGTTGTTTTGCTAACTCCAGGTGTTATTTTGTTGTTTTGCTACACTCCAGGTGTTATTTTGTTGTTTTGCTGGACTCCAGGTGTTATTGTGTTGTTTTGCTGGACTCCAGGTGTTATTTTGTTGTTTTGCTGGACTCCAGGTGTTATTTTTGTTTGTTTTGTGGACTCCAGGTGTTATTGTGTTGTTTTGCTGACTCCAGGTGTTATTTTGTTGTTTGTACGACTCCAGGTGTTATTTTGTTGTTTTGCTACACTCCAGGTGTTATTGTGTTGTTTTGCTACACTCCAGGTGTTATTGTGTTGTTTTGCTACACTCCAGGTGTTATTGTGTTGTTTTGCTACACTCCAGGTGTTATTGTGTTGTTTTGCTACACTCCAGGTGTTATTGTGTTGTTTTGCTACACTCCAGGTGTTATTTTGTTGTTTTGCTACACTCCAGGTGTTATTTTGTTGTTTTGCTACACTCCAGGTGTTATTTTGTTGTTTTGCTACACTCCAGGTGTTATTGTGTTGTTTTGCTACACTCCAGGTGTTATTGTGTTGTTTTGCTACACTCCAGGTGTTATTTTGTTGTTTTGCTACACTCCAGGTGTTATTTTGTTGTTTTGCTACACTCCAGGTGTTATTTTGTTGTTTTGCTACACCCAGGTGTTATTTTGTTGTTTTGCTACACTCCAGGTGTTATTTTGTTGTTGCTACACTCCAGGTGTTATTTTGTTGTTTTGCTACACTCCAGGTGTTATTGTGTTGTTTTGCTACACTCCAGGTGTTATTGTGTTGTTTTGCTACACTCCAGGTGTTATTGTGTTGTTTTTGCTACACTCCAGGTGTTATTTTGTTGTTTTGCTACACTTCAGGTGTTATTTTGTTGTTTTGCTGGACTCCAGGTGTTATTTTGTTGTTTTGCTACACTCCAGGTGTTATTGTGTTGTTTTGCTACACTCCAGGTGTTATTGTGTTGTTTTGCTGGACTCCAGGTGTTATTGTGTTGTTTTGCTGGACTCCAGGTGTTATTGTGTTGTTTTGCTACACTCCAGGTGTTATTTTGTTGTTTTGCTACACTCCAGGTGTTGTTTTGCTGGACTCCAGGTGTTATTGTGTTGTTTTGCTGGACTCCAGGTGTTATTTTGTTGTTTTGCTGGACTCCAGGTGTTATTTTGTTGTTTTTGCTGGACTCCAGGTGTTATTTTGTTGTTTTGCTGGACTCCAGGTGTTATTTTGTTGTTTTGCTACACTCCAGGTGTTATTGTGTTGTTTTGCTACACTCCAGGTGTTATTAGTTTGTTTTTGCTACACTCCAGGTGTTATTTTGTTGTTTTGCTACACTCCAGGTGTTATTGTGTTGTTTTGCTATACTCCAGGTGTTATTTTGTTGTTTTGCTACACTCCAGGTGTTATTTTGTTGTTTTGCTACACTCCAGGTGTTTTGTTGTTTGTTTTGCTGGACTCCAGGTGTTATTGTGTTGTTTTGCTACACTCCAGGTGTTATTTTGTTGTTTTGCTACACTCCAGGTGTTATTTTGTTGTTTTGCTACACTCCAGGTGTTATTTTGTTGTTTTGCTACACTCCAGGTGTTATTTTGTTGTTTTGCTACACTTCAGGTGTTATTTTGTTGTTTTGCTGGACTCCAGGTGTTATTTTGTTGTTTTGCTACACCCCAGGTGTTATTTTGTTGTTTTGCTACACCCCAGGTGTTATTTTGTTGTTTTGCTACACTCCAGGTGTTATTTTGTTGTTTTGCTACACCCCAGGTGTTATTTTGTTGTTTTGCTACACCCCAGGTGTTATTGTGTTGTTTTGCTACACCCCAGGTGTTATTGTGTTGTTTTGCTACACCCCAGGTGTTATTTTGTTGTTTTGCTACACCCCAGGTGTTATTTTGTTGTTTTGCTACACCCCAGGTGTTATTTTGTTGTTTTGCTACACCCCAGGTGTTATTGTGTTGTTTTGCTACACCCCAGGTGTTATTTTGTTGTTTTGCTACACCCCAGGTGTTATTGTGTTGTTTTGCTACACTCCAGGTGTTATTTTGTTGTTTTGCTACACCCCAGGTGTTATTTTGTTGTTTTGCTACACTCCAGGTGTTATTTTGTTGTTGCTACACTCCAGGTGTTATTTTGTTGTTTTGCTACACTCCAGGTGTTATTTTGTTGTTTTGCTACACTCCAGGTGTTATTGTGTTGTTTTGCTACACTCCAGGTGTTATTGTGTTGTTTTGCTACACTCCAGGTGTTATTTTGTTGTTTTGCTACACTCCAGGTGTTATTTTGTTGTTTTGCTACACTCCAGGTGTTATTTTGTTGTTTTGCTACACTCCAGGTGTTATTTTGTTGTTTTGCTAGACAGAACTTTTGTGGACATTCCATCACTTTGCGAAACACCATTGCTCATCAGGAAAGTTTGTCACACTTTGTGTTTGTGTGTTTAATTATTTTGTAAACAGACTATTAGTAACTGCCTGTTACTTCGCAAAACATTCTTCATCTAAAAAGTGTCATGTTATTTTTGTTTGTTTGTTAACATTTTATCATTTTGCAAAACATTTTTCATCGAGAAAGTGTGTCACATTTGTTTAATTATTTTAATAACAGAGCAACATGGAATAGATTGTCACTTTTCAAGAAGTCACTCTTCATCTAGAAAGTGTGTCATGTTTGTTTGTTTGTGTCATGTTTGTCTGTCTGTTTGTGTCGTCTTGTGTATATGTATGCATGTATGTGTGTTTGCTTAGAGTATTTATTTACTTGTGTATGTATTTTTGTGGTAAAATGTCGCATTGCACTTGCATTTTGTCTGCTTTGTTTGAGTTTAAATCTTTTGCAGCATCCTGTTTTTGTTGTATTGATACAAGATTAACAACAGAAGATATGTCAATCCACCTGTATGCTCATATCTGTCCTGTTTGGTAGAGAAAGTTTTTCCTCCATTTTTCTTCTAGATAAAATAGTTGTGTTGAACAATGATCTTGATAAAGTAATTGTGTTTAACAATAATTGTCTGTTGTATTTATTGTGTTACAGTATCAACATAGAAGTTCAGAAAAACGCCATTGCTCTCATCAACGCTCTCTTCATGAAAGCAGAACATCTCAAACGAAGGGTACGTGTGGGAGCACAAAATGTCAATATTTAATCATATCATTATTTGATGACATTATCATAAGCTGTGGTTCTTTTTTAGTTGAAAAAGAAAGGACTGGGTGCAGTGATTATTATCAAACATATGTATAGAAGGCAATTGCTTGTTTGTTAATTGGAGTGGAGTTTGTGAGGGAGTCAGGGGGTTCAGTTTTTGCTTTGCTAGTATGGCTGACCATGCAGAAAGCTGGTAGACAGGGTGCGGGAGTCAAAGGATTAATTTTTCCATCCTTCACTCTGTCTACAAAGCTGGTGGATCAGGTGAGAGAGTGAAATGCTCATGTTATACTTAGCTGTCATGCCTGGTAATGCAAGAAGCTGGTGGATAGGGTGAGGGAATACGAGAGTTAAGTAGACCTGTTTATGTAGCTGTCATGGCTGATATTAACAGAAGATGGTAATTAGGGTAAGGGAATGAAAATGGTAATTTTTTTTCTGAACTGTCATGGGTGATATTGCAGGAAGCTGGTTGATAGGGTGAGGAATGGAAGGCTTTGGTTTTTGCTTAGTGATAATGGCTGTTAATGTGGGAAGCTGGTGGATAGGATGAGAGACTGAAAGGATTAAGCACTTTAATAGTGCAGCAAGGAAGGACCGTTAAAGAAAGACATATTGCAATAAATTGTGTGGCAAGGGGAAACTTACATTTAAAGGCATGACTAAAGAAATGTATAGAGGAAGAGAGAAAGAAAAAGGGAAAAATAGGGAATGTGTATGTGGGAGATTGTGTGTGTGTGTGAGTGTGTGTGTGTGTGTGTGTGTGTGTGTGTGTGGAGAGAGAGAGAGAGAGAGAGAGAGAGTGTGTTTCAGAAATCGGAAATCTGTTCAATATGAATATTATCCGCTGTGAAATAGTTCGATTCTTCAGCCTGGTTCTTGGTGGTCATAAGTAAATGTTGCCATCTTGACAAAATATATTTGTGCCTACCTGTTAGATCACAATGTCTATTATGAATACAAATTTTAATTTCGTTCGTCCTTTTTTTCCTTCCGGACAGAAAATTGCGGAAAGTTTGCAGTCGAAACACGTTAGGAACACGGTGCTGATGGTAAGTTGTGTGTGGCTGTGTGGTTCATGTCACTAGGAACTGTGTACCCCCATCGACTTAACAGTGCCAGACCTGACATAAAACAAAACCCTTGACAAAACGGTAACAACCTGTGTGATGAAGATGTCTGTAAACAGTAGTTGGCAAAGACGAAAGAGGTGTGATGAGATGTCTGTAAACTAGTTGAGAAGACAAAAGAGATGTGACGAGATGTCTGTAAACAGCAGCTGGCATGACAAAAGAGATGTGACGAGATATCTGTAAACAGTAGTTGGCATGACAAAAGAGATGTGACGAGATATCTGTAAATAGTAGCTGGCATGACAAAAGAGATGTGACGAGATATCTGTAAATAGTAGCTGGCATGACAAAAGAGGTGTGACGAGATATCTGTAAATAGTAGCTGGCATGACAAAAGAGGTGTGATGAGATGTCTGTAAATAGTAGCTGGCATGACAAAAGAGATGTGACGAGATATCTGTAAATAGTAGCTGGCATGACAAAAGAGGTGTGATGAGATGTCTGTAAATAGTAGCTGGCATGACAAAAGAGATGTGACGAGATATCTGTAAATAGTAGCTGGCATGACAAAAGAGATGTGACGAGATTCTGTAAATAGTAGCTGGCATGACAAAAGAGATGTGACGAGATGTCTGTAAACAGCAGCTGGCATGACAAAAGAGATGTGATGAGATGTCTGTAAATAGAGTTGGGAAGACAAAAGAGATGTGACGAGATGTCTGTAAACAGAGCTGGCATGACAAAAGAGATGTGATGAGATGTCTGTAAATAGTAGTGGAAGACAAAAGAGATGTAATGAGATGTCTGTAAACAGTAGTTGGGAAGACAAAAGAGATGTGACGAGATGTCTGTAAACAGTAGTTGGCAAGACAAAAGAGATGTGATGAGATGTCTGTAAATAGTAGTTGGAAGACAAAAGAGATGTGAGAGATGTCTGTAAACAGTAGTTGGCAAGACAAAAGAGATGTGACTGAGATGTCTGTAAATAGTAGTTGGAAGACAAAAGAGATGTGATGAGATGTCTGAAAAGTAGTGTCGTGAAGACAAAGAGATAGGTGGTAAAGACTGAAAAAGAGATGTGATGAGATGTCTGTAAATAGTAGCTGGCAAGACAAAAGAGATGTGATGAGATGTCTGTAAACAGTAGCTGGCAAGACTTATTAACTCGTTGATGCCCTCACCCTATCCACCAGCTGCCTGCAGGAAGGATAGGGTGAGGGCATCGAAGAGTTAAATTTTTGCAATTGGTGGACAGTGTACGGGAGTGGAAGGGTTAATGTGGTAAAGGAAATGGGACAGGAAACACAATCCCTTACACATCTGGTGAATTGTTATTATTGGTAATACCAATATTATTGTGTTTCACCAGCATGTAATCAGACAGCAGAACATCGGCGCGGCCATGGCTCACCAGCTGTATGTCTTACAAGTCCTGCTAATGAACCTTCATGAGGAGAGGATGAAGGCCCCGGTTGACCCACACGATCAGGTCAGCACACAAACAACACTGCAAAGGAAGACAGATAAAGGAAAAAAAAAAGCAACGAACAAACAAACAGACAAAAAACAAAAAACAAAAAAACACCCCAAAACACAGAAAACAAAACAGTAACAGTCAATACAAGAAATTGAAGAACAGGAAGAGGGGGGGGGAGAGAAAAGAGAAACAAGGGCATGTTTGTACTTGCATCAGATACAAAACATTCACTCTCTCTCTCTCTCTCTCCCCTCTCTCTCCCTCCCTCCCCTCTCTCTCTCCCCAACACCACATACTCTACTCTACCTCCCACACACCACAAAAACCACACACACACACACACACACAGCACACACACAACACACACACAACACACACACACACACACACACACACACACACACACACAACAACAGACACACACAACAGACCACCAGACCACACAGACAGACACAACAACACACACAGACACACACACACACACACACACACACACACACAACACACAGACACACACACACAACACACACACACACAACAACCCCACGACACACACACACACACACACACACACACACACAACACAACACACACACACACACACACACACACACACACACACACACACACAGACACACACACACATGCACGCACACAACACACACACACTAACACACACACACAAGATTATGGTTTTTGATTCCTTTTATTCACTGTCAAAACAATACAGTCTTGTTTGTTTACAGAATTTTTCCCCTTTTCAACTGGCTGCCGCTTGGGAGCTGGGGTAACATAAATTTTGATTACATAAAACTAAAGTTCAATCTAGCTCCTAGCATCATGCAGGTTTGAGGCTGATCTATCCACAGTTACATTTTCTAAGCAGTATCAGGCTAGGAGTCCCCCTGTGGGGGTGCTGGGGGCTCTTTCAGTATAAATAGTATTAGGTACCGGCAGCCTCTCTTAAGCAATGCGGGAATTGTGTCGGTCAGTGGAAAAATTGCACATGTTTATCAGTCAAATATTCTTGCAGATGAATATGAATGACAAAGTTGTTATCATGAAGATAAAGATTGTTCTTTCCTCTATCGATCTGTGCTGTTTGTTTTTGTTATAAATGCGCCCTTACGAAAATCTGAGCAAAAAAAACCATACACACCGACCGACGAAGTTTCACCGCATGTGACGTAATGGCGACTGGCTCACGGCAATACTTGGGGTGACCGTTGAACAGCAACTTAAATTACACGGGTCACATAGGACTACCGTCATAGAAATTAGTACAGTTGACAGGTCGAAACCTGTCCTTCATTCCCGTATAATATTTATTTTATAAAATTATTATTTTGTTAGTCTTCTAAAGGTCGGAATAGAGGCAAACTTTGAAGAAGAATATCTGAGGATCTTGATATATCAGATCATGTCCGCGGATGCGCAAACGGCTTATTTTTTTGCTAAATTTAACCGTAGACGGAACTGTGGATGTGACGTATACGGGGTGTGCGCGAGTATCGGAAGGGCGAGTATCCATGATCTGCCATTTCAGCATATGGGGAACCTCGAATCATGGCGGCCTTCAAAGCAATCGCTAAAAGTCCAGTCAACGAATTTCTACTTGTGATCGTCAAGCTGAAGGACAAACGTTGTAAACATCGACTGATTTTTCATGAAAATTGACTTGGAAGTTTGATTCAGTGAATTGTTTTTGATGTTTTCTTTATTTAGAAAGATTTTAAAAGAAATCCGCGGGCGGTATAGCCTGCACAAGCAAAGAACAGAAAGTACGATCTCCGGTTTGATGTTTTATCGCCAAGGGATTTTTTTTAAGCGACCTGGAACTAGTAGAAGTAAAACTGTGTGAAGCGACTGCTTTCCAAAGGTGTTTATATTGCTAGTATTTAATGAATACGATGGAATTTTGTTTTTAATGTACCGAAATCATAATATTTGTGCTAGTACTCGGCCAGAAATTCAAACCGGAAGTTGGTCGCGAGTGCATGTCGTCTATCGGATCAGATTGACAATGTTTATCATCGCAAAGAAACAGCAAATAGCGGTTTTGCACAGTCACACATGCGCGCACGCATGCACGCAGACACACACACATTATCAGAACACTATATAGCATCAGGCAAACACGGACACAGCTGCACAAAGTCCAATGAGCCTTTCTAATGGCACAATATAAGAATACTTTACTCTCAAAAGTAATAGCTGGCACAAATTAAAGAAAACACTTGAGAAAAAATTGGGATTTTATTTCTGTTTGTTTTCAAGGCAATGATGATTTTTTGTGGATGAAATTAACCATCACTGCCACCAAAACTTCAACAGCAGACACTCACTAATAGTAATAAACTACTTCTACAGTTAAAACTGTTTTGAGAACTGAGTATGTTAAGTCAAAGGACGAGAACAGGGCTTTTGTTTTAAAAATTAGTAACACTGATTAATCACCACCTCAGGGGCTAAATCTGAAGACAAAAATTGAGACAGTTTTAAAAGAAGTGGAGAGATTTTCAGTAGATAGACCAGACATTGAAAATTTGTCTGTGGATATGGGAAGATGCATGTTACTGCAAAATAACTGATGAAAATAACTTATTGATAAACATTAGGAGTGAGAATAGAAATGGCTGTAAGTCATATACTGCATTGCCAGGCATATATCTTCTGCTGTTACACATTTTAGTTTCATTAAGTTATTGAGAAGGATGTCTTTTTGTGCTAGTATGATATAAAGTCATCTGTGGATCACATTGTTTCAGACTAAATCAGTACATCATACAAAATCTTAAAATCTCATATTAGCAACATTTGCTTGTAAAGAGTGAAGCTGTAGCTTTGTATTTGATTCACATGCAAAATTTCAGGAGATTCCATCAAGACATAATGTGAGTTATGTCTGTTTTAAGTTGGCCCGACACATGGGCACTCACATTATTTGGGTGCAAATGCATACAAAATATCTTACATCTTGACTATAACTAAGCTTGTAAATAATTCACTTGTAGCTTTCTGTCTATTTGATTCACACACAAAATTTCAAGGAAATCCATCAAAAAATAAGCGAAATATGTGCGTTTAAATTTGGTCTGGTACGTGAACGTGCTTTTTCCATCGTTCAAATGAGATATTTTGCCATTTTTGGAGCCATATAACTCATGACTTTGTCACTTTACGTGCCCCCCAAAATTTAAGTTTCATACAATAACATTGTTTCTGAGAAAAAGTAAACTCTAGCCAATTCTGTCTTCTTATTTTTGTGTAATGGGGGTGCAAAAATGGCTTGTCATGCAATTTCGAACAATGACAAAATGGTATATTTATGAAGTTTGCAGCACTGCTGTGTAAATATATGAACAGGTCTGCCTGTGTTAAAATCAGGAATGACATTCTCTGTCTGAGGACTTCTGGAAAATTTAGGTTCCTGCAAACTTGCTACATTTCACAATTGGCGAAAAGGTACATAAACTGCCGTTTTCAAAGTGTGTTATCTCTGGACCTAATACAGCTAGAGACTTACTTTTTTTTGCATTGCGCTTATTTTTTCTTGTACTTTTCAGAAATATGTGTTAATAACCTTTTCAAAAGTTTATATTTTGGCTGCCGGTACCTAATGGTACCCCACCTTCTGGAAATTCTGTGCTAGAAATTTTCCTCTTTTCTATCACTCTCTGTGTTTCTGCCTTGTTCCTTTGCTTTCTGTCATTTCTTCCTATCACTTTCTGCCTTGCTTGTCCATTCACCTGTATGTGTTCAATAAAGTCTTACATACTTTTTCGTAGGATTGATAGTTTGGTACATGTATTAAGTGCATTTTTGGCTCTAAGGAGGTGAGATATGCGGAAGCAATTGTAGGTAATTTAGGCCTGTTTTTATATGTTTTGGTGTCCTTAGGTATGCTTATATTTGTATTCAGGTGTGTTTTTAAATCCCCTGTCCTATAAGTTGGACAGAGTGGGTCAACGCCAGGGGCATGTCCTTAGAGTATGTGCGTGAATGCATTGGTATGTTTATTTAATTTAATTTTTTTTTTTTCCTGTTGAAGTTTTGTATGTTTTGAAGCGGTTATAGCCCTGATATGGCTTTGTGCAGTTGGCTGGGCTTTAAACAACAAGAACAATAACGATGAAAAGGCTAGGAGTGCTGCTAAGTGTGAGGCAGCAGTAGCCTAATTGAGTGAAGCGTTAAGTAAAGGGAGATCATAAACAGAACCACCTCAGCAGAGTTACCTTTCTTGGATTAGAACCAGAATTTTCGTTTTTGTCCCCCAGAACTAAGGTTTGTGTACAACTTCAGTTTTTAATTGAGGAAAACATTTTGCGCTACTTTTCGGTGTAGATTATTGAATTTAACTTTTGAATTCTGTGTATGTAACAAAATATGGGTTAATTTATAACTTGAAATTAAATAAAAGCTCTGTGAAATGGCTGCATTGTATAGCGTGTATATAAAGAATACTCCAGGGTGTTAAGTGTGTTGTAAGAAAGGAGAGAAGGTTAGCACTCCCCTTGACAAGGACGGAAGGGACCCATGTGGTCTTTATAACACACAAGGGCATGTGACTCTCTACTTTGGGGTCACACCTATTTTTTTTTTTTTAACCCTAACGTAAATTTATAACAAGGCACATAAACATTAAATACATACACATTGGCTTTGTAAAAGAGGTAACTTATGAGTGAATCTTGCAGTGCACAGAGAGCGCCACCCACTCCCCCCTCCCCCCCTCTTGGTGAAATGGCTGCCATGTGGTATTGGATCTGGGAGGTGATTGTTCAGATTGAAAATCAGGATCCCATCCAGCACACCACGGTGTGGTGTGTCTTGTTTAACTTATAACAAGGAAAGTAAATACATATACAATGGCGCCAGTAATGAAAAACACATACATATTATATTTACAAAATGAATACATAGGTAATAAGAGTGGAATGTTATTCCTCATGGTAAGAGATGGTCACATATTCAAGATGGCCAAGATCCTAATCGATGCCCATGCTCTTAACCAGCTCACATATGGCTGAATGTTCTGTCTGTGTATGGCAACACCACTCCCCTGGCAATGGTTTTTGACTTGCCGGCCAAACTGTGCTAGTGAACTTTTACACCCTGAAGAACATCTCACGCATCAGGACATCTGTTGACAGATGTGGCGTGAGAATCAAGACTGGTGTTCATCATCATCATCATGTGCCCTGCCAGTTCTTTTTTGCTTTTCTATCTACTCTAGGGATTTCTTCACAAGCTTCATTTATCGAGTTTCTCAACTCTGTCCACTGTTCCTCACTGTTGACATTCTTCCTGGGCACTGAATTGGTTTTGTTTTGAAGAATGGTGTTACTTTACTTTATCCTTGTGCCTGTAATGACAGGTTTCGCAGGAAAAAAATGATCGGCAGCCAGCTTGTGGAACACCTCAAGGAGTGGGATGTTGTGTGTCTGCAGTGTCTGCTTCATACCCTTCATCCAAGTCTTCCTTGGTCTGCCTCTTGCTTTGAGCTCTTATGTCTGTGTCGAATGCTCAGAAGGCAGGCTGGTGAATTGGTGTACCTGTCAGGTGTCTGAAACACTTGGTTCTTTGCTGGTGGACTGATGTTGCACCTCTAGTTAACGCTTTGACTCCTACACCTATCCACCAGCTGCAAAAACTTAAGCTTTTGACTCCCTCATCCTGTCCACCAGCTTCCTGCAGGAAGCTTGTGGATAGGGTGAGGGAATCAAAAAGTTAAGTTTTTGCTTTGCTGTCATGGTTGACAATGCAGGATGCTGGTGGACAGGGTGCGGGAGTCAAAAGGTTGAAATTTAAAATGGTGTTGGCAGATGAAAAGCTGTATTTTTTATTTTATTTTTGTTGGTGAATTAATTTCATGTAATTGTGTTCAGAGGATTATTGGAGAGATAGAGGAACTGCGGAGGATAGCATTTGAAATTGAAGGGGACCCCAACATGAACGCCGTTCGTCGTTCACAAAGTGCTGCTCGAGACTTCAAAAAGCTGGGATTTGAGGTGAGGAGGCTTTGTGTGTGTGGGTGTGTGTGGTGTGTGTGTGTGTGTGTGTGTATGTGTGTGTGTGTGTGTGTGTGTGTGTGTGTGTGTGTGTGTGTGTGTGTGTGTGTGTGTGTGTGTGTGTGTTTGTGTGTGTGTGTGTGTGTTTGTGTGTGTGTGTGTGTGTGTGTGTGTGTGTGTGTGTGTGTTGTGTGTGTGTGTGTGTGTGTGTGTGTGTGTGTGTGTGTGTGTGTGTGTGTGTGTGGTGTTAGAGAGAGAGAGAGAGAGAGATTGTATGTTTCAATGGTAACAGTTTTAAGCGTTAGTGTTTTCAGATGAATGCAGAGAGCATGGGTTGGCTTGCACTTCAGTGGTCATTTTTATTACAGAATGGTTGTGGATGGTTTAAATGGAAAAGGGTGATGATAGTGTTGATGATGATGATGGTGATGACAGTGATGATGACGGTGATGATGATAATGCGTACACATATTTCAGGATCAGACCAACCCAGCAGAAGACGTTGTGAAGGGTCCATGCGGTCTGCTGGCCTTGTAGCTTAGTACAAACAATGACGATGCTGATGATGGTGATGATGATGATGGTGGTGGTGGTGATGACAGTGATGATGATGATGATGATAATGATGACAGTGATGATGATGATGACAGTGATGGTGATGACAGTGATGATGACAGTGATCATGATGATGTGTACACATGTTTCAGAATCAGACCAACCCTGCAGAAGACTTTGTGAAGGTGCCATGCGGTCTGCTGACCTTGTATCTTAGTTCAAACAATGATGATGATGATGATGCTGATGATGATGATGATGATGATGATGAAGATGTGTACACAATTTGAGAATCAGACCAACCCAGCAGAAGACTTTGTGAAGGCACCATGCGGTCTGCTGGCCTTGTATCTTTATACAAACAGTAATGATGATGACGATGACAGTGATGATGATGGCTAACAATGATGATGACGTGTACACACGTTTCAGAATCAGATCAACCTTGCAGAAGACGTGAAGGTTCCATGCAGTCTGCTGGCCTTGTAGCTTAGTACAAACAATGATGACAGTGATGATGATTGTGATGGTGATGGTGATGATGACAGTGATGATGATGATGACGATGATGATGATGACGACGACAATGATGATGATGACTAACAATGATGAGGATGTGTACACATACGTTTCAGAATCAGACCAATCCAGCAGAAGAGTTTGTGAAGGCGCCATGCGATCTGTGGCTTTGTAGCTTAACACAAACAATGATGATGATGATGATGACAGTGATGATGATGGTAATGGTGATGGTGATGACAGTGATGATGACGGTGATGGTGATGATGTGTACATATGTTTCAGAATCAGACCAGTCCAGCAGAAGACTTTGTGAAGGCTCCATGCGGTCTGCTGGCCCTGGATTGCATGTTATACTTTGCGCAAAACCATGGAGAAAACTATGTCAAGGTGAATAGACACATAGTTCAGCTTTGCATCTCTAGCGAAAATACGTAATGATAATGATGATAGTAATGATAATGATAATATATAATATTTATGGGATGATAAATCTGGATGTATAATTCAGATGAAAGCATACGCCCTCATCATTCACTTGAATATTCACTTACAGGACAAAAACAAACTAAGGGCACAATGTGTGTGCATCCAGGGAAAGGAAGTTTGGGGGGGGGGGGGGGGGGAAGGGTGAAGAAGTGGGTGCATTAAGGGGCAGTTATGCTGGACAAAAGATATGTCTTCAGGTTAGACTAAAAAGAAGACAGAGTATGTAATGATATGATAATAAATACGTAATAATAATATCCTTTGTCTTCAAGTTAGACTGGAAGGAAGACAGACTATGTAATGATAATAATAATAATAGATATGTAATAATAACAATTCCATTTGTATAGTGCTTCATATTCAAGTTAGATTAGAAAGAAGACAGAGTATGTAGGCCTAATGATAATAATAATAAATGCGTAATAATAATAATAATTCCATTTGTACAGCGCAGTCATTTATATTTGAGTCAGACTAGCAGAGCATGTATGATAGTAATGATAAATATGTAATAATTGTATTATTTGAAAAATGTATATGTAACCATTCAGCAAGTAACTGACTGTTTCTTTACAGAAATCCCATGTAGCACATTGTTGTGGGAATGCCTCTGGGTAGTAGATGTGTAGCCGTGTATTACACTCAAGCAGCTGTGGTCTTGCACATGAATTGATCAGTGCATCGTTCAGGTGTAGGTTGGTCAAGGGGGAGGAGGACTGGGGGTGGTAGACATTGTCGAAGTGAACATTTGACCTGGCACTCAGCTGTCTCCAGTCTGTCAGTCTGCTTTGTAGCCAATTGCTCTTGGAACTGGTGAAGAATGTTTTGGGGTCAGTGACCTTTTACCCAACTCCCCCCCCCC
>JAPXFY010000014.1:59949435-59986935 GCA_030674185.1 Monoplex corrugatus | reverse complement strand
TCATAAATTTCATTTAGAACTGTTATTTTTTCAGTACGAAATTCTTCCAGGGCGTCAATCATCTTTGTAGTAGTATTGTCTGGTCCTGGGGCTTTTCCTGGTTTCATCTTTTCTAGTGCTGCTCTGACTTCATCTTTCATTATGGGTGGTCCTTTAGTGTTCTTTCTTATAATGTGTTCTTTGTTTCTGTCATCTTCAAAAGGTCTTTAATGTACTCTCCCCATCTATCTAATATTTGTCTTTTTCCATGAGAAGCGTACCGTCATTCGATTTTAAGCAACCAGTTGATGTGCATGTCTTTTTTCTGTGGACAGTTTCTTCAGTTCTTCTGCACATACCCTATTTCTTTGCACTTTGTTTTCAGCCAAGTTTCCTTAGCTTCATTGTACCTATTCCTGATTTCTTTGTTTGTCTTCCTGTATCTTTCTTCTTTTCCCTTTGCCTTCCTCCATTCTTCCATCAAGCCTAGAATTTCTTTTATCATCCAATTCTTTTTTGCTTTTCTATCCACTCTAGGGATTTCTTCACAAGCTTCATTTCTCAACTTTGTCCATTGCTCCTCACTGTCACCAATGTCTTCCAGAGCACTGAATTTGTTTTGTACAATACGTTAAATTTTTTTTATGTATCACTTTATCTGTCTTTGAGAGTACAAGATTTAGTTTGATGTTGCTTTTGGTCTGTTTCCTTTTCTTTAGTTTCTTCCTAAATCTTCCCACTACAGGTTTGTGGTCACTGCTGCAGTCTGCTCCTGGTAGTGTTTTTGCTGTCAGCGAAGAATTTCAAAATCTTTTATTGATCAGGATGTAGTCAATTTGATTTTTGGTATTATCTCCTGGACTCATCCATGTCCATTTTCTTCTATTAGACTGCTCAAATCAGGTGTTTCCTACTATGAACTCATTCATCTGTGCCCATTCTACAAGTTTCCCTCCCCTTTCATTTTGTGTACCAAGGCCATGAGGTCCAACTATATCCTCCACCCTATCCTGTCCCACTTTAGCATTAAAATCTCCCATTATTATTGTATTGCATATCATGTCTATATTCAGACAAGTTTGTATAGTGTACGATGTCTATATTCAGACAAGTTTGTACAGTGTACCATGTCTATATTAAGACAAGTTTGTACAGTGTACCATGTCTATATTCAGACAAGTTTGTATTGTGTACCATGTCTATATTCAGACAAGTTTGTACAGTGTACCATGTCTATATTCAGACAAGTTTGTATTGTGTACCATGTCTATATTCAGACAAGTTTGTATAGTGTACCATGTCTATATTCAGACAAGTTTGTATTCTGTACCATGTCTATATTCAGACAAGTTTGTAGAGTGTACCATGTCTATATTCAGACAAGTTTGTATTGTGTACCATGTCTATATTCAGACAAGTTTGTATTGTGTACCATGTCTATATTCAGACAAGTTTGTATTGTGTACCATGTCTATATTCAGACATGTTTGTACAGTGTACCATGTCTATATTCAGACAAGTTTGTATTGTGTACCATGTCTATATTCAGACAAGTTTGTACAGTGTACCATGTCTATATTCAGACAAGTTTGTACAGTGTACCATGTCTATATTCAGACAAGTTTGTATTGTGTACGATGTCTATATTCAGACAAGTTTGTACAGTGTACCATGTCTATATTCAGAGAAGTTTGTATTGTGTACCATGTCTATATTCAGACAAGTTTGTATTGTGTACATATCTTTATTCAGACAAGTTTGTATAGTGTACATATCTTTATTCAGACAAGTTTGTATTGTGTACATATCTTTATTCAGACAAGTTTATATAGTATACCATGTCTATATTCAAACAAGTTTGTACAGTGTACCATGTCTATATTCAGACAAGTTTGTATTGTGTACCATGTCTATATTCAGACAAGTTTGTATTCTGTACCATGTCTATATTCAGACAAGTTTGTACAGTGTAACATGTCTGTATTCAGACAAGTTTGTATTGTGTACCATGTCTATATTCAGACAAGTTTGTATAGTGTACCACGTCTATATTCAGACAAGTTTGTATTGTGTACCATGTCTATATTCAGACAAGTTTGTATAGTGTACCATGTCTATATTCAGACAAGTTTGTACAGTGTACCATGTCTATATTCAGACAAGTTTGTAGAGTGTACCATGTCTATATTCAGACAAGTTTGTATTGTGTACCATGTCTATATTCAGACAAGTTTGTATTGTGTACCATGTCTATATTCAGACAAGTTTGTATTGTGTACCATGTCTATATTCAGACATGTTTGTACAGTGTACCATGTCTATATTCAGACAAGTTTGTATTGTGTACCATGTCTATATTCAGACAAGTTTGTACAGTGTACCATGTCTATATTCAGACAAGTTTGTACAGTGTACCATGTCTATATTCAGACAAGTTTGTATTGTGTACGATGTCTATATTCAGACAAGTTTGTACAGTGTACCATGTCTATATTCAGAGAAGTTTGTATTGTGTACCATGTCTATATTCAGACAAGTTTGTATTGTGTACATATCTTTATTCAGACAAGTTTGTATAGTGTACATATCTTTATTCAGACAAGTTTGTATTGTGTACATATCTTTATTCAGACAAGTTTATATAGTATACCATGTCTATATTCAAACAAGTTTGTACAGTGTACCATGTCTATATTCAGACAAGTTTGTATTGTGTACCATGTCTATATTCAGACAAGTTTGTATTCTGTACCATGTCTATATTCAGACAAGTTTGTACAGTGTAACATGTCTGTATTCAGACAAGTTTGTATTGTGTACCATGTCTATATTCAGACAAGTTTGTATAGTGTACCACATCTATATTCAGACAAGTTTGTATTGTGTACCATGTCTATATTCAGACAAGTTTGTACAGTGTACCATGTCTATATTCAGACAAGTTTGTATTGTGTACCATGTCTATATTCAGACAAGTTTGTATTGTGTACCATGTCTATATTCAGACAAGTTTGTATTGTGTACCATGTCTATATTCAGACAAGTTTGTACAGTGTACCATGTCTATATTCAGACAAGTTTGTATAGTGTACCATGTCTATATTCAGAGAAGTTTGTATAGTGTACCATGTCTATATTCAGACAAGTTTGTACAGTGTACCATGTCTATATTCAGACAAGTTTGTATTGTGTACCATGTCTATATTCAGACAAGTTTGTATTCTGTACCATGTCTATATTCAGACAAGTTTGTATAGTGTACCATGTCTATATTCAGACAAGTTTGTATTGTGTACCATGTCTATATTCAGACAAGTTTGTATTGTGTACCATGTCTATATTCAGACAAGTTTGTATTGTGTACCATGTCTATATTCAGACAAGTTTGTATTGTGTACCATGTCTATATTCAGACAAGTTTGTATTGTGTACCATGTCTATATTCAGACAAGTTTGTACAGTGTACCATGTCTATATTCAGACAAGTTTGTATTGTGTACCATGTCTATATTCAGACAAGTTTGTACAGTGTACCATATCTGTTTTCAGACAAGTTTGTATTGTGTACCATGTCTATATTCAGACAAGTTTGTATAGTGTACCATGTCTGTTTTCAGACAAGTTTGTACAGTGTGCCATGTCTGTTTTCAGACAAGTTTGTATAGTGTACCATGTCTGTTTTCAGACAAGTTTGTACAGTGTACCATGTCTGTTTTCAGACAAGTTTGTATTGTGTACCATGTCTGTTTTCAGACAAATTTGTATAGTGTACCATGTCTGTTTTCAGACAAGTTTGTATAGTATACCATGTCTATATTCAGACAAGTTTGTATTGTGTACCATGTCTATATTCAGACAAGGTTGTATTGTGTACCATGTCTGTTTTCAGACAAATTTTGGTTCTGGCGCCTGGCCCCCAACCTGAAGTCTTTGCACTATGGGGACTGCAATGAGGCAGACATGCTGAGGCTGGAGGATCTTCCCAGCAAATGTAAGGGGTTTACAACATACAACTGACTAAGGATGTTATCTTCTGAGGCCCCCTGCTTATGATGAGGGAGAGTGCAGTGTTGTGTGTGTGGTGTGTGTGTGTGTGTGTGTTGTGTGTGTGTGTGTGTGTGTGTGTGTGTGTGTGTGTGTGTGTGTGTGTGTGTGGTAGCGTGCGTGCGTGCGTGCGTGCGTGTGCGTGTGTTGTGGGTGTGTGTGTGCGCACGCACATGTTTGTGTTTGTGTTTGAGAGAGCGTGTGTGTGTGTGTATGTGTGTGTGTTTGTGTGGTGTGTGTGTGTGTGTGTGAGAGAGAGAGAGATTACCCCAAAAATGTGTGTGTTTGTGTGCGTGTGTGAGAGAGGAAGGACTTTGTGAGGATGTGTGTTGTGTGTTGTAAAAGAGAGAGAGAGAATGTGTGTATGTGATGAGAGTGAGAGAGAGAGAGAGAGTAATTATGTAGTCTGAAAATGTGTGTGTGGGTATGCGAGAGAAAAGGACTTTGTGAAAGTGGTGTGTGTGTGGTGTGTGTGTGTGTGTGTGTGTGTGTGTGTGTGTGTGTGTGTGTGTTTTGTTAATTTGTCATGAATTTTACCTTTGTGTGTGTGTGTGTTTTGTTTATTTGTTGTGAATTTTACCTTTGTGTGTGTGTGTGTTGTGTGTGTGTGTGTGTGTGTGTGTGTGTGTGTGTGTTGTTGTGTGTGTTGTTGTTGTGTGTTTATTTGTTGTGATTTTACCTTGTGTGTGTGTGTGTGTGTGTGTGTGTGTGTGTGTGTGTGTGTGTGTGTGTTTTTTGTTTATTTGTTGTGAATTTTACCTTTGTGTGTGTGTGTGTGTGTATATGTGTGTGTGTGTGGTGTGTGTGTGTGTGTGTGTGTGTGTGTGTGTGTGTGTGTGTGTGTGTTGTGTACTGTGTATGCACAGTACCAGTGGTGGACATACAGAGACTGGTCACTGGCAAGGACTGTCCTCACGTTGGCGGCAAACAAGGTTTACGTAGAGCGGTAAGTGGCGTCATCACCAGGCAGGCTTTATCGTTGATGTTCTTCCCCTCCCAGTACATCTTCATCTTTATATGTCACCTGTCAGTACCAGACCAGTGCTGATGCACTAAAGCAAAACAGCAGTAGAAGTAAAAACAGGTGATGAAGGTCATGTTTTCAGCAGAAATGCTATCCTTTAACCCTTTGACTCCCGCACCTTGTCCACCAGCTCCCTGTGGTGTCAATCATGGGAAAGCAAAAACTTAACCCTTTGACTTCCTGGTGGATAGGGTGAGGGATTCAAAGGATTAAGGTTTTGCATCTGGTAGATACGGTGATGATGGTAGGTATGTTATATTTTTTTGTTTTTGTTTTTTGTCCCATTTTCTTGGCCACCTTGAGAGAGAGAGAGTGTGTGTGTGTGTGTGTGTGTGTGTGTGTGTGTGTGTGTGTGTGTGTGTGTGTGTGTGCGTGCGTGCGTGCGTGCGTGTATGCGTGCTGCGTGGTGCGTGCGTGCGTGCGTGCGCGCGCCACGGAAGCTGGCAGTTTTTACAAGGTGATGATGATGATGTTGATGAGGATGATAATCATAATGCTATGGAGTTCCATCTAGGATTGAGACTGCATGACAGGGCTGTGCTCTACGCTTACTACCATAATGTATGCTGGCATCAACCAGGCCTGACAGATACAGGAACCCCCATGGTGTTGGTCAGGTGATATGAGCAACACTCTCAATGATGTATTGTGAATTGGAGGAAACTTGAATGTGTGGTCCTGGTTTTCCTAGTGAACCCATAGCATGCTCAACTCAGGGTTGGAGCTGAAAAGTGATTTTTGAAGGGACTGATGGGGATTCGAACCCACAACTTTCCAGTCAACCTTCCAGTCAGTAGTCTGTTTCACTAAACACCACACCACTGTGACTTGTAGATACAGGTGATTGGTATTGGTGGTAAACAACCCTTCCATAGGGTCTCACGTGTTGGCGTCACCGGGTACAGTGTTGGCCGCTGCACTCTGTGACACAGCTAAGGTGATGATGATAAATCAGATGTGTATTATTGATATTGGTGATAACCAGGCTTCCATAGAGTAATGAGTCAGATGTATATTGCTGATACTAATACAAAATAATAATGACGTTTATGAGGTACCAAATATATCAGTATATCAAGATTTGGTACCTCATAAACGTCATGCGAACTTGATGAGATACCAGCGGAAGTATGGAAAATAGACGAATTTCACCAGATACTGCTGGAATGCTGCAACAACGTTTATAACCAAGACCCAATAGACAAATGGACTAAAGGATGCTTGCTTCCTTTCCCCAAGAAAGGTGACCTTGGAATCACAAAGAACTACCGTGGAATCACATTAACTGCAATTTCTGCAAAGATCTACAACCTAATGCTCCTAAATAGGATAAGGCCGGAGATAGATCCAGTTATGAGGAGAAACCAAAACAGGTTTCGCCAAAACAGATCGACATCTGGACAAATAGTCACCATCAGACACATATTGGAAGGCATAAAAACCAAAAACCTCCCAGCTGTTCTCCTATTTATCGACTTTTCCAAGGCTTTTGATTCGATCCACCAAGGAAAGATGAAGGAGATTCTAACTGCATATGGACTACCCAAGGAAACAGTAGACACCATCATGATGCTGTATCAGAATACCTGCTCTATGGTTCGCTCCCCCGACGGAGACACAGACTTCTTCAACATCACTGCTGGAGTCCTTCAAGGAGATACGCTTGCCCCCTACATTTTCATCATCTGTCTCGACTATGTGCTGAGGAAGGCAGTGGATAAGAACAAAAATCTCGGCTTTACCCTCACAAAACAGAAGAGCAGACACTACCCTGCGGTAAAGATAACAGATGCGGACTACGCTGATGACCTGGCTGTTCTGGCAGACCACCTAAGGAAGCAACATCTCTCCTTCACAGTATTGAAGGAACAGCAATGGAGATCGGGCTCCACCTCAATGCGAAGAAAACAGAGTTCATCTGCCTGAATCAAGACGCATCAGAAGGTATGAGAAGTCTCAATGGAGATGCGATCAAACAAGTTCAAGACTTTAAATACCTTGGCAGCTACATTGACTCCACAGAACAAGATGTCAATACCAGACTCAGAAATGCCTGGGGCGCTCTAAATCAGCTGGACAAAATCTGGAAATCCAATCTACCAGACAACCTGAAAAGGAACTTCTTCCGAGCAGCAGTAGAGTCCGTTCTTACATATGGCTCAATCTCTTGGACCCTAACAACGACTTTGGAGAAGAAGATTGATGGAGCATACACACGAATGCTACGTGCAGCTCTGAACAAATCCTGGAGAGAACATCCAACAAACAAAGAGTTATATGGTAAGATCCCACCAATCAGTAGATCAAAACGTCAACAAAGACTGCGTTTCACGGGATACTGCTGGCGTAGCAAAGAAGAACTGGTAGGAGATGTTCTACTGTGGAGACCCAGTCACAGCAAACAAAGACCAGGACGTCCAAAGAAGACCTTCATCGACCAACTGATTGATGATACGGGTTGTCAGTATGATGAACTACCTACTGCAATGTCTGACAGAGAGGGATGGAGGAAACGTGTCATGAATAGCCGAGCAAGCTCGACATTGAACTGAACTGAACTGAAAATCTTGATATACAGATCAAATCAAACTGCACACTCTCATTTTTCACTAAAGCATTCAGTCGCGATGCAGAACTCAAAGGCTGAAAACACTCGCACATTTGGAGAGGGAGGACTGGTGGGGGGGGGGGGGGGGGGGAGTGGGACAAAACGGTGGGCATGTAGAGGAAGAAATCACCACTGGACAAAAAGGTCTTCCACATGCTGGTAACTGATGGGTCCCATATGTACACATACTGATGTAATACTGGAAACGGAATACAAAAACAGTGCGTTTGGAGAAGAGTGGCAGAATGGGTCAAATGTTCGCATGCCAACAACTAAAATCAAGGTTCCAGGGTTCGTTTCCCCTAGAGGCCTTGACTTTTCTCCTCCGTTTGACCGGAAAATCGAATGAACATCTAGTCCCTCGGATGGGGATGAAAAACGAGCCAGACCCATGTGCCTTCTGGCCTGCATATACCCTGAAGATCCCACGGCAGTTGAAAATTATGAAGAGCAGGGCTATCACCCGGCTGTCCTGGTGTAAAAATACTGAAGAAATAGGTTCATTTTCCAGGTCCCTCCTTTTGAAGGCCAATTAGCCTTCTCGTCTTTCTGTAGTCTTCATAAAAAACAATAACAACAAAAGGGTGCACTGCACTGCGGTAGCATGCTGTGAACAGGAAGAGCAACCCGAATTTCACATGATAAATGCATTGTGACAAAAAGAAATGACTATGAATATGAATATGAAAATGAATGTGAATATGTTTGTGTTTGTATTTTTCAGAACCAGGTAGGTCGGTTTGCCTTCAGCATTGTGACAGAGGCGGAGGAAGATCAGATCTGTTTCATTGCTGGCACAGAGTTTGAGTACAACATGTGGTGTGACGGTCTGAACGCTCTGTTAGGCAATGAGGTAAGTGCTGAATCTGTCTGGTCATTTTGTGTGTGTGTGTGTGTGTGTGTGTGTGTGTGTGTGTGTGTGTGTGTGTGTGTGTTTGTGTTTGTGTTTGTGTGTTGTGTGTGTGTGACATTTGAATGTGTATTGATGGGTGTGTGTGTGTGTGTGTGTGTGTGTGTGTGTGTGTGTGTGTGTGTGTGTGTGTGTGTGTGTGTGTGTGTGTGTGTGTGTGTGTGTGACATTTGAATGTGTATTGATGGCCATGTTATATCTGTACTGATGTCCATATGTCCATGTTATGTATTGATATCTATGTTATGTATGTGCTGATGTGTATGTTATGTGTATATTGATGTCCATGTTATATATGTATTGATGTCCATGTTATACATGCATTGATGTTTATGTTTTGTATGCATTGATGTTATTGTTATGTGTGTATTGATGTCTATGCTGTGTATGTATTGATGTTAAAGTTACACATGTATTGATGTCCATGTTATGTATTCATGTGCATGTTATGTATGTATTGATGTCCATGTTGTGTATGTCTTGATGTACACATTATGTAAGTCTGTATGTATTGATGTACACATTATGTATGTCTGTATGTATTGATGTACACATTATGTATGTGTTTGTATTGATGTACACATTATGTGTGTACGTATGTATTGATGTACACATTATGTATGTCTGTATGTATTGATCTGCACATTATGTCTGTATGTATTGATGTACACATTATGTATGTCTGTATGTATTGATGTACACATTATGTATATATGTATTGATGTACACATTATGTATGTCTGTATGTATTGATGTACACATTATGTAAGTCTGTATGTATTGATGTACACATTATGCATGTCTGTTTGTATTGGTGTACACTTTATGTATGTATGTATTGATGTACACATTATGTATGTCTGTATGTATTGATGTACACATTATGTATGTCTGTATGTATTGATGTACACATTATGTATGTCTGTATGTATTGATGTACACATTATGTGTGTACGTATGTATTGATGTACACATTATGTATGTCTGTATGTATTGATCTGCACATTATGTCTGTATGTATTGATGTACACATTATGTATATCTGTATGTATTGATGTACACATTATGTATGTATGTATTGATGTACACATTATGTATGTCTGTATGTATTGATGTACACATTATGTGTGTACGTATGTATTGATGTACACATTATGTATGTCTGTATGTATTGATGTACACATTATGTATGTGTTTGTATTGATGTACACATTATGTGTGTACGTATGTATTGATGTACACATTATGTATGTCTATGTATTGATCTGCACATTATGTCTGTATGTATTGATGTACACATTATGTATGTCTGTATGTACTGATGTACACATTATGTATATATGTATTGATGTACACATTATGTATGTCTGTATGTATTGATGTACACATTATGTGTGTACGTATGTATTGATGTACACATTATGTATGTCTGTATGTATTGATGTACACATTATGTATGTGTTTGTATTGATGTACACATTATGTGTGTACGTATGTATTGATGTACACATTATGTATGTCTATGTATTGATCTGCACATTATGTCTGTATGTATTGATGTACACATTATGTATGTCTGTATGTACTGATGTACACATTATGTATATATGTATTGATGTACACATTATGTATGTCTGTATGTATTGATGTACACATTATGTAAGTCTGTATGTATTGATGTACACATTATGCATGTCTGTTTGTATTGGTGTACACTTTATGTATGTCTGTATGTATTGATGTACACATTATGTATGTCTGTATGTATTGATGTACACATTATGTATGTCTGTATGTATTGATGCACACATTATGTATGTCTGTATGTATTGATGTACACATTATGTGTGTACGTATGTATTGATGTACACATTATGTATGTCTGTATGTATTGATCTGCACATTATGTCTGTATGTATTGATGTACACATTATGTATGTCTGTATGTATTGATGTACACATTATGTCTGTATGTATTGATGTACACATTATGTAAGTCTGTATGTATTGATGTACACATTATGCATGTCTGTTTGTATTGGTGTACACTTTATGTATGTCTGTATGTATTGATGTACACATTATGTATGTCTGTATGTATTGATGTACACATTATGTATGTCTGTATGTATTGATGTACACATTATGTATGTCTGTATGTATTGATGTACACATTATGTGTGTACGTATGTATTGATGTACACATTATGTATGTCTGTATGTATTGATCTGCACATTATGTCTGTATGTATTGATGTACACATTATGTATGTCTGTATGTATTGATGTACACATTATGTATGTATGTATTGATGTACACATTATGTATGTCTGTATGTATTGATGTACACATTATGTAAGTCTGTATGTATTGATGTACACATTATGTATGTCTGTATGTATTGATGTACACATTATGTATGTCTGTATGTATTGGTGTACACTTTATGTGTGTCTGTATGTATTGATGTACACATTATGTATGTCTGTATGTATTGATGTACACATTATGTATGTCTATGTATTGATGTACACATTATGATTATGTATATCTGTATGTATTGATGTACACATTATGTATGTCTGTATGTATTGATCTGCACATTATGTATGTATGTATTGATGTACACATTATGTATGTCTGTATGTATTGATGTACTCATTATGTATGTATGTATTGATGTACACATTATGTATGTCTGTATGTATTGATGTACACATTATGTAAGTCTGTATGTATTGATGTACACATTATGTATGTCTGTATGTATTGATGTACACATTATGTATGTCTGTATGTATTGGTGTACACTTTATGTGTGTCTGTATGTATTGATGTACACATTAATATATGTCTGTATGTATTGATGTACACATTATGTATGTCTGTATGTATTGATGTACACATTATATATGTCTGTATGTATTGATGTACACATTATGTGTGTCTATGTATTGATGTACACATTATGTATGTCTGTATGTATTGATGTACACATTATGTATGTCTGTATGTATTGATCTGCACATTATGTATGTATGTGTTGATGTACGCATTGTGTATGTATGTGTTGATGTAGGCATTGTGTATGTATGTGTTGATGTAGGCATTATGTATGTCTGTATGTATTGATGTACACATTATGTATATCTGTATGTATTGATGTACGCATTATGTATGTGTGTGTACAGATGACCAGCGGTCAGGTTCGTCAGGACATGGAGATGTTGCTGTCAATGGAGATCAAGATCCGACTGCTGGACACAGGAGGCCTGCAGATTCCTGCTGACCCCCCACCCCTCCCCCCACCTCCCGAAAACTTCAACTTTGCCTACTTGAACCTGCAGTTGTGACAGCATGCGCACACCTGTCTGCTCACCTGTGTGTCCTGACCAACGCTCGCACTGACCAACAAACACACTGACCGACACACAGACGTTGAAGATGGGAGGAGATAGGAGACCGTGCTAGTTATGTGAATCTCGCACACAGGCAACCATCGCAAAGCGTTGTTTGGTGTCATCAAGACAATTAACCCTTTCACACCATCACCCAGCCAACCACCACAAAGAATTGTTTGATGTCATCAAGACAATTAACCCTTTCACATCATCACCCAGCCAACCACCACAAAGAGCAATTCGGTGTCATCAAGACAATTAACCCTTTCACACCATCACCCAGCCAACCACTGCAAAGAGCAATTCGGTGTTATCAAGACAATTAACCCTTTCACACCATCAACCCACCAACCACCACAAAGAGTTGTTTGGTGTCATCAAGACACAAGCCTTTTACACCATCACCCAGCCAACCACCACAAAGAGTTGTTTGGTGTCATCAAGACACTTAACCCTTTCACACCATCACCCAGGCAACCACTGCAGATAGTTGTTTGGTGTCATCAAGACAATTAACCCTTTCACAGCATCACCCAGGCAACCACCGCAGAGAGTTGTTTGGTGTCATCAAAACAAATTAACCCTTTTGCACCATCACCCAGCTGACCACCACAAAGAGCAATTCAGTGTCATCAAGACAGTTGACCCTTTCGCATCATCACCCAGTACACAGGGGAAATTTTTTTTACTGTTCAGATCAGTTCAGTTGAAGCCCTGTTTAAGAAATAAATTCTTCAGGATTATCGATCTTAGTCAGTTTCGTTTCTGCTCTCATTTTCCCCCTGTCTCATTTTCTCTGCCACTTTAATAGTCACAGAATTTGGAACAATTTTTCACAGCAGAAAAAAATGTTGATGATGACAATGATGGGGATAATATTCCTGATGCTGTAGAACTCCATTCTGGATAGAGTCTGTGTGATAAGGCTGTACTATGTGCTTACTGTCATAATATGTCCTGGCATCAACCAAACCTGAGAAGTACGGACACCTGCAGCATTTGTCAGGAAATTTGAGCAGCACCCGCAACGATGCAAATGGGAAGTAGGTGAGACAAGACACTATGGTCCCAGTTTTCCCAGTAAGCCCATAGCACACTGCACTCTGGCTAGGAGCCTGTCGGGGCTGAAATACCCCATAATGATTTTAACAACTTGAAGCTTGTAAGTTTGTATCCCATAACTGTAAGTCTGAATCCTATCATTGTTAAGTTTGAATCCTGTCATTGTAATCCCATCATTGTAAGTTTGAATCCTGTCATTGTAATCCCATCATTGTAAGTTTGAATCCTGTCATTGTAATCTCATCATTGTAAGTTTGAATCCCAACAGTCTCATCAGTCCGTCATACAAATTATTGTACCTTGGCAGCCGGCCCAGAAGAGAGACTTTTCCAGTGGCAGCCTGGCATTCATTCAGCCACCTTGAAGAGGCTTGTGTAGAATTTAGACAAGTTCGAACCTTTTGCCCTCTCACCCTCTCCAGAGAAAAGAGAGAGTCAGCAGTGTCAGCCTCACTGTCAAGGCCAAGAGATTCCATGTAATGAATACCAGTTTAATCTGAAAGTTGGTGTGGATAAGGCAAGGGGGTGGAAGGGTTAGATTGGAAGCTGGTGGACAGGATGAGGGATGGAAATGGTGAATGAACTGAGGCAGGATCTGGGTGGATGGGTTGATGGGGTGAAAGGGTTTTGAGATGGATGGAGGGTATTGGATAGATGTGTATGGATGTACGACATTATGTTGACAATTTCTCACAGTGGAACATTCCGAAGTCTGTGTTTCTGGTGCGACTGTTTCAACATGGAGGTTTTCTGCGCCACGAGGGACTGGCAGCTTCCTTTTTCTTCTGCCTTTGCCTGACTCCAGGTCCTCTGTACACTCCTTTATTAACCCTTTGACTCTCGCACCCAGTCCACCGGCATCCTGTGGTGTTGACCATGCCACCAAAGCAAAAACTTAACCCTTTTGACTCCCACACATTATCCACCAGCTTCCTGCAAGATGAGGGAGTCAAAGGTTAAGTTTTTGCAGTTGGTGGATGTGATACAGGAGTCAAAGAGTTAAAAGTTTTTGTAGTTGGTGGAAAGGGTGCGAAAGTCAAAATGTTTAAAACCATTAGGGTGTGACATGTATGCCTCCGTTTCTTTCTTTTTTTTTTAAAAAATCTCGCCATGTAGGCATTGATGCTGTGTTTGGGGTGTGCATTGTGGATAATTTTCTGTGAGCCACCAGACGCTGATGTGGCTTAAATGATCTTAAGACGCATGTGTCATGTTTGATTATTCTGCATGCATATAATTGAAGAGAGTTCAGGCACTGGCAGGTCTGCACGCAACATTGACCTGGGAGACGAGGGGAAAAATCTCCGCCCTTTACCCACCAAGTGGTGTCCTGGTAGGGTCCTGAACTCCGACCATTGAATCTCTTGGATTTCACTCACTATGAAATAAAGATCACAGATTTTTAACTGAAATGGAAATACTGGATTCTCTTTGAAATTGTATCTATGGACGCTTTTTGAAATAAAGGGCATTTACGTAAATTTTGACTCCTGCACCTGCCCACCAGCATCCTGCATTGTCAGCCATGTTACCAAAACAAAAATGTAACCCTTCGACTCCCTCACCCTATCCACCAGCTTCCTGCAGGAAATTGGTGGATAGTTTTTGCAATTGTGGATAGGGTTGGGAGTCAAAGGGTTAATTTGATTTCTTTTTTAAAAAAAATATAATCCTCCATCCTTTGAAGTAAACTAAAGCTGATTCGGTCTGTCTTTGATGTACAGAATATTGCCCCTGTTTGACATAAATTCTTTTCTTCCTTTGAAAGTTTTTCTGTGGAGTAAAGATGGGTTTGTTTTATCTGTTCTCTTTGACATCAGTGTATTCCTTTTAGTAAAGTTGTTAGGTTTGAAATAAAGGGGGTCTACTTTCTTTGAAATAAATAGGCCTGGCTGTCATGAGCGCTTTCTTTGAAACCAGGATCTTGTTCCTTAGAAACAAACGAGATCTCTTTTTGTTGAAATGAAAAGGGTTGTCTCCCTTGAAATGGGATTGCCTACCTTTTCATCAAAAAAAGACTGGCTTCTGTTTCCATCTGGACGGTGGCTGCTGACAATAAAATAGATTGTTTCCCATCTTTGAGGCAGAGCTCCGTAAAAATGTGGTGCATGTGTTGAGAATGTGGTTAAGGGTCTGTGTTGAAAATGTGGTGGTACATTTGTGTTGAAAATGTGTATGTATTTGTAATGTGCTAAAAATATGTGCACAATTGTGTTGAAAATGTGTAGGCATGTAAATGTGTTGAAAATGTGTAGACATGTATATGTGTCAAAATTATGTATGTATATTCTTGAAATTGTTTATGTAAATGTGTTGAAAATGTTCGTGTATATGTATGTATTGAGTGTATGAATGTTTATGTCTTGAAAATTCATAACACTGAAAATGTGTATGTGTATATGTGTTGGAAATTTGATGTATTCCATGTATGAAAAATGTGTGTTGAAATGTGTATGTATACATGTGCTGAAAGTGTGGATGTGTGTCGGATTGTTTTACAGCCCACCAATATGGACTTAACCCCACCAAGACAAAATGCGCATATGTATACCATTTTGATTGAAGTTGCTAAGCTTGTGTTCCATTGGGTGCACCAAGATGAATTGCCTATACACCATTCTGATTGTAGCGTGCTAAGCTTGTGTTCTGTTGGCTATGGGTTACTGACAACAAGGTACCTCTTGTCTGTACTGGTAACATTGACATTTACAGCTTATGGATGTATAGTAATTTGTGTGTGTGTGTGTGTGTGTGTGTGTGTGTGTGTGTGTGTGTGTGTGTGTGTGTGTGTACACATGCAAGAGAGAAAGAGTGAAGTCGGTACAACTTTTATGTTAACCTGACAATAAATGGTTTATGATATGAAAGAGAGAAGAGGGATGTCGAGAGAGAGAGAGAGAGGGTGTGTGTGTGTGCGTTGTGTGTGTGTGTGTGTGTGTGTGTGTGTGTGTGTGTGTGTGTGTGTGTGTGAGAGAGAGAGAGAGAGAGAGAGAGACAGACAGACAGACAGACAGGCAGAGAAAGATTGTGTGTGTGTGTGTGTGTGAGAGAGAGAGAGTGTGTGTGTGTGTATGTGTGTGTGAGGGGGGGGGAGTGTGTGTGTTTGTGTGTGTGTGTTATTGTAGTGTTGTTTAGTTTGGATTGTTAAGGATTGAACCAGCTTGTGCCATTTGTTATTTCAGGTGTATGTGTTAATTCCAGTCAAATGGTATCACCAAGATGTACAACATTTGTTTGATATTCGCATGGAGATGTAACATTTAAAAAAAAAAAATTTTCATTGTTTTGTCAACCATGGCTTGTTTCTATAGACTTGTAAAGTTGATTATTTGCTGTTCGTCAGAGACCAACAGTTTTCCATTACTGATTTGTATTTGTATGGTGTCCATGTACAGCTATAAGATTAGTTTATTCTATTATTTTATGCATTTCACTATTTGTTCAGAGATCAGATGTTTATACAGAATAGTAGATTTTATGTCTAGTTATCCAGAGATAAATGTTTATACAGAACGGTAGGTTTTACGACAAGTTTGCTGATAGTGCTGCAAGCATGCTTTGACTTGGATTGTTTATGTTATACACATGTGGTTATTATTCTGATTAGTGATTAAGATTTATTGGCTGTCCATATTAGAATTCTAGGTTTTATCAGCCGTTGTTGAGTCATCCAGACACCTCAGGTTGTCGTTATTTACATTGTTGATAGATTAACCCTTTCACTCCGTGACCCTATCATTCCTACATCCCTCAGCCGACGGGGTGAAAGGGTTAACCTGTGTCTGTGGTCACCCTGTGGTGGACAGGGATGGTACATTTCCGCAGATCTACAGAAATCAGCAAAATGTTGTGGAGGATGCAGGGCTTTCTGTGGACACCGTCAAGGTCTGTGTTCTTCTCTGATATGGTAAGGAAAACAGAATAAAAAATTCACTTGAAAAGATGGAATGTAAAAATTCATTTGATGTATACCACTTATATCCATATGCTTTTGTGTGCGAGGACATAAGTAGCAAGAAACTCCAGGGAGAGCCAGACAGCAGAAGGTCCTCAGAGGAGAAAACCCCGTCAAGCAAATGTTTCAGCCCTTAACTCCTGACACTCTTAAGGGGGCTGAGCCCATCCAAGTCTTGACTCCTGGATGCTCTTCTGCTGTTGCCATTTGTCTTTTTCACAGAAAATTGACCTCCACCAGAGTTCAAACCCAGGCACCCAAGGTGGTCAGGTGTCTCAAGGCCAATTGACCCATGCGACATATGTCTTAACCAATTAGCTATCGAAGACTGGCAACATAAAGAGGAATTTTAAGCCTTATGAAGTTCAGTTTTATTCCTCCTGGTCCAGATCCAGCTGGAATACTTTTCCCCTGCTTCTTCCATCGCCTTTAGGGCTCTGGTCCTCTGTCTCCCAGAAATCGAAAGCTACTTCATGAGGTCACAGGCTAATGTGCCTGTCAGCCCCACTGCTCCAACTTGTATAACAACCAGATGATTTTCTTCGTGCTGATGAAGTGTTTAGTGTCCGGATGTGTTTCAGCCTGATCCCACAAGGTTCTCTGCCCCTTCAGGGGGCAGCACCCTCTGGACCCTAATATGTGTTCAGGGGAAAATGATTTGACCCCAGTGTTGTGCCTGATAGAGCACTTCAACTTTAGTGTTGTCTGTTTTCAGCCTCTTTTCCACATGGGAACTGAAGCACACTGTCTTCATTCACCCTTTTCCACAGTAGAAGGTGGAGTACATTGTAGTCATTTCATTCATCCTTTTCCACACACAGGAAAATGAAGTACACTGGTCTTCATTCACCCTTTTCCACACAGGAAAATGAAGTACACTGGTCTTCATTCACCCTTTTCCACACAGGAAAATGAAGTACACTGGTCTTCATTCACCCTTTTCCATACAGGAAAATGAAGTACACTGGTCTTCATTCGCCCTTTTCCACACAGGAAAATGAAGTACATGAGTCTTCATTTGCTTCCAAGGAAATGATACTGCTGTCTCTAAGTATTGCCAAACTTTTGAGGTGGATTTTCCACAGATCAGTTATTAGTGATCAGTAACTCAGATTAGTTGGAAGCAATGAATTTCTCTTGCTCGTTTGTTTGTTTTGTATGTCTGTGTGTTTGTTGCAGAATTGTCTCTTCAGAATTATCTGTTCTTTTTGAAACAAAAATAACAGCTTTTTTTTTTCAAAATTGTATAGTGTCCACTGTTTTCACAGATATTAGTACATTGTAAAAAGAAAGTGACTGCCAGGGGATGCGTTATCAAGTAGAGTGAATACAGATACATGTCAAAGAAAGTGACTGCCAGGGGATGCGTTATCAAGTAGAGTGAATACAGATACATGTCCTCAGCCCCAAGAGAGAAAAAGGGGTGTCTGTGTTAGCCACATATTTATGAATTAGAATACTAGAATACACTTTGATAAGGGGATTATGTTAGTTACATCATTGTATCTATAAATAAAAAATCTATAAATAAGTATACTCTGTGATTGGTTGATTTTGTTTGATTTTGTTTATTGCAGCAATTTGTAAATTAGACAGAATGCACTGTTATACACTTTGATAAGGTGATTTTATTTATTGTCAGTGTAGTTATACATTAGGATACACACTGATCGGGTAAATTATTTCTTACATGAACGTATTGATAAATCAGAATACACTTTGATAAGGTGATTGTGTTTCGTATATGTATTAATTCTTTTAGAATATACTTTGATAAGGTTATTTTTGTGTCTTCTTTGTCTGTATCAATAAGGCATTTTGTAACAATGATGGTGTCATATATAATATGCCTTTAATGCACATATGTAACAATTGTAATTGTTTTTTTTTTTTAGATTATACTTTGATAAGGTGATTTTATGTCTTTGTATGTATGAATAAGACATTTTGTAACAATGACGGTGTCATATTTATTATGCCTTTTTGTTTGTTGCACGTATGTAACAATTATTTTGATTGTTTCACACTTTGTAACGATGACAGTGTCATATTTATTGTGCATTGTGTTGGTATGGTAACTGACCGACTTGGGTCACATGTAAATGTGTTTTGTATGATACTTTTTCTGCATTTTTGTTCCAATCTATTCCAGATACAGGTCTAATAATAATAGTATGTGAATGATTTCCTGTGTCATGTGTGATCATAGTATGTGAATTATTTTCTGTGGCTGTATAGTGTGAATCATTTTCTATGGCTGTATAGTGTGAATGATTTCCTATGGCTGTAGTGTGAATTATTTTCTATGGCTGTAGTGTGAATGATTTCCTATGGCTGTATAGTGAGAATGATTTCCTATAGCCTATAGTGTGAATGATTTCCTATGGCTGTGTAGTGTGAACGACTTCCTATGGCTGTGTAGTGTGAGTGATTTCCTATGGCCTATAGTGTGAATGATTTCCTATGGCCTGTAGTGTGAATGATTTCCTATGGCCTGTAGTGTGAATGATTTCCTATGGCTATAGTGTGAATGATTTCCTATGGCTGTATAGTGTGAATCATTTCCTAGGGCCGTAGTGTGTTCAGCTGTATTTGCTCTTCCAGGTCTGTCTACAAACAGCGAAAGTTGGTTTTCTGTGTCTATTTTTGTGTACGCCGATGGAGGAAGTATGTTTTTGTAAAGTTATTTTATCTTTTTTTCTGCTGCAATGAACTTTAAAAAAAAATTTTGGGAATGAAGTTGGTTCTTAACATGTATTTTTTTTTCCTGTACTTCAAGGGACTGGAATTGTGTTTTATTATACCGTACAACCAGTGTAGATACCTCTTGTACCATACACCATATTATTCCTCATTTTCCATTATAGTGAGTGGTCACTTCATTTCTGCTAGCATGTGGTACCTGTATAATCCATCTGTGTGCGGAAGGGAGAGAGAGAGGACTAGAGATTAAGATAGAGAATGAATGAACGAACAAAAGTGTTTTAAAGAATGTTGACCTTACATCATATTCAAGACATTATGGATAGACTGCGGATAGACAGAGAGAGATTGAGACTTAGGCAGTTGTTTCATGTTATTTAGTATCCATTTTATGATAATTCTGTTTGCAGGAGTTTGTGTGTGTGTGTGTGTTGTGTTGTGTGTGTGTGTGTGTGTGTGTTGTGTGTGTGTGTGTGTGTGTGTGTGTGTGTGTGTGTGTGTGTGTGGCGTAAAGAGAGACAGTGTGACAGTTTGATGGTAGCATGTCTGTCTTAGCATACATGGGAACCCCCCCCCCCCCACCGTGGCGATGCTGGGGCCTCTTTCAGTGTAAATAGTATCCCCACCTTCTGGAAATTCTGTGCTAGAAATTTCCTCTTTTCTGTCACTCTCTTAGTTTCTGCCTTGTTCTTTTGCTTTCTGTCATACTTGTCATTTTCTGCCTTAATGGTCCATTCACCTGTGTGTGTTCGATGAAGTCTTACGTACTTTTTCTTAGGATTGATAACTGGGTACATGTATTATTACTATTAAGTGCTTTTTTGGCTCAAGGGAGGTGAGATATGTGGAAGCAATGTTAGGTAATTTAGGCCTGTTTTTATATCTGTTTTGGTGTCCTTATGTATGCTTAAATTTGTATTCAGGTGTGTTTTTTATATCCTCTGTGCGATAAATTGGACCGAGTGGTCAACGCCAGGGGCATGTCCTTAGATTATGAGCGCAAATGCATTGATATGTGTACTTAATTTTCTTTTCTTTTTTTTTTTTCGTGTTGAAGTTTTGTATGTTTTGAAGCGATTATAGCCCTGATGTGGCTCTATGCAGTCGGCTGGGCTTTAAAGAACAATAACAATAGCAATAACAGTAACAATAACAAAAACAATGTATGGGGACCAACTTCAACACAAAGAAACACAAACAGGCAACAAATCAACTGGAAATCCATTAACATGTAATAGTCATTACATGAACTAGTGGTGTATTAACCGTTTGACTCCTGCACCCTGTCCACCAACTGCAAAAGCTTAACCCTTTGATGCCCTCACCCTATCCACCAGCTTCCTGCAGGAAGCTGATGGATAGGATGAGAGAGTCAAAGGGTTAAGTGTTTGCTTTGCTAGCATGGTTGACCATGCAGAATGCTGATGGACAGGGTGCGGGAGTCAAAAGGTTAAAATACAATAACTAGTAATTGTAACATAAACTACTAGTATAGAAAAATGTAATAATTAGTAATAGTAACATAAACTAGTAGTATACATAAAGCAAAAATATAACTAGCAATAGTAATGTGTGAACTAGTACTAGCAGTAACTAGTAATAGTAACATGTAAAGTAGTGGTATAGAAAAATGCAATAACTACATCACAGGTCATGCTGTATCTGATTTGTCAACGTTCATAAACAAACAGCAACACGGAAATGGAAAGTGAACAAATTTGGTTTAATAATATAAAAAAAAAAAAAAAAAAAAAAAAGAAGGCGCAGATATTCAGCCAACTGGTCTTTGTCAAAATATACACCAAAAGAAGACAAAGAATAAATACACAAAACTTGGGGTGGTGGTGCGGGTGGGGGTGGGGGGGTGGGGAGCAGCCAGATTTTTTTCTGATGTATCATGTCCACCATTTTCTCTTGCTTAATTAACAATGTCCCTAAGTGTTGTGTATGTGTTGTGTGTCGTCTTCTGCGTACGCTTAACAAAGGCCAGTTGGACAAACAGCTGCCCCTGTCGGTGTTCTCGTTTGTATTAAGTCTGCATTGTGATTCTGTTTTCATCACTTTCTGATGTGCGTGAACACTGGCAGTCATGGCAGTCATTTGTTTTGGGTCTAATAGTCATAAGCTTGACTGAAATAAGTCTGCGATAGCGATGCATACACAAGTTAATGCATGCATGTGCATGAACGCACACACACGCGCACGCACACACACACTCATGCACATACCTAAACACACACACACACATATATATACACACATACAAACCCACACATACAAACACACATATTCTCACACACACACACACACATGCACGTGCACACACACACACACACACACACACACACACACACACACACACACACACACACACTCTCTCTCTCTCTCTCTTTCTCTCTCTCTCTCTCTCTCTCTCTCTCTCTCTCTCTCTCTCTCGTATTCGCCTAATGTCAGTCATAGTGAAAAGACATTAAATCAAAGAATGAACACACACAGACACAGACACACACACACACACACACACACACACACACACACACACACACACACACACACACATATATACACACACGCACACACACACACACACACACTCACACACAAACACACACACACACACTCACACACATACACACACACACACACACACACACACACACACACACACACACACACACACACACACACACACACACACACACACACACACACACTGATGGATAGAGGGAGTCATTTCAGTTTCTTTCAAGTCTGCTATTGTTCACCCTCTCCTCAAGAAACACAATTTAGACCCAAATGAACTGAAAAATTACAGGCCTATCTCTAATCTCTCTTTCTTGTCAAAACTCTTTGAAAAAGTCGTCCTCAACCAGCTGAACTCTCACCTGTCTGCCAACAATCTCCTCAATCCTTTCCAGTCAGCCTACCGCCAGTGCCATAGCACTGAAACTGCCCTACTACACATTCTCAACAATCTCCTCCTTGCAACTGATACTGGCAAAGTCTCTCTCCTCACACTCCTTGATCTGTCTGCAGCTTTCGATACCATTGACCATGGTATTCTCCTTTCTAGACTTCATCATACTTTTGGCATCTCTGACATTGCTCTCTCCTTTTTCACTTCGTATTTATCAAACAGAAAACAAACTGTTCTCATCAATGGCACTTACTCTCAACCTGCATACCTGACCTGTGGTGTTCCACAAGGATCTGTCCTTGGCCCTGTTCTTTTCACTCTTTATACCTCCCCCCTGTCCACCATCATCAACTCCCACTCTATAAAACACCACTTCTATGCTGATGACACCCAACTTCAAGATAGTGACTCACCTGATAATATACAGCGCCTGTTGACTCGCACCACTGAGTGTTACTCGGACATTAAGAACTGGATGACACACAATAGACTTCAGCTTAATGACGACAAGACAAGCTATCCTCATTGGCACCCGTCAGAAACTTTCTCAGCTGCCTCCTCTTTCTCTCCCATTATGTAACACATCAGTCCCAATTTCTGATTCAGCTAAAAACCTTGGTGTCTGCATTGACTCTACCCTGTCCATGAACAGCTTTGTTTCTCAAACTGCCAGATCTTGCTACTATCATCTCCATCGTATAAGCCTGATCAGGAAGTATCTCTCTGTGGAAACAACTGCAAAACTCGTTCTCTCCTTCATAATGTCTCGCATTGACTATTGCAATTCACTCCTGTCTGGTCTTCCTGCCTCCACCATTCACATCCTACAGCGCATTCAAAACAATGCTGTACGCCTTGTACTCAAAAAGAAAAAAGCTGACCACATATCTCCTCTCCTGGCACAACTTCACTGGCTCCCTGTATCAAAGCGCATACAGTACAAACTAGACACCATGTGCTACAAAAGCCTCAATAACGCAGCCCCCGATTACCTGTCATGCCTACTTGAGATCTATGTTCCCTCACGTACCCTCCGCTCTGCCTCCGATCCTCTGACTTTTCGCTTTCCACGCACTAAGCTCAATACCTATGGTCCACGAGCCTTCTCTGTTTCTGGTCCACTCTCCTGGAACAAACTTCCTCTCTCAGTCCGTCAGCAACCTACTTTTGCCTCCTTCAAGTCCGCTCTCAAAACTCACCTTTTCTCCTCTGCATAAAATCCTAACCTCACTCAACCCCCCTCTGCAGCCTGTCTCCGCTCGGAGGGGAATCACTTTGTTTTAATATATAATTGTATATGATGTGCTCTCTGTGGTTTTCCATTGGTTTTATTCTTGCTTTTATTGCTTTTATTCTTTTCTCCCCATTTGTGGCCATGCTTTTGTGTGTGTGTGTGTGTGTGTGTGTGTGTGTGTGTGTGTGTGTGTGTGTGTGTGTGTGTGCGTGCGTGCGTGCGTGCGTGCGTGTGTGCGTGTGTGTCTTTTCGGCGCTTGGATTTGATTTTGTCGAGATTTGCGCTATATAAATATTGTAATTATTATGTATGCATGTGCGTACATATGTATGTATGTATGTATGTATGTATGTATACGCTTAGATTTATGTATGTATGTATGTATGCATGTATACGCTCAGCTTAGATTTATGTATGTAAGTATGTAAGCATGTATGTATGCATGTATACGCTCATATGTATGTAGGTATGTATGCATGTATACGCTCAGCGCTTAGATTTGATTTTGTCAAGATTTTGCGCTATATAAATAAAATATATTATTATTATTATTATTATTTTGTAAGTTTGTAGTGATACATGCTTTATGATCAGTTTCCTTGTGGTAGGGAGGAAAGAGAGTGTTCAGACTTCAAAACACTTACTCAAGGATAGTAGCACAAGGTCCCACTGGACCTGCCTTACAGCTAGTCTTTGCTACTCGACGCTCAACAACACAATCATAGTAGTAGTAGTAGTAGCTGAGGGCTGGCTCGTAGCCTAGGCCTTCTGGCCTTTTAACGCCCTATCTTTTTTGTTTTACGCTTTCTTCTTCGGGGTCTGAAAAGCATGCCTTAATATACATACTTGAGCAAATCTGCTTCAGTCTATTTTTTTAAATAAAATTTTGAATTCTGCGTCATCGTCCAGGACATTTTTGAATTTGTTAATGCTGTTAGTAAATTTAATTTCAAAAGGAATTGTATTCCACAATTTAACAATTCTGTTAGAAAAACAAAACGCTCTTGTGTTAGTATTTCTGTGTTTAACAAATATTTTACCTTCAGCATTCCTTGTTATACTACTAGCTTGTGGAAAGGAAAAAAATGTTTCAACTGATAGCTAAAGACATAAAATGTAAAACACATTAGTTCAAACTAACCATAAAGACATGAAAGGAAAATGCATTACTTCAAGCTTAACACATAAAATAAAAACAATAGTGAACAGACAAATCACAAACTGTACAAACAAAGGCAAGGAAGAAAATAAAAGGAGTGTTACTTGTTTGGAGTTTGTTAAAGAGGGACTCATCACACTTAGACAATACCATATGCGCTCCACCCAAATCTGCCAGCAGTTACCTGGCAGGACTCCTTGAGGCTGTGCAAAACTGTGCTATGGCAAAGTCTTGAAATGGGAAGGAGGGTGGGGGTGGGGAGAGGAATCTGAAACACTAAAGCTGACACCATCAGAATGATGGAAACATCGAGATGGGCAGCCAACAGACCCGTTCGTAATGTTGTAGGCTAGGATTGAACTCTTAACCCTTTGTCTCCCACACCCTATTCACCAACTGCAAAAACTTAACTGTGTGACTCCCTCACTTTATCCACCAGCTTCTTGCAGGATGCTGGTGGATAAAGTGAGGGAGTCAAAGGGTTATATTTTTTTGCTTTGTTAGTATGGTCGACAATGCAGGATGCTGGTGGACAGGGTGTGGGAGTCAGAGGCTTAACATATCAGATCTTGAGTCCATGTTTCTATGAAAAGAACCAACAGGTCCACATGAAAACAAAAACAAAAACCCAGTAAAGACACATGAAAATAAACAAGGGTTGGCAGGGGGGGGGGGGGGATAGAAAGGGGAAGAAGAGATGGTAATTAACGATGAAATAAATAACTGCCTGTATAAATGTCTGACACAAATGTATACACAGAGACATCATGTTATAAATAAAATAGATATGTATCAGAGAGAGAGAGAGAAAGAGAGAGAAAGGGATGATCACAAAAGATCTGATGCAAATATGTGGGGAAATCTGGTCCATAATTTCTGCTCAAAACTGTTTTGTACCTAGCAGTGTTCTGAATAGGGTGTGCCACTTACACATACAGACGCACATACACACACACACACACACACACACACAACACACACACACACACGCACATGCACACACACACACACACGCACACATGCACACACACACGCGCACACGCGCACACGACACACACACACACACACACACACACACACACACACACACACACACACACACACACACACACACACACACACACACATGTGCACACAGGTTTGCAATTTGATTGTACAAAGTCTTCTGTTTTATGACATTTAATCAAGTAAACCATCGATACTGATACACATTGATGTTCATAGTTGTGTGTGTGTATGTGTCTCTGTGTGTCTGGTGTGTGTGTGTTTTTTTTATATTAATTTCGTTAAACATGTCACACTATCAAAAGTCTATCTGAAAATCTGTGGTGGTGTCAGAAAATCTGTTTGCCTTCAAAAAATCTGTCAGTTACCTGAGATCTGTTGCCTATCTGAATTTTGGTTACCTGAAACATGTTGCCTGTCTGAACATCTGTGGGGTTACCTGAAACCTGTTGCCTATCTGAACAATCTGTGGGGTTACCTGAAACCTGTTCTCTATCTGAACATCTATGAGGTTACTGAAACCTGTTGCCTGTCTGAACATCTGTAGGGTTACCTGAAACCTGTTTCCTACTGAACATCTGTGGGTTACCTGAAACCTGTTTCTTATCTGAACATTTTGGAGTTACCTAAAACCTGTTGCTTATCTGAACGTCTGTGGGATTACCTGAAACCTGTTGCATATCTGAACATTTTGGGTTACCTGAAACCTGTTGCCTTCTGGACATCTGTGGGGTTACCTGAAACCTGTTGCCTATCTGAACATCCGTGGGGTTACCTGAAACCTGTTGCCTATCTGGACATCCTGGGGTTACCTGAAACCTGTTGCCTATCTGGACATCCGTGGGTTACCTGAAACCTGTTGCCTATCTGACATCCGTGGGGTTACCTGAAACCTGTTGCCTATCTGGACATCCATGGGGTTACCTAAAACCTGTTGCCTATCTGAACATCCATGGTTACCTGAAACCTGTTGCATATCTGAGCATCTGTAGGGTTACCTGAAACCTGTTGCGTATCTGAACATCTGTGGGGTTATCTGAAACCTGTTGCCTATCTGGACATCCGTGGGGTTACCTGAAACCTGTTGCCTATCTGGACATCCGTGGGGTTACCTAAAACCTGTTGCCTATCTGAACATCTATGGGGTTACCTGAAACCTGTTGCCTATCTAAACATCTGTGGGGTTACCTCAACTTCCCTGGCTGGCTGGCTCCGTCAATAGGGAAATTGCAGACCCAGGGGGTGGGGGTGAGAACATTCAAATTAAGATGCTAAAGGAGAAGTGGGAAAATGAGATTTGTGTTTGTGTATTGTGTAAGATGGGGGGGGGGGGGGGGGGGGGAGGTAGGTGGATGTTAAGAGAAAAAGTTCTAAGAGGAAAGCTGATGATACAGATTGTTTCTAAAGCTTCTTCTAGAATTCCCCCCCTCCCTCCCCTTAAAAATACACTTGATTTCACAATAAACTGAAAGCAAAAAGACGCTCTTTTCTTTATTGTCTTGTATTGGCCATGGAAAAAAAAAACAGCAACAACAACGACAACAACAACAACAACAACAACACTAGATAGATAAACAAGAAACAAAAGGAAGGAACCAACAAGTTAGCAGACATAAACTTGTGGACTTGACTGTTCTCGTCTTTGAACAAAGGTTCCTGTTACTTTGTTCCTGGCTTGCGTTACGGGGACGACACCTTTGAAGTCTGTGTAATCCTTCTCTGTAATTGTGTCCACGAAAATGGTTGGTACTCCACGCTTGTTTAGGGTGCAGACTTTTTTGTCTTTAATCTTGCCTGGATCTTGTCATAGAAACTTTGTCTTGGAGTGCTGCCTACTGTCCTCTGTAACTCTTTCACTGCTGAGCCTTTTTTTTGTTTTTTTTTTTGCATATCAGCTGAGTAGGGGTTGTGTGTGTGTGTGTGTGTGTGTGTGTGTGTGTGTGTGTGTGTGTGTGTGTGTGTGTGCGTTTGTGTGTGGTGTGTCTGTGTATGTATGTCTGTGTGTGTGTAGTGTGTGTGTGTGCGCGCGTGTGTATGTCTGTGTGTGGTGTTTGTGCTGTTCGTGTGGTGTGTGTTGTGTTGTTGTTGTGTGTGTATGTGTGTGTGTGCGGTGTGTATGTCTGTGTGTGTGTTGTGCTGTATGTTTGTGTGTTGGTGTGTGTGTGTGTGTGTGTGTTGTGTGTGTGTGTGTGTGTGTTGTGTGTGTGTTGCATGTATGTGTGTGTGTGTGTGTGTGTGTTGTTGTGGTGTGTTTGCATGATGTGTGTGTTGTGTGTCTGTGTGTTGTGTGTGTGTTTGTTGTTGTGTGCATTGTGCATGAGTTGGTGGTGTGTGTGTTGTGTGCTGTGATGAGTGTGTGTGTGTGTATGTGTGGTGTGGTATGTGTGTGTGTGTATGCGTGTGTGTGTGTGTGTGTGTGTGTGTGTGTGTGTGAGAGAGAGAGAGAGAGTGTGTGTGTGCGTGTATGTGTGTACATGTATGTATGTGTGCACATGTATGTATTTGTATGTGCGTGCATGCATGCGCGTGCATGTATATGTGTGTGTGTGTGTGTGTGTGTCCCAAGATTTCTCACTTTTTTATGGGTGGATCTTTATCAGATTTTTAGATTTTGGTCAAAACTGTGGACTTTTGAAGTGTTATTAAGACAGATATTAGGAAGTTAAAACTCCAAGGTCATAGCCAACCAGATTTGAAAAAAGTGCTCAAAGTCAGCATTTTAAAGGAAATTTTATGGTAAGTTTTTCAACTGCACTTTCTGAGGAACTTCGAACAATGTTAAAAATCTGTTTCACAGTTGTTAACAGTCTACCATTGTTATACCATTGTCCTTGATTCACATTAAATTAAATTTCAGTTGAAGCGTCTCCAAACTCATGATAACTTTGAGAACTACAAAATGAGGTTTTCTATATGAAACATGGAGATTGTTAACCCTTCGACCCCCGCACCCTGTTCACCCTCACCTTGCATTGCCAACCTTGGAAACAAAGCAAAAACTTAACTCTTTGATTCCCTCACCCTTTCCGCCAGCTTCCTGCAGGAAGCCGGCAGAAAGGGTAAGAGAACCAAAGGGTTAAGTTTCTGCAGTCGGTAGGTAGGGTACGGGGGTTAAAGGGTTAAATGGCTTGTTGGTCCTGATGATGTTTGTGACCTGTGGAGAGCCTCACCTCTGGGGATGCCGGGGGCTCTTCCAGTACAAATAGTATCCCCACCTTCTGGAAATTCTGCGCTGGAAATTTCCTCTTTTCTGTCACTCTCTTTGTTTCTTTCTTCCTTCTTTGCTTTCTGTCATTTCTTCCTATCATTTTCTGCCTTGCTGGTCCATTCACCTGTGTGTGTTCAATAATGCCTTGTGTGCTTTTTCTTAGGATTGATAATTGGGTACATGTATTAAGTGCATTTTTGGCTCAAGGGAAGTGAGATATATGGAAGCAATGTTAGGTAATTTAGGCCCGTTTTTATATCTGTTTTGGTGTCCTTAGGTATGCATAAATTTGTGTTCAGGTGTGTTTTTTAAACCCCCTGTACAATAAATTGGACGGAGTGGTCAGGGCTGGGGGCTTGTCCTTAGATTGTGTGCGTGAATGTGTTGATGTGTGTAGTTAATTTCCTCTTTTTTTTTTCCTGTTAAAGTTTTGTATGTTTTGAAGCAGTTATAGCCCTGACATGGCTCTACACAGTCGGCTGGGCTTTGAGCAACAATAACAATAACTGTGAAGAGTCTTTAACCCCTTTACTACTGCCCTCCCAACCAGACTGCATCATCTGCAGTGTGCTCAGGCCTGAGGTAGACAGCGTGGTACTGTATGCTGGTTTTGCCAGCGGAGCACTGGACGGTCCTACGGTAGCTGCACATAAACTGTCGTTGGTTTACAACCACCTCACCCATTTTGTTCATTGATTTAACTATTCAAAGGAAGCTTCTGGAAGCATCTGTCAGCTCATTCTTAATTGAAATAAATCATGACAACTCTTGAATCCATTTTGAATCCAATCAGAATGAATTTCAACTAGAAGATAGACTCGGGTTTTTGAAGTAGTCACACAATTGATGCCCGTCACAGTGGTGTGAAGTTTGCTTCAGTTTTTTTTTCAAAATTCTAAGTCTGTCTTGTAGTTGAAACGCATTGGAAATAAACCATGACAACTCTTACCAGTCCATTTTCTGGTTGATTCCATAACAGTTGCATGAAGTTTGCTTCAGATTTTGTCATAATTCTTGATGCAAATCAAGCTGAATGTCGCTTCATATTGAGAATTCTGCTAAAGAAATGATTTTTCATTATTATGCAGATTATTAGTATTCTTGTTTTCTGCCTCAAGCCTCCATGAAGGGAAAGGGTTAATTTTGATTCTGTTTTTAATGGGAATTTTATGAGACTGTAGACTGATTAGGGTTGACTAGAAATGCCAGGAGTGGTGAAAGATTTAAGTTTTGTCATACTTTTTACTGGAAAGATCTTTAGAATGCAGATTGATTCTAGGGTCAACCAGTGCCACCAAAAGGGCGAAAGGGTGAATTTTCATAATACTTTTCACTGGAAAATTATTTAGAGTGTGATTGTGTGATCAATTGTCTAGCGTTACCAAAATGGTGAAAGGGTTAATTTTATAACACTCTTCGCTGGAAACTTACCAAGAATGCAAATTGAACTTTTATTTTTTGGTTGAGCTTTTTGACTAAAACTTTTTTCTTCCAAATTACTTAAAAATTCATTATATAACAACACAAGTATGCTATGATCAGAATCAATTCTGTCACGAAATTGACACGTTTAGTTGTGAAAAACAAAACAGGTGCTGGAAATGAAATTAACACGTTCAGTTATGAAATACAAAACGAACAGATGCTGGAATACAATACAGTAAAAGCAAAATTTTGATTAAAACTTGTTGTGTTTGCAGACTTCTGCTTTCTTCTAATGTGGGTTGACCTTTTCAAAAACTGGAGGTTTATGTGGTCTGCAACACACAGAGCTGTCATAAATCCTGGGTGAACTTTAGTCCCAAACGTCTGGGATTTCCTTTCATGTGTGGGCATCGAGTGCATGGGGGGTGGACTGCGGAATCTGGTGGAGAGTGGAGAATCCTGTTGCAACTTAACGAAACATTTATATAGATATGTTATATTTGACTGCTGGGGACAGCCTTGTCAAGTAGACTAAATACAGATACGTTGTGGCAGCCTCAAGAGAGGGACAGTAGGATTGCCTCCCTTCACAGTTTTAAGAACAAACTGAAAGAGCAAGCCAATAGCGGAGACCTTTGACCACATTATGTCTCATTAAAAGAGGGAAGACAACCCTACTTATTGCCTTGGGGACCGTGACAATGTACCCACATTTACTGTTATTGATAGATATTGCCCGTCTTCTGTTTTAAATAGGTCAGCCATATCTTCAGTTTGACCTAACTCATTACAGCTTAGTTTTGATGAGCTCAACTGTATCTGTGGTTTGAGTTAACTCATTATGGCTCAGATTTGATGAGCTCAACTGTATCGGTAGTTAAATTATTGAGTCACTGCTCAATTTTGATGAGCTCACCTATATCTGTAGTTAAATTGTTCAGTTATTGCTCAGTTTTTGTTTCGCTCAGCTGTGTCTTCAGTTTAACTCATTTGTAGCTACAGATTTCGATAACTCAAGTGCACCGATAAATGTAACCTTCACCTCCACATATTGATCTCGCATAACTTTCCTATCGTATGGCTGTTCCATGTAACTCCCATCACAAGATTCTACTGACACATATGGTGCACAAACCCTTAAAAGGGTGAGGGGTAGGGGTAGTGTTGTGACCAATCATTGTTTGAGGGAGGTAGACAGAACAGCCTGATTTCTGATGCGCAGAAAAGTGGGGTGGTCAAATTTACATTTGTCGATATACCTTCAGTGTGACTCGTTTAAAACAAATTGAGTCATTTGTAGCTTAAAGATTTAATTAACACATTTGTAACTGCAGATTTAGTTAACTCAGATGTAGCTGCATCTTTAGTTAACTTATTTGTAGCTACATAGTTAGTTAACTCATTTGTAGCTACATATTTAGTTCAACTCATTTGTAGCTACATAGTTAACTCATTTGTAGCTACATATTTAGTTAACTCATTTGTAGCTACATAGTTAACTCATTTGTAGCTACATATTTAGTTCTCATTTGTAGCTACATAGTTAACTCATTTGTAGCTACATATTTAGTTAACTCATTTGTAGCTACATGTTTAGTTAACTCATTTGTAGCTACATATTTAGTTAACTCATTTGTAGCTACATATTACTCATTTGTAGCTACATACTAGTTAATTAACTCATTTGTAACTACAGATTTAGTTAACTCACATGTAGCTACGTATTTAGTTAACTCATTTGTAGCTACATGTTTAGTTAACTCATTTGTAGCTACATGTTTAATTAACTCATTTGTAGCTACATATATTACTCATTTGTAGCTACATACTAAGTTAACTCATTTTTAACTACAGATTTAGTTATTGCTAGATGTTTAGTTAACTCATTTGTAGCTACATATTTATTAACTCATTTATAGCTACATATTCATTAACTCATTTGTAGCTGCATACTAAGTTAACTAATTTTTGACTACAGATTTAGTTATTGTAGCTAGATATTTAGTTAACTCATTTGTAGCAACAGATTGATATGTTGGCTCAGTTTCTATCTTCAGTTTTAGTGAACTCATTTGTAGCTAGCTACCTGCAGAAGATGTGAAAGTTATTGACTGTATGAGTCGTCACACCATGTGTGTAGCTTTTTTTTTTTAATGTAACAATCAACATTTTACAACAGAAGGTGCATCAGGGATTTTTTTTTTTATTTAAAGTGGCAAAACATGCTGTTGACCGTGTTACACAAACATTAATGTCTGTAGGTGTGTGTATGTTTTGTGTGTCTGTTGTTCTGAAGATACACCATACATTAATGTCAGTAGGTGTGTGTATATGTTTTGTGTGTCTGTTGTTCTGAAGAGATACCATACATTAATGTCAGTAGGTGTGTGTATGTTTTGTGTGTGTTGTTCTGAAGACACACCATACATTAATGTCAGTAGGTGTGTGTGTATGTTTTGTGTGTCTGTTGTTCTGAAGAGATACCATACATTAATGTCAGTAGGTGTGTGTATGTTTTGTGTGTCTGTTGTTCTGAAGAGATACCATACATTAATGTCAGTAGGTGTGTGTATGTTTTGTGTGTCTGTTGTTTTGAAGACACACCATACATTAATGTCAGTAGGTGTGTGTTGTTTTTGTGTGTCTGTTGTTCTGAAGAGATACCATACATTAATGTCAGTAGGTATGTGTGTATATTTTGTGTGTCTGTTGTTTTGAAGACACACCATACATTAATGTCTGTAGGTGTTTGTATGTTTTGTGTGTTTGTTGTTTTGAAGACACACCATACATTAATGTCTGTAGGTATGTGTATGTTTTGTGTGTTTGCTGTTCTGAAGACACCATACATTAATGTCTGTAGGTATGTGTATGTTTTGTGTGTTTGCTGTTCTGAAAGACACCATACATTAATGTCTGTAAGTGTGTATGTTTTGTGTGTCTGCTATTCTGAAGACACACCATACATTAATGTCGATAGGTATGTGTATGTTTTGTGTGTTTGCTGTTCTGAAGACACACCATACATTAATGTCTGTAAGTGTGTGTATGTTTTGTGTGTCTGCTATTCTAAAGACACACCATACATTAATGTCTGTAGGTGTGTGTGCATGTTTTGTGTGTCTGCTATTTTTAAAATACCATTGTACCAGGTTAGAAAGGGTAAATCAGGTTTTCATACTGTGAGAGTGACAGAGTATAAAGAGTTAGCAGTGCTTATCTAGTTGTGGAACCTTAGGGTTTTGAAAACTCAATTTTGTGGAGTTGTTTCAGATTTGAAAAGGTGAATGATTGGATGTTAGTATTCATCATTGTCATATCGTGTAACAGTGTTACTTCAGACTGAAAAGAGTCAATTTGATACAGTGTTAGATCTAATGATAGTGTAATTGTTTCTTTAGACTGTTAGTGCTTCAGAATTGAAAGAGTTATTTTGTTAAAGTATTAATTCTGATGATGGTGTAATTGTGTTGTTTACAGTGTTTGTACATCAGAATGGAAAGATTCAATTTGTTGAGGGAATTGATTTTGATCATGGTGTAACTGTGTTTTATAGAATATTTGTACTTCAGAATTGAAAGAGTTAATTTGATGATGGTCTGGTGTGGGCAGTAGTGTGAATGTGTTGTTTGGAGTGTTTGTACTACACAGTATGGAAAGAGTTAATCTGAAGAGTGAAATAATTTTGATCATGGTGTAATTGTGTTATTTAGTGTTCATACTGTTGTTTTAATGGAGGTTATTTTGATGAAAAAGTGTTTGTGTTGTTTCAAGCATTCACCTTTCAAAATTGAAAGGGTTAGTTTGATGTCCTTGATGAAAGTGTGATTGTTTGTTGTGTTTGAACTTTAGAATTGAAAGAGTTAATTTGATGGTGGGAGCTGTAATCTTGATAAAAGTATGATTGTATTTTTTAGCATTTGAACTTTAGAATTGGAAGAGTTAATCAGATGATGATAGAGTATAATCTGATGAAAGTGTGATTGTATTGTTTTGAATTGAACTTAGAATGATTTAGTTGTTTTGTGTTTGTTCTTTTACAACTCAGAAAATGAATTATTTTAATGACACTGCTATCCTGATGATGATATTGTTGTCAGAGTGTTTGTACTTGAGAACTTGAAGGAGTTAATCTGATGCTAGTGCTGAAGCTGATGATGATGATGATGTTTACATTGTTGGTGCAGAGGTATAGCTCTGGCCTTTCAGTCTTGGCACTGGTTTACACCAGTTCACTAATGGCCTGAGATAAACCATGTGCGTGTCGCCTCAAATCTTCTACCCAGCTGTGAATGGGCACCTGTCCCTACTTCAGGGTGTAAGAAGGTGAAGCAGGGAGGGAGAGAAAAGGGACACTGCCCTCATCATATTGGCATTGAGGAAAGCTGAGGTCTGTGTTTGTCAGGTATGGGAATTGCTGAAGACAAATATCTTTGAAACTACATGGGGCCAGGGTCAGGGCCCCCCCCCCCCCCCCCTCCCAAATGGTTTTCCTAGATTTGATCTGTACAGTCTGTGTGTTTCTTGGCATCAAATTAATGTACATTTCACATCTAAAATTTTAAACATTTAGTGCAGTTAACCCTTTGGCTCCTGCACCCTATCCACAAACTGCAAAAACTTAACCCTTTGAATCCCTCACCCTACCCACCAGCTTCCTGCAGGAAGCTGGTGGATAGGGTGAAGGAATCAAAGGGTATGTTTTTGCTTTGTTAGCATGGCTGACAATGCAGGATGCTGGTAGACAGGGTGCGGGATTCAAAGGGTTAAAAGGCAACAAAGATATAGAAAACAACATGGAGACATTTTGATTGACGATAAGTCTCGATTTCACCTCATGAATGTGATTTTTTTTTTTCTCTCTCCAGAGAATTCTAGAAACTCATATTTTTTCCCAAAGGAAAGTCAATCGGTTCATGCTGAAAATAATGGCTCCATTGTGAATTTCCGTGTCCGATTCCTCTGCCAGCTCTGATGTATGACGGCTTTTATTTTTTTGTCTTTGAGCAGTGAAAACTAGATGGTATTGCTGTCTTCAGCAGTGAAAACTAGATGGTATTGCTGCCTTGATGATAGTGATGATTGTGATGATGGTGGTATTGAGTCAGAGAAACCTGTAGCTGTCTTTGTGTTGGTGAAGTTGTCAGTGGTGGTGTTACTATGAGAATTGTGGAGTGTTTATGGATGATGCCTGTCGTTTTCCCTTTATGTACATGGTTATGTTCACAGGTACGCTTTTGGTGTATTGGTACTGCGGCATTCATATGCATACACTTGCCAGTGCACATGTGCACACATGGACACGCATTCGCGCACATGCACACGCACACATGCACGTGCGTGCACAAACACACACATACATGCACACACGAATGCACGCACACACACACACCGCACAAAGTATATGACTTGCAAAATAAGCACAAAGAACCAAAAAACAGGACATTCCATATTTTTTACTCGGACCTGGCTTGAGAAAAATGTATATGATTATAATTTTATATCTATTACAGTAGCTATGTGCCTTTGTCGTGTTCATCCGTGTGCATACCCACAGGTTGTGTCAACCGTTTATTTCAATCTTTTTTTTTTTTTTTAGTCAAGTCTTCTCTTGCCACAGTGTCATATTTTTAACCCTTTCACTTCCCTCACTGTGTCCGTCAGGTTCCTCTGTGATATGGTGAGGGGTGTGAAAGGGTTATCTCACAGTCTGCGAACAGTTGTGCTATTTTGTGCGCACCTTTTTGTGCGAGTATTGTGTGCTGCACCCTAACTACTGCGCAGTTTGCCCAGCTGGGAATGGGAACCTGACCCTATTTTGGGTTGGGGATGATAAAGCAGTGAGATGGAGAAGAAAGGCACTGCCTCCGTGATTCTGACTTGTAACAGTGCCGCCCAGTTCATCCAGCTGTGAGTGGGGACCTGACCCTGTTTTGGGTTGGGGAAGGTAAAGCAGCGAGGCAGTGGAGGTGAGGACTGCCCTCCTGTTTTCACTTCTGATACTTCACTGTTCCCAGTATTTTGCCGTCTCCTTCTCTCCCCTTTTCACTTCCTCACCCTGTCTACCAGCTGCCTACACCTTTCACTCCCTCACCCTGTCTACCAGCTGCTCCTTACACCTTTCACTTCCTCACCCTGTCTACCAGTTGCCTACACCTTTCACTCCCTCACCCTGTCTACCAGCTGCCTACACCTTTCACTCCCTCACCCTGTCTGCCAGCTGCCTACACCTTTCCCTCACCCTGTCTACCAGCTGCCTACACCTTTCTCTCTCACCCTGTCTACCAGCTGCCTACGCCTTTCACTCCCTCACCCTGTCTACCAGCTGCCTACGCCTTTCACTTCATCACCCTGTCTACCAGCTGCCTACACCTTTCCCTCACCCTGTCTACCAGCTGCCTACACCTTTCTCTCCCTCACCCTGTCTACCAGCTGCCTACGCCTTTCACTTCATCACCCTGTCTACCAGCTGCCTACACCTTTCCCTCACCCTGTCTACCAGCTGCCTACACCTTTCTCTCCCTCACCCTGTCTACCAGCTGCCTACACCTTTCACTTCCTCACCCTGTCTACCAGCTACCTACACCTTTCACTCCCTCACCCTGTCTACCAGCTGCCTACACCTTTCACTTCCTCATCCTATCTACAGCTTCCTTAACCCTTTTACTCTCTCACCCTACCCACCAGCTTCCTAAACCCTTTTGTTCTCTCACCCTGCCCACCAGCTTCTCAATCCTTTCACTCGCTTACCCTATCCACCAGCTTACTTAATCCTTTTACTCCCTCACGCTGTCTACCAGCTTTGTTAACCCTTTCACTTCCACACCCTGTCTACATCTTCCTAACCCTTTCACTCCCTCGCCCTG
>JAPXFY010000014.1:59944435-59946935 GCA_030674185.1 Monoplex corrugatus | reverse complement strand
ACAAACATGTACAGTTTGTACAACAGTGAATGGCTCAGAGACAGACTGGTCCAGTTGTCAAAACCAAGTGATTGGAGAGAGACTGGCCTGTTTTCTGAGCCGTTCATGGTTACTTAACCCTTTCACTTTTTCTTCCTGTTCACGAGTATTTATGATGAGTGTGAGGGAATGAAAGTGTTAATTTTTGTTTTTTGTTAAAGGGGAAGGGAGGCTTGGAGGACTGAGCATGTGGGCCTTTCATTGGTGGCTCCATGGCTGACAGTCCTAATTCATGCCTGGTTTTGTTTTTTGTTTTGTTTGTTTGTTTGTGTTTGTTTGGGTTTTTTTTAACCTCATGATTGTAGATAAACGTTACTGTCACTTTTGGCTATTAAAGGTATGCAACTCCCTTCTACGCTTGTCCTGTTGTCTGTGATGTGATAGCAGTTTCCCTTGTCTGTATTTTTTTTTCTCTCTCTTCTTCTTCTTGTCTCTCAGATAATAAGACTAAATGGTACTAGTAAGCATCTCCTACACTGATCATGTCTTAACCCTTTGATTCTCGCATCCTGTCCACCAGCATCCTGCATTGTCAATCATGTTAGCAAAGCAAATTCTTAACCCTTTGACTCCCTCACTTTATCCATCAGCTTTCTCAGGAAGATGGTGGTAGGATGAGGGAGTCAAAGAGTTAAGTTTTTTTTGCAATCGGCGGATAGAGTGCAGAAGTCAAAGGGTTACGTTTTTGGAATAGGCGGATAGGGTGCGGGAGTCAAAGGGTTACGTTTCCTCCCCCCCCCCCCCCCCCCCGCTGTTGAAGTATTGTGTATGTTTTGAAACGGTTACAGCCCTGCTATGGCTCTAAGCAGTCGGCTGGGCTTTTAAGCAAAAAATAACAGTAAGTGAGGAAAGCGTGCAAGACCATTCAGCAGCACAGAGACCCCCTAACAATGACCTCACAACAGTAGGGTAAAGAAACAAGGATGATAATTATGGCCACGCCACACGATGTAGTGGCCTGGTTAATGTTATTGTTGTGGTGTTAAGTCCAGCCGACTGCACAAAGCCATCCTTGTTAATGTTATTTTTGTTTAAATTAAACACCAACCGACTGCACAAAGCCTTATCGGGCTTATAATCATCTCAAAAGGTACACCCACTGACCATAATCTGGAAAAGAAAATTAAGCTCGCATACTAATGCATTCTCGCACATAATCTAAGGATTGTCCCTGGCGTTGACCACTCCGTCCAGTTTATCACCGGAATGCCAATGTAAAAGTAACTAAAGGACACTGAAATGTACATGAAAACTTGCCTATTGTACCTATTGCTTCTGCACATCACATTTCCTTTGAGCCAAAAATGTACTTAATAATACACGCACCCTTTATCCTAATAAAACAAATATAGGACTATAGAATATAACTAAATTGGTGAATGGACCAGCAAGGCAGAAATGACAAGAAGAGACGACAGAAAACAAAGGAACAAAGCAAAAACAAAGAGTGACAGAAAAGAGGAAATTTCTAGCGCAGAACTTACAGAAGGTGGGGACACTATTCATACTGAAAGAGCCTCCGGCATCCCCAAGGGGTGGGTGGTGGAGGCTTGTTAAAAACCACGTCACATGCTCATGAACATAATTTATCGTCTGATCTGCGTCACCCTTATTTCCTCAACCAAATCCTCCACCCGAGATAAACAAACAAAAGAATTAGGAATTTCTTCAGTGGGGTTCATCCCACTCGGACAATTCCATATACGCTCCACCCAAATCTGTCAGTAGTTATTTGGCAGACTCCCAGAGCCTGCGCAAAATCCTGTGCATTGGCAAGGTCTTGAAATAGTAAAGGGGAAGGGACCTATAAAATAATAAGCTGACACCACCAGAATGATAGAAACATCAAGATGGGCAGAGAACAGACCAGTGGACCTATGAAACAGTAAGCTGACACCACCAGAATGATGGAAACATCAAGATGGGCAGAACAGACCAGTGGACCTATGAAACAGTAAGCTGACACCACCAGAATGATAGAAACATCAAGATGGGCAGAGAACAGACCAGTGGACCTATGAAACAGTAAGCTGACACCACCAGAATGATGGAAACATCAAGATGGGCAGCCAACAGACCAGTGGACCTATAAAATAATAAGCTGACACCACCAGAATGATGGAAACATCAAGATGGGCAGCCAACAGACCAGTGGACCTATCAAACACTAAGCCGACACCACCAGAATGTTGGAAACATTAAGATGGGCAGTGAACAGACCAGTGGACTTATGAAACAGTAAGCTGAAACCACCAGAATGATGGAAACATTAAGATGGGCAGCCAACAGGCCAGTGGACCTATAAAACACTAAACTAAACTAACACCACCAGAATAATGGATACATTAAGATGGGCAGTGAATAGGCCAGTGGACCTATGAAACAGTAAGCTGACACCACCAGAATGACGGAAACATTAAGATGGGCAGCCAACAGGCCAGTGGACCTATGAAACAGTAAG
>JAPXFY010000014.1:59936935-59939435 GCA_030674185.1 Monoplex corrugatus | reverse complement strand
TCCAGCATTTTTGAAATATGTCATGTAGCAAAATTATAAAATTTTCTGGTAAATTTTTCAGCATCTCATTGGAAATTGCATCTAGTCCAACTGACGTTTTTTTACTTGGAAGGGACTGAATGGCATCTTTTAATTCTTGAAGTGTGAGTGATGCATTCATGTAGTGAGTATTATCAGAGGCAGGATCCTTATATACATCTTTCTTTTCTTCTCGTTCCCTATAGTCTCTACTAGAGACAGGAAGTCCTTCTACACGACAGGTCTCAGCAAACACGTCTGCAAAAGCTTCTGCTTTTTCCAGTGAGCTAGGAAAAGGGTTATTTTCTAGCTTTACTGGAATTGATGGCAACTTAATCCCGTTTTTCATTAATTTTAGTTTTTCCCAAATCTTTATCATGTCTTTGTGGTCATTTACTTCACATTTACAAAAAGACGTCCAGTGTTGTTCTTTGGCTTGCTCTATGATTCTGTTACACTTAATGTTGGCACTTTTCATCGCTGTATGATTTTCAGGTGACCTGTTTGCTAAATAGATTTTGTATTTTTCTTTCTTTTCGTTCACTGCCTTTTGACAATCCTCATTCCACCAGACATTTCCATGATGTTTTCCTATTTTCGACACTGTAAGTTTTGGAATTGAAATGTTAGCAGCTCTTAACAGTGAGTTACAGAAAACTTCGTACATGTCGTTTATGTTCATTGCTTCAGATAGATCTGTTTTTGTCTTTTCAAGGATTGCCTTAAAACTGATCCAGTCTGCGTTTTTATAATTAAACTTGGGTAAACTATCTTGTGGCATGGCGTCTATTTTAGTAGTATGGTTTAGGGTAAGACGTATGGGGATGTGATCTGATCCCAACAAGTCATCCTCTGTTTGCCACGTGGCGTTTGGGGCTAGGGATGGTGAGATTAAAGTGAGGTCGATAGCTGTGGGTCTGTGGGTTGGTATATCGGGGATCCGGGTAACGTGTCCGTTGTTAAGTAAATATAAATTGGAATCTACAATATTTTCGATCAACCTGTTGCTTGTTATGTTTGTGCAATACTTTTCCCAAAATGGGGCATGTGCATTAAAATCACCTCAAATTATCCACTTGTCATCCTGATCTTGAAAGTGTCTTAACCATTCAGTGTTCACAGAATCTGGGCCTCTTGGTAAGTATACAGAGGCCATATTCACAACTAACGATGAGGAAAATTTTATAATGATTGCACATGATGAAATAAATGCGGTAGATTTAGGTACTGGCGATGTTCGTTCACAATAGTTCAGTCCTTCCCGAATGTATATAGCTGTTTGTACACGGCCACCGTCATTTACAGAGTCACATATTGGTGGATAATAAAAACCGGATATTTTAGGTAATTTGGTTTTGATGGTATTCAGCGACTGTAGAAGCATGACATGGACGTTTTTAGAAGAGAGATAGTTACTCAAATATGAGATGTTTTTAACAATGGAACGAGTGTTCCACTGAAAAATGTTGATATCACTTACAACACACGTCTTCATGAGGAACGGTTGATAAACTTTAGAACAATATGGTAAGTTTAGATAATTCAATATTCATTTAACTTGGAATCAAAAGGTACAAATAGCATAAAAACGAAGTAGGTAAACAAGTAAATAATTAAGTAAAACAATATAGTTGAGAGCTGAACGAAGAGGAACTGAATCTGGGCTGAATCTAAAATGACCAGGGAGAGAAGAAAAATTGAGAGTGGAAGCCGGGTCTTTGTTGATGTCGTTGCCGGTTTGATCTCCTCCTCGGTTTTTCCCAGAAGAGCTGATGGATTTGCCTCCCTAAGTTTCTGGCCAGAACGCTTGCCCCTCTGGTGGTTGGATGGACGTCGTCCTGGCTGACTTGAGTGTGACTGATAGTTTGGAGATTATCATTGTTGACATAGTTGACACTTGCTGCTTTTAGGAGTCGCGCTTTTGTCAGGGCATTAAGAAGCTCTCTTTTTACGTTTAGGTGTTTGTCCCTCACAGGAGCGACCTGACTGACCACTACCTTTGCTTTCAGAAATTGTGTGTTGATGATTTTCACACATATTTCTAGGTTTATGCTGCATTCAGTGGGCTCCTTTGTTTTCAAATCTGTAATCCCCACATGTAGAACAACACAGTCAGGTTCAGGTGTCAGTTCTTCTTTCGATTTTTCAATGGCTGTCTTACAGTCGTCGATGGTACGGATTTTTCTCGTTGCCACCTGAAAACCGTAAGAACAGCCCAGTCTCTTTCCATCCACTTTATTTAGGACGGAGTCGTGGATGATAAGGACACGTGGAAGAATATTAGATTTCAATCTGGAATGTGCAGATGATACCGCTGTTTTGACGTCACGGTGAGGTTTTGTAGAGGCGTCTGGTCTTTGTTTGACGTCATTTTTCCTTCCTTTAGGTGTTTTTTCCTGATCTTTCAGTTTTGGAGGTTGAGCCGCGCATTCCGCATAGGAGGTGAATTTGTCCATCGGTGACATGGTGGAAAAATCACCGT
>JAPXFY010000014.1:59919435-59926935 GCA_030674185.1 Monoplex corrugatus | reverse complement strand
TTTCTGATATTGCATGACAAACAAGGGCAGACTAGTCACCATACATCTTATCATATTTGTATTTTAAGGCCATGACAATTGTCTGTAACATTGCATGACAAACAAGGGCAGACTAATCACCGATCATTTAAGTAATTTCCAACCCATTGTCTCTAAAATTGTAAGATCAAAAAGAATGTCAGTATGGCTAGACCATCATGCTTGTTTTCTTACTAAAGACAGGGAAACCTTTGAACAAGTCAGAAGGCGGCGTTGTGACAAGTCTTCCATCTTCTGTTTTTTTAATTTTTTTTATCTCCTTTGTTTGAAAAAAGAGATGATTTCATATTGGTCGGAAAAAAGGTGTGTGTGTTATGTGCGTGTGCGTGTGCGTGTGCGTGTGTGTGTGTGTGTGTGTGTGTGTGTGTGTGTGTGTGTGTGTGTGTGCGTGTGTGTGTGTGTGTGCTGTGTGTGTGTGTGTGTGTGTGTGTGTGTGTGTGTGTGTGTGTGTGTGTGTGTGTGTAGTGTAGTGTATATGTGTGTGAGTGTATGTGCCTGTGTGTGTTTGAGTGTGTGTATTTGGTGTGAGCGTATATGTACGTGTGTGTGTGTATGTGTGTGTACGTGTATGCATGTGTGTATGTGTGTGTGTACGTGTATATATGTGTGTATGCGTATGTGTATGTGTGTGTATGTATGTGTGTGTATGCGTGTGTGTGTGTGTGTGTGTGTGTGTGTGTGTATGTATGTATGTGTGTGTGTGTGTGTGTGTGTGTCTGTGTGTGTGTATGCGTGTGTGTGTGTCCAAAATGTGTGGACACTGTTTTTTCAGCTCTTTATTAATTTGGATCAATAAGATGCTTTGTTGAGGTGTCACAAAAGGGTAAGAGTACGGCCAAGTTGAAGGTCTCACAGACCAAAAGTATACTTAAAATCAGCAGTTTTGGAGTAAGGTGTGTGAATGGGACTTTCTTATGAACCTCTGACAATACATTTATAATCTGTTTTCGCTGTTGTGACAATCTACCATTGTCCTCAATGTACGTCAAAAGATATTTCACATGAAGTTTTGTCAACGTTAAAATGAAAGATATTCTGAAACCATCTGTATCTTCATGATTCACCTTCATCTTTACCCTTCACCTATGCCAGAATCTTGAAGACCGTTGGGGCGCCACAGAAGACTTTCGCAACCAGCTTCCTCCACTTGTCCCGGTTCTCAGACGCTCTTAGGCAAGTTGCTGAGTGTGAGACCAGTCCATTCACTGACGTTGTACTCCCATATCTTTCTCTGTCTTCCTCTCCTTCTGCCTCCTCGCACTGTTCCTTGTAGAATGGTTTTGGCAAGTCCTGTTAATCTTGATACATGACCATACCATCTCACTTTCTTCATGATTACACTGTCGGAAATGAAAAAAGAAAAGTCCAAGATTTCAGAAATCGAGTTTCCACACAAGCTTGAGAATAGCAGTTGTTTTCTACACTGATATCAACATTTTTCCTGAATCATGTGTCTGTTGATGTCAACGGCTTGGCATAAAGCGGCAAATGGAATAGCACCACAGTTTAACAATAATGTGCTCCAGAATAACATCACAGTATATAAATTGTGTGGTTGGGAATTGTACCACAGAGTAACAATGGTGTGGTTCAGAATAGCACCACAGTATAACAACGGTGTGGTTCAAAATAGCACCACAGTATAACAATGGTGTGGTTCAGAATAGCACCACAGTATAACAACGGTGTGGTTCAGAATAGCACCACAGTATAACAATGGTGTGGTTCAGAATAGCACCACAGTATAACAACGGTGTGGTTCAAAATAGCACAAAACTTAACAATGGTGTGGTTCAGACTAACACCACAGTATAACAATGGTGTGGTTGGGAATAACACTCAGCGTAACAATGGTGTGGGTGGGATTAGCACTCAGCATAACAATGGTGTGATTGGAAATAGCATCACAGTATAACAATGGTGTGGGTGGATTAGCACTCAGCATAACAATGGTGTGATTGGAAATAGCACCACAGTATAACAATGGTGTGGTTCAGAATAGAAATACAGTATAACAATGGTGTGGTTCAGAATAGCACCACAGTATAACAATGGTGTGGTTGGGAATAGCATCACAGTATAATAATGGTGTGGTTCAGAATAGAAATACAGTATAACAATGGTGTGGTTCAGAATAGCATCACAGTATAACAATGGTGTGGTTCAGAATAGCACCACAGTATAATAATGGTGTGGTTCAGAATAGCACCACAGTATAACAATGGTGTGGTTGGGAATAGCATCACAGTATAACAATGGTGTGGTTCGGAATAGCATCACAGTATAACAATGGTGAGGATGAGAATAGCATCACAGTATAACAATGGTGTAGTTCGGAATAGCATCACAATATAACAATGGTGAGGATGGGAAGAGCATCACAGTATAACAATGGTGTGGTTCGGAATAGCATCACAATATAACAATGGTGAGGATGAGAATAGCATCACAGTATAACAATGATGTGGTTCGGAATAGCATCACAATATAACAATGGTGTGGTTCAGAATAGCATCACAGTATAACAATGGTGAGGATGAGAATAGCATCACAGTATAACAATGCTGTGGTTGGGAATAGCATCACAGTATAACAATGCTGTGGTTGGGAATAGCATCACAGTATAACAATGGTGTGGTTGGGAATAGCATCACAGTATAACAATGCTGTGGTTGGGAATAGCATCACAGTATAACAATGGTGTAGTTCAGAATAGCATCACAGTATAACAATGGTGTGGTTGGGAATAGCATCACAGTATAACAATGGTGTAGTTCAGAATAGCATCACAGTATAACAATGGTGTGGTTGGGAATAGCATCACAGTATAACAATGCTGTGGTTGGGAATAGCATCACAGTATAACAATGGTGTAGTTCAGAATAGCATCACAGTATAACAATGGTGTAGTTCAGAATAGCATCACAGTATAACAATGGTGTGGTTCAGAATAGCATCACAGTATAACAATGGTGTAGTTCAGAATAGCATCACAGTATAACAATGGTGTGCTTCAGAATAGCACCACAGTATAACAATGGTGTGTTTCAGAATAGCACCACAGTATAACAATGGTGTGGTTCAGAATAGCACCACAGTATAACAATGGTGTGGTTGGGAATAGCACCACAGTATAACAATGGTGTGGTTGGGAATAGTATCACAGTATAACAATGGTGTGGTTGGGAATAGCACCACAGTATAACAATGGTGTGGTTGGGAATAGCACCACAGTATAACAATGGTGTAGTACAGAATAGCACCACAGTATAACAATGGTGTGGTTGAGAATAGTGCCACAGTATAACAATGGTGTGGATGAGAATAGTGCCACAGTATAACAATGGTGTAGTACAGAATAGCATCAGAATATAACAATGGTGTGGTTCAGAATAACACCACAGTATAACAATGGTGTGGTTCAGAATAACACCACAGTATAACAATGGTGAGTTTGGGAATAGCATCACAGTATAACAATGGTTTTCTACACTGATATCAACATTTTTCCTGAATCATGTGTCTGTTGATGTCAACGGCTTGGCATAAAGCGGCAAATGGTGTGATTCAGAATAGCAACACAGTATAACAATGGTGTGGTTCAGAATAGCATCATAGTATAACAATGGTGTGGTTGGGAATAGCATCATAGTATAACAATGGTTTTCTACACTGATATAAAACACAATGTTTCTCTCTGACTTTGATCAACTTCTTGATTACTACTGTCTCTTACCTGGAAATCTCATCATTCTAGGTGACATCAATGTCCACTATGACAACACTCACCGTTATGACACAAGACATATCATCAACTCTCTGTCCAATCACAATATGAACCAACCCATCAAATAGGTCACATTCTTGATTGGATCATTTCTCGTGATCACCACAATTCAGCTACTGATAACTGCTTAGTTCTTTCTACCCGTCTAACTTCAGCCCTTCCATCTGACCACTCTGAAATTCTCTGTTCTCTTGACATTCCTCCTCCTTCCCGTACCATGCGCACAGTGACTCGACGCAATCTCAAATCTATCGACCTCTCCACATTTTCATCTGTTGCCTTCCGTCTCCTTTCTGAAAAGTCACATAACCTTGCCGATGAATTCTACACTACTCTCCACCATCTTCTGGACACTCATGCTCCAGCCACAACCCGTCTTTTACCTGACCGCCCCCCTACCCCCTGGCTCACTCATGAGATTGCCTGTGCAAAACGTGCCCGCCGCAGAGCAGAGCGCCGCTGGTGCAAATTCAAACTCACCATACATAGGCAACTTTTCCAAGCCTCTAAAACAAAAGTATCCACCCTCATTGCATCTGCAAAAACAAACTATTTCCAAACCTAAATCCTGAATGCCTCTTCTTCAAAAGAACTCTTTACAACCATGAATCATCTCCTTGGCACACGAAGAGATTTACCTCTCCCAACAAAACACACAAATGAAGAACTCCCATCTGTATTCTCCAAGTATTTCACCACCAAAATACAAACTCTTCGTGACAGGCTTGACAGGACACCCTGTCAACCATGCCCACCTGACCCTTCCTTCTCTGGCACACCTCTTACTACTCCTACCCCAGTCTCACAAGAAGAAATTTTCAACACAATCAGATCCATGTCGTTCAAAACCTGCGAACTGGATCCTCTTCCAGGTTCTCTCTACTCTGACTGCCTCCCTACGCTCCTCCCATTCATCACTGACATCATCAACACTTCTCTCCAAACTGGAACTGTCCCAGATTCTTTCAAGTCTGCTATTGTTCACCCTCTCCTCAAGAAACACAATTTAGACCCAAATGAACTGAAAAATTACCGGCCTATCTCTAATCTCTCTTTCTTGTCAAAACTGCTTGAAAAAGTTGTCCTCAACCAACTGAACTCTCACCTGTCTGCCAACAATCTCCTCAATCCTTTCCAGTCAGCCTACCGCCAGTGCCATAGCACTGAAACTGCCCTACTACACATTCTCAACAATCTCCTCCTTGCAACTGATACTGGCAAAGTCTCTCTCCTCACACTCCTTGATCTGTCTGCAGCCTTTGATACCATTGATCATGGTATTCTCCTTTCTAGACTTCATCATACTTTTGGCATCTCTGACATTGCTCTCTCCTGGTTCACTTCTTATTTATCAAACAGAAAACAAACTGTTCTCATCAATGGCACTTACTCTCAACCTGCATACCTGACCTGTGGTGTTCCACAAGGATCTGTCCTTGGCCCTGTTCTTTTCACTCTTTACACCTCCCCCCTGTCCACCATCATCAACTCCCACTCTATAAAACACCACTTCTATGCTGATGACACCCAACTTCAAGACAGTGACTCACCTGACAATATACAGCGCCTCCTGACTCGCACCACTGAGTGTTACTCGGACATCAAAAATTGGATGACATACAACAAACTTCAGCTAAATGATGACAAGACAGAAGCTATCCTCACTGGCACCCGTCAGAAACTTTCTCAGCTGCCTCCTCTTTCTCTCCCATTATGTAACACATCAGTCCCAATTTCTGATTCAAGTAAAAACCTTGGTGTCTGCATTGACTCTACCCTCTCCATGAACAACTTTGTTTCTCAAACTGCCAGATCTTGCTACTATCACCTCCATCGTATAAGCCTGATCAGGAAGTATCTCTCTGTGGAAACAACTGCAAAACTCGTTCTCTCCTTCATAATGTCTCGCATTGACTATTGCAATTCACTCCTGTCCGGTCTTTCTGCCTCCACCACTCACATCCTACAGCGCATTCAAAACAATGCTGCACGCCTTGTACTCAAAAAAAAAAAGCTGACCACATATCTCCTCTCCTGGCACAACTTCACTGGCTCCCTGTATCAAAGCGCATACAGTACAAACTAGACACCATGTGCTACAAAAGCCTCAATAACGCAGCCCCCGATTACCTGTCAAGCCTACTTGAGATCTATGTTCCCTCACGTACCCTCCGCTCTGCCTCCGATCCTCTGACTTTTCGCTTTCCACGCACTAAGCTCAATACCTATGGTCCACGAGCCTTCTCTGTTTCTGGTCCGCTCTCCTGGAACAAACTTCCTCTCTCAGTCCGTCAGCAACCTACTTTTGTCTCCTTCAAGTCCGCTCTCAAAGCTCACCTTTTCTCCTCTGCATAAAATCCTGACCTCACTCAATCCCCTCTGCAGCCTGTCTCCACTCGGAGGGGAAACACATTGCAATATATAATTGTATATAATATGCTCTCTATAATTTTCCATTGTTTTTATTCTTTCTCCCCATTTATAGCCGTGTGTGTGTGTGTGTGTGTGTGTGTGTGTGTGTGTGTGTGTGTGTCCGTGGGTGCGTGTGTGTGCGTGCGTGCGTGCGTGTGTGTGCGTGCGTGCGTGTGTGTGTGTTTCAGCGCTTAGATTTGATTTTATCAAGATTTTGCGCTATGTAAATATTGTAATTATTATTATTATTATTATTATTAATAGCATCACAGTATAACAATGGTGTGGTTGGGAATAGTACCACAGTATAACAATGGTGTGGTTGGGAATAGCACCACAGTATAACAATGGTGTGGTTGGGAATAGCATCACAGTATAACAATGGTGTGGTTGGGAATAGCACCACAGTATAACAATGGTGTGGTTGGGAATAGCACCACAGTATAACAATGGTGTGGTTGGGAATAGCATCACAGTATAACAATGGTGTGGTTGGGAATAGCATCACAGTATAACAATGGTGTGGTTCAGAATAGCATCACAGTATAACAATGGTGTGGGTGGGAATAGCACCACAGTATAACAATGGTGTGTTTTGGAATACCACCACAGTATAACAATGGTGTGTTTTGGAATAGCACCACAGTATAACAATGGTGTGGTTCAGAATAGCATCACATTATAACAATGGTGTGGTTCAGAATAGCATCACAATACAACAATGGTGTGGTCGGGAATAGCATCACAGTATAACAATGGTGTAGTTCAGAATAGCATCACAGTATAACAATGGTGTGGTTGGGAATAGCATCAAGTATAACAATGGTGTGGTTCAGAATAGCATCACAGTATAACAATGGTGTGTTTCAGAATAGCACCACAGTATAACAATGGTGTGGTTCAGAATAGCACCACAGTATAACAATGGTGTGGTTGGGAATAGCACCACAGTATAACAATGGTGTGGTTGGGAATAGCATCACAGTATAACAATGGTGTGGTTGGGAATAGCACCACATTATAACAATGGTGTGGATGAGAATAGTGCCACAGTATAACAATGGTGTGGTTGGGAATAGCACCACAGTATAACAATGGTGTGGATGAGAATAGTGCCACAGTATAACAATGGTGTGCTTCAGAATAACAACACAATGTAACAATGGTGTGGTTGGGAATAGCACCACAGAATAACAATGGTGTTGTGCAGAATAGCATCAGAATTTAACAATGGTGTGATTGAGAATAGCATCACAGTATAA
>JAPXFY010000014.1:59904435-59911935 GCA_030674185.1 Monoplex corrugatus | reverse complement strand
AATGGTCCATCACATAAGTAACTAACAGTTAATAAGTCTATCATAAGAACATAACATAAGTTAATGTTATGATCCTATCACATAAAGATGAACATAAACAGTGTTAATGTAATGGTCCTATCACATAAAGATGAACATAAACATTAACATTAATGTTATGATCCTATCACATAAAGATGAACATAAACATTAACATTAATGTTATGATCCTATCACATAAAGATTAACATAAACATTAACATTAATGTTATGATCCTATCACATAAAGATGAACATAAACAGTGTTAATGTAATGGTCCTATCACATAAAGATAAAACATTAACATGTTAATGTTATGGTCCTATCACATAAAGATGAACATAAACACTTAATGTAATGTTATGATCTATCATATAAAGATAACATAAAACAAGCGTTAATGTAATGGTCCTATCACATAAAGATTAACATAAACATAACTTAATGTTATGATCCTATCACATAAAGATGAACATAAACAGCGTTAATGTAATGGTCCTATCACATAAAGATGAACATAAACATTCAACGTTAATGTTATGATCCTATCACATAAAGATGAACATAAACAGCGTTAATGTAATGGTCCTATCACATAAAGATTAACATAAACATTAACATTAATGTTATGATCCTATCACATAAAGATGAACATAAACAGTGTTAATGTAATGGTCCTATCACATAAAGATTAACATAAACATTAGCGTTAATGTTATGATCCTATCACATAAAGATGAACATAAACAGTGTTAATGTAATGGTCCTATCACATAAGGATTAACATAAGCATTAATGTTAATGTTATGATCCTATCACATAAAGATTAACATAAACATTAACGTTCATGTAATGATCCTATCACATAAAGATTAACACAAACCATGCTGTGGACATTAACGGTGATGTAATGATCCTGTCACATAAAGATTGATATAAACAACGCTGTGGACATTGATGTCCCTGTAATGATCATGTCATGTAACAGATTTAATTTATAATCCTGACACACTTGATAGTGTCTGCCATCCTCCACATAATCTGTCAACATGCTTTGTGTGAATGAAATTCTTGCTTTACGGACGTTCCCAAACACGTGGCGGAAATACCCAAGTTTATCTCATAAATCTTTCTGCATAAGGATTACCTGAACGGCGTTATACACAGTCACATTGATTTAATGATTCCGTTGACATGAACATCAGTTTAACAATCCTGTTGATATCAATGTAAATCATCCTGTCATTTACCATGTCCTCTTCATCCCTGTTTATGTTCCGTCCCCTTACAAGCCGCCTGAGGGTGAAACATCATCAAGAGACGAACAGGGGTAGGGGGGTGGGGGTGGGGATCTATAATAAGCGAGGGACTTGATCCGCCCTTTTATTTACGACATGAGAATCTGTTACAGTCTGGCGTTTGTTTTGATCTTAGATCCGATTTCAATAATAATTATCAAGTCATCGGCTCGTAGCTTCCCTATGTCCTCGTCGCTGGCTCAGGAAAAACAGTTTCAAAGGGCGTCAAAATGAAAGCTGCTCCCCCTGGTGGCGGCTTAGAAGCCGCGCTTTGATCCGATTTTGAATAATAAAGTCATCACGAGATCCTGCCAAATCGCGACATGGTAGAAAAATGGTTGCAAGGTGTCAAAATGGAACTTGCCTTACAAGGGGGTGTAGGAGCCCACTGATCTTCAGTTTTATGAGAGGAATGTGATCAGTTGGCAGGTGATGAGGTGGATGCAAAGGATTTGGGTTACAAGGGGAGTACATACGGGTCAAATACGGAAATGTTCTAGCTGGAAGGTAACTGAATTTTCTGTACTTCTTTTTTGTCTGTGTGACCTTTGGTCTCTCTTTCCTTTACTTTTAGTCGTTCTTGTTTCCTTTATCTTTTTCTTCTTTCTTCACCATTTTTTGTTTTTTTGTTTTTTTGTTTTTTGTTTTATTTTTTTTTGTTTTTCTGTTTTTGCTTTTTCTCTCCTTCCCCTTCTATGTTTCTTTTGTTCAAACATTCCTTTTGTCTTTTCCAGTTTGTTCTCTCAATATACACATATTTTACACAGGTCGGCTGGCTCTTTGGATACAGCAGTAGATTCAAGATCTTGAGTTCATTTCTAGCCCATAATATAACTGGCTGCTTTTCTGCCTGCCTTCATGTCCCAATCATTTCAGTGATGTTTCAAATGACCTGTTCCCTTCCCATTTCAAGACCATGCCACAACTTTTACGCTGGCTCAAGGAGTATGCCAAGTAACCTCTGACAGATCTGGGAAGGGCAGATAAAGAATTGTCTGAGTGTGATGAATACTTTCTGAATAAACACCAGTCAAACTAAGAATGTACTTAAGTTCAGAGATAAAAGGAGAAATGGAGATTTTAAAAAGAAGGGAATGCAGACAGAATTAGTGATGACTGAAGCTAAAAAAAAATACGGCAATTTCTACAAAAGAAAAACAACAACAATAACACCACCACCAATACAACACACACACACACACACACTCACGCACGCACAGAGAGAGAGAGAGAGAGAGAGAGAGAGGAGAGAGAGGGGAGAGAGAGAGCGTAAATATTTAACAATAACAAAAAACAATCAGGCAAAATGCACTAAACAAAATCAAACTAAAATGAAACAAGCTCGGTCATTCTAAGAAGAAAAGAGATCTTTTTTTTCACAATACGCATCTCCTCTTTGCAGAGAGGAAAATGTCGAACATTCAACTAGCTAAAGTGATAAACTAACGAAACTCATTCTGTCAGAAAGGCAGAAGCCAACATCACATTTAGTGATTGAAAAACTGACAAAACATAAAGAAGAAAGAGACATGAAAGGCAAGTGAAACAAGATACAACAAAGTCAAACACGACAGAACATTGAAGAAATAGAAAACAGAAGACAAAGCCAAAGGACAATGAAATGAACACAGACACAGTGTGATCAAAGCCTGTTCACCTTTGAGACAGAAGATTCTTTTCATTGAAGTGGATCAGATGTTAGAGACGGTTAGCACGTGCCTGTGACTTGTAGCTGACAAAGAAAGATCTGACACACAGGATGAAAGACAGCCAAGATAAGAGGAGAAGAAGGAAGAGGAGGAGGAGAAGAAAAAGAAAGAAAAAAAGAAAAAGAGGAAGAAGAAGAAGACGAAGAAACAGAAGAAATGGAAGAAGAAGAAACAGAAGGAGAAGAAGATGAAGAAGAAGAAGATGATGAAGAAACAGAAGGAGAAGAAGGAGAAGAAGAAGATGACACAGAAGAAGAAGAAACAGAAGGAGAAGGAAGAAGAAGAAGGGGGAGGAGAAATAACAGAAGAAGAAGAAGAAAAGAAGTGGAAGAGCAGGAAGAGGAAGAAGAAGAAGGTGGAGGAGGAAGAGGAGGAGGAGAAGAAGAAGAAAAAAGAAGGAGAAGGAGGAGGAGAAAGAGGAGGACTAGAAGAAGAAAAAAAAGAAGAAGGAGGAGGAGGAGGAGGAAGAAGAGGAGAAGGAAGAGGAGGAGAAGAAGGAAGAGCAACAACAACAACAACAACAAGTCAATAAAATAATAAAAAGAAAGAGAAAAAAAAGACAACGAAAGAAAAGAAGAAAAATAAAACAAAGACAATAACATCAAAGCAAAGAACAAAAGAACACAGAGGAGACAGAGATAATGTTGTAGAAGACGCACACAAGGAGATCTGTGCTCTGGTCAGTTTGCTGTCGTCCTTTGTAGAACATTGCTTCTTGTCATACAAAAAATAAACAAACTTTTATCTATGTGTTGGTGAAATTGTTGTGCTGGTTCTTTTTAGCTTTTGTTTCCAGTCTCTTGTTACTCATTTAAACCAGTTATACACATAAACAGTTACTGCCTGTTTCTTTCTTGTGTTTGGTTTCAACTGGTTTGTTTTTTACGTAAAATGATACAATATTTATACCTACTGGTTATTAAAAGAGGAACCGTCTGCTGTGTTAATAACTTGGTATACGTCCATTTCAAATCATTGGTAACATGTTAATATTCATCTATTTTGCTAACTCACTGTTCTACGTTGCCTCTCTGTCACTATGCCAACATCACTCATTTCAGCTCTCCAACATTCCTCCAAACCCATTGAAACTGATAGCTCTGTGAGAGGCACCTCGGATTGAGACTGAGTAACAGGGCTGTACTGTCTGCTTAATGTCATCACATATCCTGGTGTCAACCAGGCCTGACATGTACAGACACATGCGGTGTTGGTCAGGAAATTTAAGCTGTATCCTCAGTGGTGGATCTGTGAAGTGGAAAAAAACAACAACAACAACAACAACAACCGTGTGGTCCCAGTTTTTCCAACTCACTAAGTCACAAAGCGTTTATATTACCAAGTTATGAGGTGTTATTATTATTACCGAGTTACAATATGTTATTATTGTTATCTAGCCACAACACGTTATCTTATTATTATTATTTCTATATTAATATTATTATTATTAATATTATTATGATATCAATATTATTATTATTATTATTATTATTCTTGTTGTTGTTGTTGTTGTTGTTACAAGTCACAAGGTATTATTATTACCAATTTACAATATGTCATTGTTATTGTTGAGCAACAATGGGTTATTATTATTGTTATTATTATTACTACCAGCTCACAAAGAATTATGATTATTACCAAGTGCCAAGGTATTATTATTATTATTGTTATTATCATTATCATCATCATCATTATCATCATTACAAAGTCAGAAGGTGTTATCAGTATTATTACTAACAAGTCACAAGGTGTATCTATTATTATTACCAAATCACAAACTGTTATTATTATTGTTATTACAAAGTCACAAGATACTATTATTATAACCAAGTCCGGCCAATAGAGAGATGAAGGAGGCCCAGAGTAAGGCAAAAGAGGTCTGAAAACTTTCAGTCTCTCTTGCTCTGGTATCTAGGCTGGACCTGGTTGGTGTGCGTTGTGTGGCAATGTTCCAGGGTTTGTTATCTCCCTACTTCATCATTTGGCTTTTAAACAAGGTAACTGATGACTTGGTTCAAATAGGTCATGCAGCAAATGGACAGCTCTCCCCCCCTCCCCCCTCCCCCCCCCCCCTGCTGCTTGGTGAAATGCTATCGAGTGGCATGGGAGCGTATGTAATTGTCCGTATAGTGATGAGGCATTGTTGCTGCGGGTCCCATCCAGCACTAAGTGTTCATTGTTAAAAATCTCAGACCTACAGGTGGAAACACATCGAGACAAGAAGGATGGGGATGGTAGCGCCATAAAATGGATTTAAAAACGTGAAAATGGTGTGGACATATTATATTGTATAAGACTCGAACGCAGGCGCTTGGTAGCATACAGTGGACAGAAACTGACCAGGACAATTCCCCTCTAGCAGAACAACCCCCACTAAGACAACATCCCACACTGGGATGGCTTCTCACTCATTAAGACAACTTTCCCCTCTCATTAACTTCTTCCTCAGGAATAACTTTCCCCTCTCAGATATTTCACCCCACCAAGACAACTTCCTACCTATTGAGACAACTTCCCACACTAGGACAACTTCCCCCTCATAGGACAACTTCTCCCACCAGCACAATGCCCCCTCTCATAGGACAGCTTCCCCCTTTAGGACAACTTCCCCCTCATAGGACAACTTCCTACTTCAGGACAACTTCCCCACTAGGACAGCTTGCCACACCAGAACAACTCCCCCCTCATAGGACAACTTCCCACACTAGGACAACCCCCTCTCTAGGACAACTACCTACTCATAAGACAACTTCCCCTACAAGGACAACGTCCCCCATGAAGACAACTTTTCCCATGAAGACAACTTCCTCCACTAGGACAACTACCTACTCATAGGATAACTTTCCCCACTAGGACATATTCCCCCCATGAAGACAACTTCCCCCATGAAGACAACTTCCCCCACTAGGACAATTACCTACTCATAGGACAACTTCCCCCACCAGGGGAACTTCCCCCACTAGGACAACTACCTACTCATAGGACAACTTCCCCCACTAGGGCAACTTCCCCCACTGGGACAACTTCCCCCACTAGGATAACTTCCTGTGCTAAGACAACTTCCCCCACTAGGACAACTTCCCCCACCAGGACAACTTCCCCCACTAGGACAACTTCCCCCACTAGGACAATTTCCCCTCTAGAACAACTTCCCTCATGAGGACAACTTCCCCTCTACCTCACTAGGACAACTTCCCCCACCAGGACAACTTCCCCCAGTAGGACAGCTTACCCCATTATGACAACTTCCCTTCTAGGACAACTTCCCCCTTCCAGGAGAACTTCCCTTCTCCACGACAACTTGCTGTAACCTCTGCAGGGCCAGGCAGTCAGACAAATCGATCTCTTCACGTCCTCCACCTCAAAAGAAAAACAATCACCTTGAACTCTTTGCAAGGGAGCTAATAACGCTCTCTGGACAACATTAACCCTTCCTGGTCTCTTCTGCTTCCACGCTTGAACTTTGACAGCGTTGTGGACCCTGAAAGAGTCAGGAAGCAGACCGTTTGTGCCCCAAGAAAGAAGACGGGCCGTTTGAAGGCGTCTTCCCCCTTCTTCCACCCTCTATGTCTGGCTGCAACATCAGAGACAAGACGTTGTTTCCCGCTCTGCCATTGGTCTCTTTCATGGTCTCTTTCATGTCGCGCATCGCCATTGGCTGAGAACGCTGGTGGTCAGAAACTGCTTCCGTTATGGAATGCTCATCCTCTCTTTTCCCCCTCCCGTTTGAACATGGTTTGTGCAAATTTCAAAAGGCTGGGTAGAGTGGGGATGATAGAGACAGAGACTGGATGAGTTACATTTACAGGGGGATCAGGAAGCTGGTGGATAGGATGAGGGAGTCAAAGGGTTACAGTTTTGCTTTGCTATCATTGAAGATAATGCAGGATGCTAGTGGATAGGGTGAGGGAGTCAAAGGGTTATGGTTTTGCTTTGCTATCATTGAAAATAATGCAGGATGCTAGTGGATAGGGTGAGGGAGTCAAAGGGTTAAAATGTTCCTTTGCTATCGTTGATGACGATGCAGGATGCAAGTGGATAGGATGAGGGAGTCAAAGGGTTAATATCACCTTCGATAGTCACAGTAAACAGGCAGGTAAACATCAGAGCTTTAGTCAGAAGGTCTGGGTTTAATCCTATCTGGACACATCTGCCCAGTGGGTAAAAAGAAAAATGGACATTTGTCCAGTCTCCCAGGTCAAAATGCGTGCAGACCTGCCAGTGCCTGAACTCCCCTTCATGTGCATATATGCTTGCAGAACGTCCAGTGTGCACACCAATGATTCTGTCAGCCATGTCAGTGTCTGGTGATCTGTGGAGACAGTAAAACACCCTGCATGCATGACGACTGAAGAGATATACTGTACAACAACACAGTGGAGTGTGGTCAGCTCACTTAACAGCTTGAGTTTTCCATGCTCCATGAAAAAGTCTGGTCATTAGTAATCTGCAGAGAGTTCAGTGAGTTTGGAGA
>JAPXFY010000014.1:59881935-59894435 GCA_030674185.1 Monoplex corrugatus | reverse complement strand
CATCCTAAGAATCAATGTTTAGTTACACAACACACCCATATCTCATCCTCGGAATCAATGTTTAGTTTCACCACACCCCCTTATCTTATCCTCAGAATCAGTGTTTAGTTTTACCACACCCCTTATCTCATCATCAGAATCAATATTTAGTTTCACCACACCCCCTTATCTCATCCTCAGAATCAATGTTTAGTTTCAACCACACCCCCTTATCTCATCATCAGAATAAATGTTTAGTTTCACCACACCCCCTTATTTCATCCTCAGAATCAATGTTTAGTTCACCACACCCCCTTATCTCATCCTCAGAATCGATGTTTAGTTTCACCACACACCCTTATCTCATCCTCGAGATCAAGGTTTAGTTTCACCACACTCCCTTATCTCATCCTCAGAATCAATGTTTAGTTTCACCACACCCCCTTATCTCATCCTCAGAATCAATGTTTAGTTTTACCACACCCTCTTATCTCATCCTCAGAATCAATGTTTAGTTTCACCACACTCCCTTATCCCATCATCAGAATCAATGTTTAGTTTCACAACACCACCCTTATCTCATCCTAAGATTCAATGTTTAGTTTCACCACACCACCTTATCTCATCCTCAGAATCAATGTTTAGTTTCACCACACTCCCTTATCTCATCCTAAGAATCAATGTTTAGTTACACCACACACTCTTATCTCATCCTCAGAATCAATGTTTAGTTTCACCACACACCCTTATCTTATCCTCAGAAACAATGTTTAGTTTCACCACACCCCCTTATCTCATCATCAGAATCAATGTTTAGTTTCAACACACTCCCTTATGTCATCCTCAGAATCAATGTTTAGTTTAACTACACCCCCTTATCTTATCCTCAGAATCAATGTTTAGTTACACCACACACCCTTATCTCATCCAAAGAATCAATGTTTAGTTACACAACACACCCTTATCTCATCCTCAGAATCAATGTTTAGTTTCACCACACCCCCTTATCTTATCCTCAGAATCAGTGTTTAGTTTTACCACACTCCCTTATCTCATCATCAGAATCAATATTTAGTTTCACCACACCCCCTTATCTCATCCTCAGAATCAATGTTTAGTTTCACCACACCCCCTTATCTCATCATCAGAATAAATGTTTAGTTTCACCACACCCCCTTATCTCATCCTCAGAATCAATGTTTAGTTTCACCACACCCCCTTATCTCATCATCAGAATCAATATTTAGTTTCAGCACACCCCCTTATCTCAGCCTCAGAATCAATGGTTAGTTTCACAACACCCCCTTATCTCATCCTCAGAATCAATGTTTAGTTTCACCACACCCCATTATCTCATCCTCAGAATCAATGTTTAGTTTCACCACACCCCTTATCTCATCCTCAGAATCGATGTTTAGTTTCACCACACACCCTTATCTCATCCTCGAGATCAATGTTTAGTTTCACCACACTCCCTTACCTCATCCTCAGAATCAATGCTTAGTTTCACCACACCCCCTTATCTCATCCTCAGAATCAATGTTTAGTTTTACCACACCCTCTTATCTCATCCTCAGAATCAATGTTTAGTTTCACCACACTCCCTTATCCCATCATCAGAATCAATGTTTAGTTTCACAACACCCTTATCTCATCCTAGGAATCAATGTTTAGTTTCACCACACCCCCTTATCTCATCCTAAGAATCAATGTTTAGTTACACCACACACTCTTATCTCATCCTCAGAATCAATGTTTAGTTTCACCACACTCCCTTATCTTATCCTCAGAAACAATGTTTAGTTTCACCACACCCCCTTATCTCATCATCAGAATCAATGTTTAGTTTCACAACACCCCCTTATCTCATCCTCAGAATCAATGTTTAGTTTTACAACACACCCTTATTTCATCATCAGAATCAATGTTTAGTTCACCACACCCCCTTATCTCATCCTTAGAATCAATGTTTAGTTTCACCACACCCCCTTATCTCATCATCAGAATCAATGTTTAGTTTCACCACACCCCCTTATCTCATCCTCAGAATCAATGTTTAGTTTCATCACACCACCTTATCTCATTCTGAGAATGAATGTTTAGTTTCACCACACCCCCTTATCTCATCCTCAGAATCAATATTTAGTTTCACCACACTCCCTTATCTCATCCTCAGAATAAATGTTTAGTTTCACCACACTCCCTTATCTCATCTTCAGAATCAATGTTTAGTTCCCCACACCTGCTTATCTCATCCTCAGAATCAATGTTTCGATACACCACACTCCCTTATCTCATCCACAGAATCAATGTTTAGTTTCACCACACTCCCTTATCTCATCCTAAAAATCAATGTTTAGTTTCACCACACACCCTTAGCACATCCTAAAAATCAATATTTAGTTTCACCACACTCCCTTATCTCATCCTAAAAATCAATATTTAGTTTCACCAAACTCCCTTATCTCATCCTCAGAATCAATGTTTAGTTCCCCCACACCTGCTTATCTCATCGTGAGAATCAATGTTTAGTTTCACCACACACCCTTATCTCATCCTCAGAATCAATGTTTAGTTTCACCACACACCCTTATCTCATCCTCAGAATCAATGTTTAGTTTCACCACTCCCCCGTATCTCATCCTCAGAATCAATGTTTAGTTTCACCACACACCCTTATCTCATCCTCAGAATAAATGTTTAGTTTCACACACACACCCTTATCTTATCCTCAGAATCAATGTTAAGTTTCACCACACCCCCTTATCTCATCCTCAGAATCAATGTTTCGTTTCACCATACCCCCTTATCTCATCCTCAGAATCAGTATTTAGTTTCACCAATCCCTTATCTCATCCTTAGAATCAATGTTTAGTTTCACCACACTCCCTTATCTCATCATCAGAATCAATGTTTAGTTTCACCACACACCCTTATCTCATCCTCAGAATCAATGTTTCGTTTCACCACACCCCCTTATCTCATCATCAGAATCAATGTTTAGTTTCACCACACCCCCTTATCTCATCCTCAGAATCAATGTTTAGTTTCATCACACCACCTTATCTCATTCTGAGAATGAATGTTTAGTTTCACCACACCCCCTTATCTCATCCTCAGAATCAATATTTAGTTTCACCACACTCCTTATCTCATCCTCAGAATAAATGTTTAGTTTCACCACACTCCCTTATCTCATCTTCAGAATCAATGTTTAGTTCCCCACACCTGCTTATCTCATCCTCAGAATCAATGTTTCGATACACCACACTCCCTTATCTCATCCACAGAATCAATGTTTAGTTTCACCACACTCCCTTATCTCATCCTAAAAATCAATGTTTAGTTTCACCACACACCCTTAGCACATCCTAAAATCAATATTTAGTTTCACCACACTCCCTTATCTCATCCTAAAAATCAATATTTAGTTTCACCAAACTCCCTTATCTCATCCTCAGAATCAATGTTTAGTTCCCCCACACCTGCTTATCTCATCGTGAGAATCAATGTTTAGTTTCACCACACACCCTTATCTCATCCTCAGAATCAATGTTTAGTTTCACCACACACCCTTATCTCATCCTCAGAATCAATGTTTAGTTTCACCACACACCCTTATCTCATCCTCAGAATAAATGTTTAGTTTCACCACACACCCTTATCTTATCCTCAGAATCAATGTTAAGTTTCACCACACCCCCTTATCTCATCCTCAGAATCAATGTTTCGTTTCACCATACCCCCTTATCTCATCCTCAGAATCAGTATTTAGTTTCACCAATCCCTTATCTCATCCTTAGAATCAATGTTTAGTTTCACCACACTCCCTTATCTCATCATCAGAATCAATGTTTAGTTTCACCACACACCCTTATCTCATCCTCAGAATCAATGTTTTGTTTCACCACACCCCTTATCTCATCATCAGAATCAATGTTTAGTTTCACCACACCCCCTTATCTCATCCTCAGAATCAATGTTTAGTTTCATCACACCACCTTATCTCATTCTGAGAATGAATGTTTAGTTTCACCACACCCCCTTATCTCATCCTCAGAATCAATATTTAGTTTCACCACACTCCCTTATCTCATCCTCAGAATAAATGTTTAGTTTCACCACACTCCCTTATCTCATCTTCAGAATCAATGTTTAGTTCCCCACACCTGCTTATCTCATCCTCAGAATCAATGTTTCGATACACCACACTCCCTTATCTCATCCACAGAATCAATGTTTAGTTTCACCACACTCCCTTATCTCATCCTAAAAATCAATGTTTAGTTTCACCACACACCCTTAGCACATCCTAAAAATCAATATTTAGTTTCACCACACTCCCTTATCTCATCCTAAAATCAATATTTAGTTTCACCAAACTCCCTTATCTCATCCTCAGAATCAATGTTTAGTTCCCCACACCTGCTTATCTCATCGTGAGAATCAATGTTTAGTTTCACCACACACCCTTATCTCATCCTCAGAATCAATGTTTAGTTTCACCAACACACCCTTATCTCATCCTCAGAATCAATGTTTAGTTTCACCACACCCCCGTATCTCATCCTCAGTATCAATGTTTACTTTCACCACACTCCCTTATCTCATCTTCAGAATCAATGTTTAGTTTCACCACACATCCTTATCTCATCCTCAGAATCAATGTTTAGTTTCACCACACCCGGTTATCTCATCCTAAGAATCAATGTTTGGTTTCACCACACCCCTTATCTCATCCTCAGAATCAATGTTTAGTTTCACCACACCCTCTTATCTCATCCTCAGAATCAATGTTTAGTTTCACCACACCCTTATCTCAACCTCAGAATCATTGTTTAGTTTCACCACACACTCTTATCTCATCCTCAGAATCAATGTATAGGTTCACCACCACCCCTTTCTCATCCTCACATTCAATGTTTAGTTTCACCACACCCCCTTATCTCATCCTCTGAGTCAATATTTTAGTTTCACCACACACCCTTATCTCATCCTCAGAATCAATATTTAGTTTCACCACACCCCCTTATCTCATCATCAGAATCAATGTTTAGTTTCACCACACACCTTTATTTCATCCTTAGAATCAATGTTTAATTTCACCACATCCCTTATCTCATCCTCAGAATCAATGTTTAGTTTCACCACACTCCCTTATCTAAACCTAAAAATCAATATTTAGTTTCACAACACTCCCTTATCTTATCCTCAGAATCAATGTTTAGTTCCCCCACACCCGCTTATCTCATCCTCAGAATCAATGTTTAGTTTCACCATACACATTATCTGATCCTAAAAATCAATGTTTAGTTTCACCACACCCTCTTACCTCATCCTCATATCAATGTTTAGTTTCACCACACACCCTTACTCATCCTCACAATCAATATTTAGTTTCACCACACACCCTTATCTCATCCTCAGAATCAATATTTAGTTTCACCACACCCCTTATCTCATCCTAGAATCAATGTTTAGTTTCACCACACCCTTATCTCATCCTAAAATCAATGTTTAGTTTCACCACACCGACTTATCTCATCATCAGAATCAATGTTTAGTTTCACCACACCCCCTTATCTAATCCTCAGAATCAATGTTTAGTTTCACCACACACCCTTATCTCATCCTAAAATCAATATTTAGTTTCACCACACCCTTTATCTCATCTTAGAAATCAATATTTAGTTTCACCACACTCCCTTATTTCATCCTCAGAATCTATGTTTAATTCCCCACACCCGCTTATCTCATCCTCAGAATCAATATTTAGTTTCACCACACACCCTTATCTCATCCTCAGAATCAATGTTTAGTTTCATCACACATCCTTATCTCATCCTCAGAATCAGTGTTTAGTTTCACCACACTCCTTATCTCATCTCGAGATCAATGATTTAGTTTCACCACACACTTATCTCATCCTCAGAATCAATGTTTAGTTTCAACACACCCTTATTTCATCGTAAGAATCAGTATTTAGTTTCACCACACTCCCTTATCTCATCCTCAGAATCATTGTTTAGTTTCAACACACCCCTTATCTCAAACTCACATTCAATGTTTAGTTTCACCACACACCCTTATTCATCCTCAGAATCAATATTTCGTTTCACCACACCCCCTTATCTGATCCTCAGAATCAATGCTTAGTTTCACCACATTCCCTTATCTCATCCTCAGAATCAATATTTAGTTTCACCCACACACCCTTATCTCATCCTAAGAATCAATGTTTAGTTACACCACACACCCTTATCTCATCCTCAGAATCAATGTTTAGTTTCACCACACCCCCTTATCTCATCCTCAGAATCAATGTTTAGCTACACCACAATCCCTTATCTCAAACTCATATTCAATGTTTGTTTACCACCCACCCTTATATCTCATCCTAAGAATCAATGTTTAGTTTCACCTCACCCCCTTATCTCATCCTCAGAATCAATATTTAGTTTCACCACACTCCCTTATCTCATCCTAGAATCAATGTTTAGTTTCACCACACAACATTAATTTCTCATCATCAGAATCAATGTTTAGTTTCATCACACCCCTTATCTCATCCTAAGAATCAATGTTTAGTTTCACCACACCCCCTTATCTCATCCTCAGAATCAATGTTTAGTGACACCACACTCCCTTATCTCATACTCAGAATCAATGTTTAGTTTACACCACACACTCTTATCTCATCCTCAGAATCAATGTTTAATTTCATCACATCCCCTTATCTCATCCTCAAAATAAATGTTTATTTCATCTCACCCCTTATCTCATCCTCAGAATAAATCATTAGTTTCACCACACCCCCTTATCTCATCCTCAGAATCAATGTTTAGTTACACCACACATCCTTATCTCATCATCAGAATCAATGTTTAGTTTTACCACACACCCTTATCTCATCATCAGAATCAATGTTTAGTTTCACCACACCGCCTTATCTCATTCTCAGAATCAATGTTTAGTTTTAACACACACCCTTATTTCATCCTCAGAATTAATATTTAGTTTCACCACACCCCCTTATCTCATCCTCACAATCAGTGTTTTGTTCCACCACACACCCTTATCTCATCCTTAGAGTCAATGTTTAGTTTCACCACACCTGCCTATCTCCTCAGAATCAATATTTAGTTTCACCACACCCCCTTATCTCATCCTCAGAATCAATATTTAGTTTCACCACACCCCCTTATCTCATCCTCAGAATCAATGTTTAGTTACACCACACACCCTTATCTCATCCTCGAGATCAATGTTTAGTTTCACCACACCCCCTTATCTCATCCTATGAATCAATGTTTAGTTTCACCACACCCCCTTATCACATCCTCAGAATCAATGTTTAGTTTCACCACACCCCCTTATCTCATCCTCAGAATCAATGTTTTGTTTCACCACACCCCCTTATCTCCACCTCACATTCAATGTTTAGTTTCACCACACACCCTTATCTCATCCTCGAGATCAATGTTTAGTTTCACCACACTCCCTTATCTCATCCTCAGAATCAATGTTTAGTTTAACCACAAACCCTTATCTCTTCCTCAGAATCAATGTTTAGTTTTACCACACCCTCTTATCTCATCCTCAGAATCAATGTTTAGTTTCACCACACTCCCTTATCTCATCCTCAGAATCAATGTTTAGTTTCACAACACATCCTTATCTCATCCTCAGAATCAATGTTTAGTTTCACCACACCCTCTTATCTCATCTTCAGAATCAATGTTTAGTTTCACCACACTCCCTTATCTTATCCTCAGAAACAATGTTTAGTTTCACCACATCCCTTATCTCATCATCAGAATCAATGTTTAGTTTCACCACACCCCCTTATCTCTTCCTCATAATCAATGTTTAGTTTCACCACACACCTTATCTCATCATCAGAATCAATATTTAGTTTCACCACACCCCCTTATCTCATCCTCAGAATTAATGTTTAGTTTCACCACACCCTTATCTCATCCTCAGAATCAATGTTTAATTCCCCACACTCGCTTATGTCATCCTCAGAATCAATGTTTAGTTACACCACACTCCCTTATCTCATCCTCAGAATCAATGTTTAGTTTCACCACACTCCCTTATCTAATCCTAAAAATAAATGTTTAGTTTCACCACACACCCTTATCTCATCCTAAAAATCAATGTTTAGTTTCAACACACTCCCTTATCTCATCCTAAAATCAATATTTAGGTTCACCACACTCCTTATCTCATCCTCAGAATCAATGTTTAATTCCCCACACCCGCTTATCTCATCCTAAGAATCAATGTTTAGTTTCACCACACACCCTTATCTCATCCTCAGAATCAATTTTTAGTTTCACCACACACCCTTATCTCATCATCAGAATCAATGTTTAGTTTCACCACATACCCTTATCTCATCCTCAGAATCAATATTTAGTTTCAACACATCCCCTTATCTCATCCTAAAAATCAATGTGTAGTTTCAGCACACACCCTTATCTTATTTTCAGAATCAATGTTTAGTTTCACCACACCTCCTTATCTCATCCTCAGAATCAATGTTTCGTTTCACCAAATTCCCTTATCTCATCCTCAGAATCAGTATTTAGTTTCACCACACCCCCTTATCTCATCCTCAGAATCAATATTTAGTTTCACCACTCTCCCTTATCTCATCCTAAGAATCAATGTTCAGTTTCACCACACCCCCTTATCTTATCCTCAGAATCAATGTTTCGTTTCACCAAACCCCATTTTCTATTCCTAAGAATCAATGTTTAGTTTCACCACACCCCCTTATCTCATCTTAAAAATCAATATTTAGTTCACCTCACCCCCTTATTTCATCCTCAGAATCAAGGTTTAGTTCCCCCACACCCGCTTATCTCATCCTCAGAATCAATGTTTAGTTTCACCACACATCCTTATCTCATCCTCAGAATCAATGTTTAGTTTCACCACACCCGCTTATCTCATCCTAAGAATCAATGTTTAATTTCACCACACTCCCTTATCTCATCCTAAAAATCAATATTTAGTTTCACCACACCCCCTTATCTCATCCTAAGAATCAGTATTTAGTTTCACCACACACCCTTATCTCATCCTCAGAATCAATGTTTAGTTTCACCAAACACCCTTATCTCATCCTCACATTCAATGTTTAGTTTCACCACACCCCCTTATCTCATCGTGAGAATCAATGTTTTGTTTCACCACACCCGCTTATCTCATGGTCAGAATCAGTGTTTAGTTTCACCACACACCCTTATCTCATCCTCAGAATCAATGTTTAGTTTCACCACAGATCCTTATCTCATCCTGAAAATCAATATTTAGTTTCACCACACTCCCTTATCTTATCCTAAAAAATCAATATTTAGTTTCACCACACCCCCTTATCTCATCCTCAGATTCAATGTTTAGTTTCACCACACACCCTTATCTCATCCTCAGAATCAATGTTTAGTTTCACCACACCCCCTTATCTCATCCTCAGAATCAATGTTTAGTTTCACCACACCCTTATCTCATCCTCAGAATCAATGTTTAGTTTCACCACACTCCCTTATCTCATCTTCAGAATCAATGTTTAGTTTCACCACACACCCTTATCTCATCCTCAGAATCAATGTTTAGTTTCACCACACTCCCTTATCTCATCCTCAGAATCAATATTTAGTTTCACCACACTCCCTTATCTCATCCTCAGAATCAATGTTTAGTTTCACCACACTCCCTTATCTCATCCTCAGAATCAATATTTAGTTTCACCACACACTCTTATCTCATCCTCAGAATCAATATTTAGTTTCACCACACCCCCTTATCTCATCATCAGAATCAATGTTTAGTTTCATCACACACCCTTATCTCATCCTCAGAATCAATGTTTAGTTTCACCACACTCCCGTATCTCATCCTAAAAATCAATATTTAGTTTCACAACACTCCCTTATCTCATCCTCAGAATCAATGTTTCGTTTCACCACACCCGCTTATCTCATCCTCAGAATCAATGTTTAGTTTCACCACACACTCTTATCTCATCCTAAAAATCAATGTTTAGTTTCACCACACCCTCTTATCTCATTCTCAGAATCAATGTTTAGTTTCACCACACCCCCTTATCTCATCCTCAGAATCAATATTTAGTTTCACCACACACACACTTATTTCATCCTCAGAATCAATATTTAGTTTCACCACACCCCCTTATCTCATCATCAGAATCAATGATTAGTTTCACCACACACCCTTATCTCATCCTAAAAATCAATGTTTAGTTTCACCACACAGACTTATCTCATCATCAGAATCAATGTTTTGTTTCACCACACCCCCTTATCTCATCCTCAGAATCAATGTTTAGTTTCACCACACACCCTTATCTCATCCTAAAAATCAATATTTAGTTTCACTACACACCTTCATCTCATTTTAAAAATCAATATTTCGTTTCACCACACTCCGTTATTTCATCCTCAGAATCAATGTTTAGTTCCCCCACACCCGCTTATCTCATCCTCAGAATCAATGTTTAGTTTCACCACACTCCCTTATCTCATCCTCAGAATCAATGTTTAGTTTCACCACACTCCCTTATCTCATCCTCACATTCAATGTTTAGTTTCACCACACTCCCTTATCTCATCCTAGAGAATCAATGTTTAATTCCCCACACTCGCTTATCTCATCCTCAGAATCAATGTTTAGTTACACCACACTCCCTTATCTCATCCTCAGAATCAATGTTTAGTTTCACCACACTCCCTTATCTCATCCTAAAAATCAATATTTAGTTTCACCACACTCCCTTATCTCATCCTAAAAATCAATATTTAGGTTCACCACACTCCCTTATCTCATCCTCAGAATCAATGTTTAGTTCCCCCACACCCGCTTATCTCATCCTCAGAATCAATATTTAGTTTCACACACACATCCTTATCTCATCCTCAGAATCAATGTTTAGTTTCACCACACCCGCTTATCTCATCCTAAGAATCAATGTTTAATTTCACCACACTCCCTTATCTCATCCTAAAAATCAATATTTAGTTTCACCACACCCCCTTATCTCATCCTCAGAATAAATGTTTAGTTTCACCACACTCCCTTATCTCATCCTAAGAATCAGTATTTAGTTTCACCACACACCCTTATCTCATCCTCAGAATCAATGTTTAGTTTCACCACACACCTTATCTCATCCTCACATTCAATGTTTAGTTTCACCACACCCCTTATCTCATCCTGAGAATCAATGTTTAGTTTCACCACACCCGCTTATCTCATCCTCAGAATCAATGTTTAGTTTCACCACACCCGCTTATCTCATCCTCAGAATCAATGTTTAGTTTCACCACACCCGCTTATCTCATCCTCAGAATCAATGTTTAGTTTCACCACACCCGCTTATCTCATCCTCAGAATCAATGTTTAGTTTCACCACAGATCCATATCTTATCCTGAAAATCAATATTTAGTTTCACCACACTCCCTTATCTTATCCTAAAAATCAATATTTAGTTTCACCACACCCCCTTATCTCATCCTCAGAATCAATGTTTAGTTTCACCACACCCGCTTATCTCATCCTCAGAATCAATGTTTAGTTTCACCACACACCCTTATCTCATCCTCAGAATCAATGTTTAGTTTCACCACACCCCCTTATCTCATCCTCAGAATCAATGCTTAATTTCACCACACCCCTTATCTCATCCTCATAATCAATGTTTAGTTTCACCACCACCCCGTATCTCATCCTCACATTCAATGTTTAGTTTCACCACACCCCCTTATCTCATCCTCAGAATCAATGCTTAATTTCACCACACCCCTTATCTCATCCTCAGATATCAATGTTTAGTTTCACCACCACCCGTATCTCATCCTCACATTCAATGTTTAGTTTCACCACACACCCCCCTTATCTCATCCTCAGAATCAATATTTAGTTTCACCACACACTCTTATCTCATCCTCAGAATCAATATTTAGTTTCACCACACCCCCTTATCTCATCATCAGAATCAATGTTTAGTTTCATCACCACACCCTTATCTCATCATCAGAATCAATGTTTAGTTTCACCACACCCCGTTATCTCATCCTCAGAATCAATGTTTAGTTTCACCACACTCCCTATCTCATCCTAAAAATCAATATTTAGTTTCACAACACTCCCTTATCTCATCATCAGAATCAATGTTTAGTTCCCCCACACCCGCTTATCTCATCCTCAGAATCAATGTTTAGTTTCACCACACACTCTTATCTCATCCTAAAAATCAATGTTTAGTTTCACCACACCCTTATCTCATTCTCAGAATCAATGTTTAGTTTCACACACACCCCCTTATCTCATCCTCAGAATCAATATTTAGTTTCACACAACACCCTTATTTCATCCTCAGAATCAATATTTAGTTTCATCACACCCCCTTATCTCATCCTAGAATCAATGTTTAGTTTCATCACACACCCTTATCTCATCCTAAAAATCAATGTTTAGTTTCACCACACAG
>JAPXFY010000014.1:59849435-59876935 GCA_030674185.1 Monoplex corrugatus | reverse complement strand
AAGAGACTGAACCAACCTCAATATTATATCTGAACTGCTTGATGGAGGACCTTGTCTGCTGCTGTGTCATTCCCCCTCCCCCTCCGCCCCTCCAATGACACACTTGTTACAAGATTAGAGGATAGTGATGAAAGTATTGGGTTTTTTTTTTTTTTTATTATCAAAACACGTTTTGTCTGTGTGACATACGTGAAATCCTCAGGGAAGGAATGGTAGACACAGGACAATAGATTGGTGGTGTTCCCTCTTCCAGCTGAGGCCACTGTTCCCTTTCTCTCCATTTCATGTGTACTGTTAGTTGACTTATTTTTTGCGAGGCATGGTAATGTCAGACTTCCATTTTCTGAAGGCCCTGGGTTCCATCCACCCAGGTACCTCCGTCTGGTGGATAAAGAGTGGAGATTTTTCAGATTTAACAGTGTCAAGATGCGTGCAGATCTGCCGTTTCCTACCCCCCACCCCTCCGTGTGTGTATACACATGCAGAAAATATGCACATTAAAGATCCTAGTGGTTTATGGAACATTGAAACATACCTCTAACACGATAGACAGCAGGCATCGAAGAATGGTACGAGCAGCACTTGGCGTCTTCTACCCAGACCGACTCTCGACAGACGAGCTCTACAACCGGTCGAAGCTCTCTCGTCTCAGCGTCACATACGCAAACGGAGACTTCGACTCATTGGCCACGTCCTCCGGATGCAAAATAGGTCACAGTCGCCACTCGGCATGCTCCTGATCGACTTCGACGACAACGGATTTTCACCTGCGAGAACGCTCACGTTGAGAGCCGATTTGAACGATGACTTGAATTCGATCAGTATTAGTACCGTACAAACTGTGATAAATATGCCAAAGAGACAATATTCAAATTTGATTGATTCGTTTGATGCCTGATATGCTATTATGCTGTCTAATATTTGAACGTAAATTATATTGAAACACCCACCTAATATTCAGAATATGTTACAACTCACATGTGTTGTGGAACGTGGTCAGCTCGCCTTACAGCTTTAGTTTTCCATACTCCACTAAAAGTCTGAATGAGTTTGGATAATACAAGAACAAATCATTGATAATTATAATAAAATTCTATTGGCATCCATGAACCAGGCCTGTACTGTTCTTCTCTTTTCTGTCTTTTTTTCCCGATTTAAGTTTGATTTTTGGTTTGTTTATATTGATAAAAGGCACCGTAACAGTTGAGCAGTAAAGAACAGCTGTTATTCAACAGAACAAGGACTGGTGGAAACAGAACCAAGGCCACAGGACACCTTCCCATGTACTGACTGTAGAAAAACATGCGCTCCTAAGATCAGTTTTGTATCCCACTTGAAGATCCACACTGAGGGATAAAGGCTGATATGTCTACTTATCCACTGGATTGATAGGAAAGTACATGATCGATCATCATCATCATCAGTCGTCGTCGTCGTCATCGTCATCATCATCATCATCATCACCACCACCACACAACACCCCATCATCATCATCATCCCATCATCATCATCATCATTTAAAAAGAATTTATTGGGGGATTTGAACAACGGTTTCCCTGATTTGGACCAGGACTTCAATACAGAGGCATTGCTGTTTTGTGATGACACTGTTGCTACTGTTCTGACCACCTGTTGCTTGGGACATGGACCCAACAGGTCAGAGTACTATTGCTGATGACCACCTGTTGCTACCTGTTCTGACCACCTGTTGCTTGGGCATGGCCCAACAGGTCAGAGTACTACTATGCTGATGACTACCTGTTGCTACCTGTTCATGACCACCTGTTGCTTAGGGCATGGCCCAACAGGTCAGAGTACTACTATGCTGATGACTACCTGTTGCTACTGTTGTCACCACCTGTTGCTACCTGTTGTAACACCTGTTGCTAGGGCATATCCAACAGGTTAAAGTCCTACTATGCTGATGACTACCTGTTGCTACCTGTTGTCACCACCTGTTGCTACCTGTTGTGACCACCTGTTGCTAGGGCATATCCAACAGGTTAAATTCCTACTATGCTGATAACTACCTGTTGCTACTTGTTATCACCACCTGTTGGTAGGGATAGTCCAACGGTTAGATTACTACTATGCTGATGACCACCTGTTGTTAGGGCATAGTCCAACAGGTCAGATTACTACTATGCTGATGACCACCTGTTGGTAGGGCATAGTCCAACAGGTCAGATTACTACTATGCTGATGACCACCTGTTGGTAGGGCATAGTCCAACGTCAGTCCTACTACTATGTGTACCACTGTTGAGGGCATAGTCCAAAGGTCAGATTACTACTATGCTGATGACCACTGTTGGTAGAGCATAGTCCAAATGTCAAAGTCCTACTTGCTGATGACTACCTGTTGTACTTTTGTCACCACCTGTTACTAGGGCATGACCCAATAGGTCAGAGTACTAGTATGCTTGCTAATGTCTGTGGCCTATGCAGCATTCGGTCTGTGATACAGTATCGTATGATTGGACGGTTCAGCTGTCATGGCCAACAGAGTGATCCTGTTGCTGTGAACATTGAATCTTTCTCCTTCATCTCTTTTAAGCACAGGCTTGAGTCTGGCTTAAAAAACTGTTGTGTGAACAATTCCAGTAGTCCCAGCCGGTTGGTTACCTGACTTTTTTTTCAGGATCGTTGCTTGTTGCTCACTTTTTTTCATTTTTCTTTTAATTTTTTTTGGTCCCATTTTCTTCGTTGACGCATCCATGAAGTGGATTAGACTTGACTGTGTAGTCCCAGTCTTCTCAATGAGCCCATAGCACGCTCGGGTCTGGGTAAAATGTGGTTAGAGCCGAAAATTCCCACAATAATTCTGAAAGGACTGATGGGAATTCAAACCCACAACTTTCCAATCGGTAGTCAGTTGTACTAACATTTACACCACGGTGACTGGATGTTTATCTGACTTTGTTCAGGGTTGGGGAAGATAAGACAGGAAGGGACAAGAGATTGACACCACTCTCATGATGCTAATCCAGAAGGAAGTTAAGGTCCTCACCACTTCTTCTGTAACTTTTGACCTTAGTCTTATGGAACAACGTTCATTGTTACATGGTCACACTCAGTCCAGCTGATTTACCTGCTACTTCACGAGACATTTGAAATGTTTGGCTGTCTTCATGAGAACTTTGATACAGAGAAGTTTTAAAGGTTTAACATTATTCCATTTTTTTTATTCTTAACTCTCTCTGTCTCTGTCTCTGTCTCTGTCTCTCTCTCTGTCTCTCTCTCCCTTCCTCCCTCTCTCTGTCTCTCTCTCTGTGTTTCTGTCTCTGTCTCCGTCTGTCTGTCTGTCGCTCTCCCATCTTTTTATCCAGTCTCATTCTTTCATACACGAACAGACCACACACACACACACACACACACACACACACACACACACACACACACCACACACACACATACACACACACACACACACACACACACACACACACCACACACACACACACACACACACACACACACGCCCGCACGCGCTCGCATTCTCGCACGTACGCACACTCCCACACACCCCACATACACACACCCACACACATACACACATACACACACGCACACACACACACACACACACACACACACACACACACACACATATCTCATTGATCCATACCACTTTCCCTCCCCCATTCTTTTTCTCTCCTACATAAAAGAAGAACAGGACATCCTTAAAACTGTTAATGTTCAAATGGCAATAGTACATAAGCCCCCGGAAACTAAAGCAGCCCATGCAACTCTCTCATCTATCCCAAGTACGGGCATTGCCGTTTATGAATAAGTCATTTGAAATAATGAACGGCTCATGACGAAAGCTGCTGGACAAGAAAGCGTAAAATCATTGATAAAGGCGCTGCTTTTGATGAAGTGAAATGGACGGTCCATAAAATGTCTCTCACGTCAAGGAGAGTAGGATGCAGTCCCCTTTGAACAATTGTTCTCTGCCAGAATTTACAGGCCTGGATGAAAGAGGGGATCCTGATAGATTTTTCTTCTGATTATTTCCCCTAGCTGCTCAAAGTAACTTTATAAATGACAATTTGAGTTTTGTGATACTGAAAGGACAAACCTGAGCGAGAATGGATTTTATGTCTGAGTTATTCCCCTTATCCAGGGACAAGATGAATCATCATCAGCATCATCATCATCATCATCATCATCATCATCATCATCATCATCATCATCATCATCGTTACTTTATGATAACGACGATGATGATATGTGTTATTGTTGTTATTGTTGTTTCTGCTGCTGCTGATGTTGTTGTTGTTGTTACATTATTATTATCATTATTATTATTATTATTATTATCATTATTATTATTATCTCATCATCATCATCATCGTCATTATTATTATTAGTAGTAGTATTGTTGTTGTTGTTATATTATTATTTTCTTCATTATTATTATCATTGTTCTTATTCTGGTTGTTATTGTTGCTGGTGCTGTTGTTGTTGTTACATTATTATTATTATGATTATTATTACTACTATTATTATTAGTGTTATTTATCATTAGTGTTATTTATCATTAGTGTTATTTACTATTGTTATCGTTGCCATTATCAATATTATTATTTTTACATTATCATTATCATCATCATCATTACAGCAGCTAGTGGGGATAATCCAAAGAAAACCCTTTAAACGTCAGAAAGCAAAAATTGTCAATAATAAATCTGCTATGGGCAGACAGGTATAATACCCAAACAGAAACAGGATTGGGTGGGGGTGAGACACAAGGCAACAGAACAGAGAGACAGAGAAAGTTGAGGCGAGGAGAGAGAGAGAGGGAGAGAGAGAGAGAGGAGAGACAGAGACAGAGGGAGAGGGAGGGAGAGAGACACAGACAGACAGGCAGAGACTGAGACAGACATACAGAGGCAGAGAGAGACAGAAAGAGACAGACAAAGAGACATAGACAGAAAGAAAGAAGGGGAAAGAGGGATAAGGGGGAGACAGACATGAGATGGAGGGGGGGGGATAGAGGCAGAGAGAAAGAGAGAGAAAGAGAGAGAGAGAGAAGAGAGAGAGAAAGGCTGGGGAAGAAACAGATGAGGGAGAGAGATAGGAAACAGAGAGAGGGGGAGACAGAAGGAGAGGAGAAGAAAGAGAGAGAGAAGAGAGAGAGAGAGCGAGAGAGAGAGAGAGAAGAAGCACATCTACTCCACTCACGCCAGTGGGAAGACAACTATGATGTGGCTTGCCTGTAAGGGGAATAACTCAGACATAAAACTCAGATTTATCCTATCAGTATCACAAAACTGAAGTTGTCATTTATAAAGTTACTTTGAGCAGCTAGGGGAAATAATCAGAAGAAAAACCTATCAGGACCCCCTCTTTCATCCAGGCCGGTAAATTCGGGCAGAGAACAATCGTTCAAAGGGGACTGCATCCTACTCTCCTTGACGTGAGAGACATTTTATGGACCGTCCATTTCCCTACATCAAAGGCAGCGCCTTTATCAATGATTTTACGCTTTCTTGTCAACCAGCTTTCATCTTGTGCCGTTCATTATTTCAAATGACTTATTCATAAACGGTATTGTCCACACTTGGGATGGATAACAGAATTGTGTGGGTCGCTTTAGTTTCCGGGGGCTTACGTACCGTTGTCGTTTGAACGTTACGGTCGTTTTAAGGATGTCCTGTTCTTCGCCTTGTGTGGGTGGGGACAGGATGGAGACGGACGGTAGTTTAGATCAGAGGTGTATGTGTGTGTGTGTGTATGTGTGTGTGTGTGTGTTGTGTGTGTGTGTGTGTGTGTGTGTGTGTGTGTGTGTGTGTGTGTGTGTGTGTGTGTGTGTGTGATGTGTGTGTGCGTGCGTGAGTGTGTGTGTGGTGTCTGTATGTGTGTGTGTTTATATGTGTGTGTGTGTGTGTTGTTCCTTCCTTCCTTGATTTAACGTCTTTTCACTAAAATCAAGGAAGGAAGAAACGAACACACACACACACACACACACACACACACACACACACACACACACACACACACACACACACACACACACGCACACACACACACACACACACACATAAACACCCACACATGCAGACACCACACACACACGCACATAAACACAGAGAGAGAGAGAGGAGGGAAAGAAAGAGAGAAGCAGAGAGAGAACACAGAAAGGGAGAGACAGACAGACAGACAGACAGACAGAGACAGACAGAGACAGATAGACACAGAGGCAGACAGACAACAACAAAAAACCCACTACAGATAGGAATCAGAAGCATAAGAATTAATAAAACAATAATGTATAACTTAAGAACCTTTTCAGTCAAATTTCTGTTACAGAAACGTAATTTTCTTCTTCTTCTTCTTCAATTTCTTCCTAGGTTTGGTTTGGTTTAGTTTTTACGTCAGCACCCACCTCAGGTGATATGGCCGATGGGGATAACCATCTCAGGGAAGTAGGGGAAGGGGGACTTATGTAATCCTATACTGACACCATCAGAACAACAATGATGCTAAGATGGGACAGTGAGAAGGCCAGTTTTAATGTAATGCACCCTGGGATTCGAACCCACAACATTGGTATGTGAATCCGACGCTCAACCAACTGAGCTATTGAGGCCTGCTTCTTTTTCTCGACTACAAGGTCAAGCCACAGTTGGCAATGAATATGTCTACCAACAAGGGAGGCAAACATCTGAGATGTCTTGTGAGTAGCAGGCAATCCAGCTGGATTGTTTTGCAAAGCAATAATAGCTTAAAGTGTTTGATTGTGTCATTTGTATCTATTTTATAAAAGTAACTTGATAATAATGATGATAATAATAATAATCATAATAATCAACATCATAATAGTACATGTAATACTAACTACTACTACTACAATAAATATATAAACAATAATGATATGATGATGATGATATGATGATGATGATGATGATGATGATGATGATAATGGTGATGAAACAACAACAGCAATAATAATAATAACAACAACAATAATGACAGTAATGATAATAATAATAATAATGATAATTTAATAATAATAATAATAATAATTTAACTATAATATTTTATATTATATTATTATTATTTTTTATTACTACTAATGATTATGATGATGATAATAATAATAGTAACAACAACAACAACAACAATAATAACAATAACAATAATAATAGTGTAAACAAATAAACATACTACAACAGAACACCGAAAATATTATATGGCTGTACCATTCTGTCCCCATATTATACAAGCATAATGACGTGTGAGACAGTGGACCTGTCTCTTCCACTGTCAGTCATGCGGCTGACTGCACGCGCTGCACGTGCGGGCTTTTGTCTGATTGGACACGACTGACTGATAAAAGGTCAACAGCTTATGCAAATCAAAGCAATAAAGTTGATCGTTATGTAGGGAGGCAGACATTTGCTGATGAGGCTGACTGACGCTTGGAACATAAGGCACACACACAAACTGGTTGTAAAACTCTGAAAACAATATTTTGTGTCGAATTTGTATAACATTATCATTATTATTATTATTATTATCGTTGTTGTTGTTGTCGTCGTCGTCGTCGTCATCGTCGTCATCATCATCATCATCATCATCATCATTGTTATTATTATTGTCGTTGTTGATGATGTCATTATCATCATCATCATCATCGTCGTCGTTGTTGTTGCTGTTGTTGTTATTGTTGCTGATGTTGTTGATGTTTTTGATGTCATCGTCATCATCACAATCATCACTATTATTATTATTATTATTATTATTATTATTATTATTATTATTATTATTATTATTATCATTATCATTATCATTATATTATCATCATCACTATTACTGTCATTATTATTACCATTATCATTCTTATCATTATTATTGTTGTTGTTGTTATTTATTCGGCTTCAAATGTAACGGATTTCTGAGTATATAATCTGTTTGGCACTGAAAAAATTGTTCACACTGATGTTGTGCTTTAATTGTACACTTTTCTTTGCACCAAATGTACATATGCAAGAAAAATATTATCAGCCAAATATAATAAACGCTTTTAAGAAACAATTACACTCAAGATTCCCAGCAGAAGAGAAAATGCCAAAATTAATCGTGCTCTTATGTAGTTTTCTGCCAAGTGGCGCTATTGTGAAACCTGTTTCTTGAAAACTAACTTCAGGTTATATTTTCTTCTTCATTTTTCTTTCTTGACTGTTATTTATCAGCAATGCCTGCACAAGTGTATATATATCAAACTTTACTCATTAATTCTCCTTATTTGAATACCAAATATATCTGTTTTACAAATCGTATACAATTTTTGTAATGTGTCTTCATTGTTTATGTGTTAATTTCACATACATTTTTTGAATTTTGACTATGTTATGTGCCGTGATAATTGAATGTAAATAGACTATTCTGTTTTGAGCTGAGTCTCTTAAAAAGATTTTTAATTATTATTATTATTATTATCATTGTTGTTGTTGTTGTTGTTTATCATATTATTATCATTATGATTATTATCATTATTATATTATTATTGTTGTTGTTGTTATTGTTATTATTGTTGTTGTTGTTGCTACTGCTGCTGCTGTTGTTGTTGTTACTGTTGTTGTTGTAAAAATCGTTCGTGTATGACCTGTTTTTCCAAACTCTTTTCGATTCACTGCATATTACAAACGATCAGACATTTTAGTGGAGCACAGAGTACTCAAGCTGTTAGTGAGCTGACCACACTTCACTACGTTGTTGTACAGTCTGCATCTTTGGTGGGCGTGCATGCTGGGTGTTTCAACTGTTTTCGTAAGCCAGTCACTGACATGACTTAAAACGTTTTTATGTACATATCTGATATTCTCTATGCTCCATACACACAGAGCAGGTTTAGGACACTGGCAGGTCTGCACACATGTTGACCTGGGAGATGGGAAAAATCTCCACCCTTTACCCACCAGGTGGAGGTGTCTGGGGGATCGAATCCAGGACCTTGCGTCTGGACACTCGATATTTACACATTTCACATCTTGTTTGTAAAAACGAAAAGGATATTAAACAGAAAGGAAATAATCTCTCTTTCAGAAAACGAGAGAGGGGAGAGAGACAGAGAAGAGAGACAGAGACATTGAGAGACAAAGATAGACAGAGGGAGACAAAAGAAAGACAGAGAGAGAGACAGGCAGACAGACAGACAGACAGAGAGACAGAGAGAGAAAGAGAGAGAGAGAGACACAGAGAGAGAAAGAAGAGAGAGACAGAGAGAGACAGAAAGAGACAGAGAGAGAGAGAGTGAGTGAGAGAGAATGAAAGAGAGTGAGCGAGAGAGAGTGAATGAGAGAGAGAGAGAGAGAGAGAGAGCGATAAAGAGAAAGAGAGAGGGGGGCGGGCCTCAGTAGCTCAGTTGGTTGAACGTCGGATTCATATGCTATTGGTTGTGGGTTCGAATCCCGGAGTGCGCTGCATTTAAACTGGCCTTCTCACTGTCCCATCTTATAACATCACTGTATTTCTGGTGGTGATGGTTTAGGTTTAGATAAGTCCCCTTCCCCCACTTCCCTGGGATAGTCATCCCCGTCGGCCATATCACCTGAGGTGGGTGTCGACGTAGAAACTGAACCAAATCAATCAATGAAAGAGAGAGAGAAAGAGAGAGAAAGAGAGAGAGAGTGAGAGAGAGAGACAGACAAACAGAGAGAGAGAGACAGGGAGAGAGAGAGACAGAGAGACAGAGAGACAGAGAGATGGAGACAGAGAGAGACTGAGACAGACAGAGACAGACAAAGAGAAACCGAGAGAAACAGAGACAGAGACAGACAGCAGAGAGAGAGTGAGAGAGAAAGAGAAAAGAGAGTGTGAGGGAGAGAGAGAGAGAGAGAGAGAGAGAAAGAGAAAGATTGAGACAGAAAGAGAGACAGAGAGAGACAGAGAGACAGGCAGAGAGAGACAGAGACAGAGAGAGACAGAGACGGAGAGAGAGAGAGTGAGAGAGAGAGAGAGAGAGAGAGAGAGAAAAGAGAGAGAGAGAGAGAGAGAGAGAGAGGAGAGAACAATAACAAGAGAAAGTGAAACCCAACTCCCGCAGTGCAAAGCACCACGATCAAAAGTAGTGCCAGCGCCAAGCGGAAGGATATATCATGAGGGAAAGAGACACACGCAGCGACTGGTCATCTGTTATCGAGGTGCGCGTCAGAAGATGTGTCCAATACATCAAAGAGTGCGCGTGAACAAACGGAATATCTGAGAGAAGAGTGAGTGCACAATGGGTTTCCCTTAATGGCGTTTTAACCCCTTACAAGTTAACAGATGCGCTGAGAAAGGATTGGTATTGGCAGCATTAGAAATGGCAGTTAGGGGGTTAATGACAAGGACAAACAGGTTAAAGTGCTGGCTAGTATGACCTTGTGTAAACGACAGTGACGTAATTGACTACTGGCACTGTCTTTTACACACGTCGTGTGGCTGTGACCGGGGATTCGTCACCCCCCCCCCCCCCCCCATCTTGCCATTCAGTGTGTAAACAAGGTAACATCAAAGAAGTTATAAATAGAACGTTTTTTATAATGTCTTTGGGTAACATCCCTTGTGGTTGTCATGAAGAAGCATGGATGTCCTAGGATTTGTCATCTTATACCACCTTGCCATTCAGTGTGTAAACAAGGTAACACCAAAAACGTTATAAACAGATTTTTTTAAATAATGTCTTTGGGTAACATTCCTTGTGGTTGTAACGAAGAAACGTGGATGTCCCAGGGTTTGTCATCTCCCCCATCTTGCCATTCAGTGTGCAAACAAGGCACCACCAAAGATATTATAAACAGAACTTTTCATTATGTCTTTGGATAACACCCCTTATGGCTGTGGTGAAGAAACGAGGGGTGCACCAGCTGCTGAGTGTGGAAACTGTCGGACGGTGACAGGGGCTGGCAGCTGTGCGGGCTGGCAGTGGAAGAGCTGTCACTTCCCCACCTTGACATTCGGCTTATAAACAAGGTGACCGATGGCTGGGCCGAATGGGTCATGTAGCGCACGGACAGCCCCCATTTCGCTTAGTCAAATGGTTACTGGGAGCTGGAAGGTGACGATTTTGTGAGTGGTGAGGCATTGTTACTCTGGGTCCCCCGTCCAACACCCTCGGGTGTTTCTTGTTAACATTAAACTGCTGATTGTCTTGTATGGCCTCTGTCACTGTTTGAGCTTTCTCTTACCCATCTCTGCTACACCTCTCCTTCAGTGACAATTGCAGGGGTGTGACAATGACGTCCTCACAAAGGCCTGTTCAGTAATGTGTGTGAAAGTGATTAGCCCAGCGTGATAAGATGCCAGCTTTCTGTCAGCAGAATGGAATGGGAAGAGGTACGGGTTGGTGTAGAACCAGAGGTCTTTGGGCCATACACTGCTTGTAGTCCACAATACAATGACTACAAGTGTGTGCGTGTGTATGTATATATGTACTGTATATATATGTGTGTATATATATATATATGTATATATATATATATATATATATATATATATGTGTGGTGTGTGTGTGTGTGTGTGTGTGTGTGTGTGTGTGTGTGTGTGTGTGAAATTAGCCTAAGCTCGGAGTTCTGCAAGTCTCGTCTTCGAACATTGATTTTACATGTTGCATTTTCTGTTGGATAAACTGCTTTCTTTGTTGTAGTTATAGGGGACAGTCTACGAATAAGGACTGGCTACTAATATAGACGACCCTGTTTTGACGGCAGAAGGAAGTTTGGGTTGTTTTGACTTTTTAGTCTTTTAGATTACTGTCCCTTAAGCATACAGAACAATCCAACATGGCGACGAAACGTGCCGATTCAAAACAGTGAGTATTTGTTGCCTACTTCATGGCTGGATTTAAAACTGTGATGTCAAAAATCATGAAGTGGTTGAAGTCATTCGAACTGTTGAAATATATGTATGTGAGCGATGTGTCCAAATGTATTTCCATGAGTATCTACACTTAGATAATAATAATAATAATGTTTATTTGTATAGCGCATATTCCATATAAAAACATGCTCACCAGCGCTTTACATTTCGCAAGAAAGGCAAAAGGTGATAAAAAATGTTCACAATTACATACACAATAAGATAACAACAAACATTAAAGCTATACAAGTAAGAAGACACATAAGAAACCACAGAATATTAAAATTTAAACACTGACTTATGTAATGAAGAAAGATTAACAGATTTTTCATATGAATAAAGAGGTATACTGTGTTTATATATTGCTGCGTGTGTGTGCTTGCGTACGTGTGTGTGTACATGTGTGTGTGCGTGCGTGTGCGTTGCTGTGCGCGTGTGTTTGTAAGAATGTGTGTGTGTGTGTGTGTGTGTGTGTGAGAGAGAGAGAGAGAGTGTGTGTGTGTGTGTGTGCGTGAGCTATGTTTGCATGCGTGTGTGTGTGTTTATGCATGCAATAGTTGTACATAAAATTATAATCAATATTTTGAATGAAGATAAAAACAGAAAAATTCTAATCCATATACAGGAAAAACATTACAACTTCAGTATTACAGCATTAATACCTTGACAATCAAAATTCCTCACAAATTATGAACTATTCGCATATCATACATCACAATTTACATACAAACAAAGATTTGAAAAAGTTTCTTAAAGTATTTCAGTCTCTTTCCCACTCAATTTCTCCCCTATCCCTTCCTCAGCTGTACACATACAGTGATACACACACATGCTCACTCAAGCACACACACACACACACAACACACACACACACACACACACACACACACACACACACACACACATACACACATGCACGCACACACACACCTTGCTCTATAGGCCCTTATACAAAATACTGTTATGCAGGCAGGAGAGATTAGTCTGATGACAGACTTGCAAACTAAGGCTCTTCAGGTTAGATGAGTTTGAAAGAGGTGGGTTTTCAGGTGCCGTTTGAAGGTTGAGAAACACTTAGTTTTTCTGAGAGACAGTGGTAGAGAGTTCCATACATTTGGGCCAAAGACAGAGAAAGATTTTTTTACCAAAGGTGTCTAGAGAGAAGCGAGGAACAGTCAACAGTGAGGTGTCAGAAGAGCGGAGCGTTCGAGAAGGTTTGTAACCCTGCAGGAGGTTGGCAACATAGGATGGCATGTTCTCGTGATAGATACACTGAAAGCAGAGACAGGCAACTTTATATTGAATCCTAGCCTTTACCGGGAGCCAATGAAGTGTTTTAAGCAGAGATTTTGCACTCTCACGCCTGGGCTTGCGGAGAACAAGGCGAGCCGCGTAGTTCTGTATGCGCTGAAGTTTAGATAGTTGATTGTCATGGAGACCTGCGAATAGAGAGTTACAATAGTCCAGTCTAGATAGTATGAAAGAGACAGCAAGCTTGTTGGTAGCATCAATGGAAAGGAAGGAGCGAATCTTACCAATTCTGCGTAGCTGATAGTACAGAGTACGGCACAACTGTTTGACATGGGCTTCCATAGATGCAGCATCTTCTTTCATTGTAACATGTGCATAAGATTTTTCACATGTTATGTTCCACTAATATGGACCAGCCTGTTTCCACGTTTATGGGCCACAAGTCCGTATTTGTACACAGTTTCTGAAGACCTTGTCCGGAAGACCATTCTTAAGACTCCCCCTAAATCATGTGAACTTGATCCCATTCCAACCAAACTTCTCTTTCAACATGTGGATCTTCTCTTGCCGACCATTACAAACATCATGAATCAGTCTATTACCACTGGAATTGTTCCCCGTGAATTTAAGACTGCCATTGTTAAGCCCTTGCTGAAAAAATCTAACCTCAACAAAAATGACCTGAAAAATTACAGACCGATTTCCAATCTTCCATTTCTTTCTAAACTGCTTGAACGTCTGATTCTAGACCAGCTTTTCTCCCATCTCTCATTCCATAACCTCCTTAGTCCTCACCAATCCGCTTACAGGCCAGGGCACAGCACAGAAACTGTTCTGCTTCGTATTCTCAATGATCTTTTGACCTCCCTGGATCAAAACAAAATTTCTATTCTTCTCCTTTTGGATCTTTCAGCTGCTTTCGATACTATTGACCATGAAATTTTGCTTTCCCGTTTGGAAAACAACTTTGGAATTCAAAAATCTGCTTTACACTGGTTTCGATCTTATCTTTCAGAAAGAAAGCAAACCGTACTTGTCGACGGAAACAAATCTTCTGAGCTGCCTTTGGATTTTGGCGTGCCTCAAGGCTCTGTTCTGGGTCCTGTGCTTTTCATATTGTATACTTCTCCTCTGACCCACCTTATTGACTCACATTCCATCCGTCATGAAATGTATGCGGACGATACCCAGCTCAATCATACTGATTCTCCTTCTAACTACGATCATCTAGTTCAGTCTCTTCAGAACTGCGTTTCTGAAGTAAAATCCTGGATGTATGAAAATCGACTTAAGTTGAATGATGACAAGACTGAAGCCCTTCGTGTTTCTCCATTGCCTGCAGATCTTTCTTCTCTGCCTTCCACTATTACTGTCGGTAATACCGCTATTGCTTTTTCTGATTGCGTTCGTGACCTCGGTTTTGTCTTTGACCATAATCTCTCCATGCACCAGCACATCATCAAAACATGTCAGGCTGCATACATCGAACTTAGACGCATTAATTCTATTAGACACTACCTTACATTAGACGCAACCAAGACGTTAGTTACTGCATGCATTCTGTCTAGGTTAGATTATTGCAATTCACTCCTTGCGGGTTGCCCTCAGAAACATCTCAAACATTTGCAACAAGTTCAGAACTCTGCAGCTAAACTCATCTTCAAGGCACGTAGGTCACAGCACTGCACACCCCTGTTTCAGACACTGCACTGGCTCCCGGTTGAACAAAGAATAAAATACAAGATTTGCTGCCTTTGTTATCACATCATTTCTGGAACTGCTCCTGACTATCTCTCTGAACTCTTGACTGTCTACGTACCTTCTCGATCACTCCGCTCTTCTGTGGATGACAAGAAGTTTCGTGTGCCAAAATATAACAGAGAAACTCACGGTGGTAGAGCCTTTGCAGTTTTTGCTGTTCAGACATGGAACTTGTTGCCTCAGTCCGTCCGCCACTCTAAAACTCTACCATCTTTCAAAACAAGTTTAAAAACTTACTTCTTTAAACAGTGTTTTTCCTGATTTTGGCTAGTGGGTTGATCCTGCTTGACATTCTGGATGAAATTGTGCACAATGGGGTGTATGCCAGTGTGTGTGTGTGTGTGTGTGTGTGTTGTGTGTGTGTGTGTGTGTGTGTGTGTGTGTGTGTGTGTGTGTGTGTGTGTGTGTGTGTGTGTGTGTGATGTGTGGCTGTGTGTGTGTGGGTGTGTGTGTGTGTGTTTGAAAATGGGGGGAGAGAGGTGGGCGGGGAGGGGGTGAGAGGGAGAGAGATTATTTGGTGTGTCTGTGTGGTTGTTGATTTCCTGTGGATAGTTTTTGATGAGTTTGTTTGTATTGTAGCCTGTTATTTGGTTTATATATGTATGGTTTACTGATGTAAAGCGCTTTGAGGTTTCGGAAAGCGCTCTATAAATGCACTATTATTATTATTATTATTATTATGTTTGTGGATGACTTGAATAGTGTTGATTATTTGTTTAAGTGTGTGTGTGTGTGTGTGTGTGTGTGTGTGTGTGTGTGTGTGTGTGTGTGTGTGTGTGTGTGTGTGCACGCGTGTGTGCGTGCATGCATGCATGTGTGTGTGTGTGTGTGTGTGTGTACATGCATGCATGCATGTGTGTGTGTGTGTGTGTGTATGCGCGCGCGCGTGCGTGCGTGTGAGTGAATGCGTGTACCTGTGCGCATTGCATATTTAATCTCTGCTTTGAGAATTGTAGCTCTGGAATTTTTATGAACTCTATGAATAAACGAAAGCTACCAGTTAGTTTGGATGAAATCAGAAGGAAAAGTGAGTGTTAGCCCACGACACACGTACATAAATAGGAGACATTTTCCATACGTGCTTACAATACTGTGTCTATTTTTACAGGCATTATTCAAGACAATGGTCTGACTGCCGAGAGGATTTTCAACGTCGATGAAGGTGGGATCACCACAGTGAGTGGTGTTGAAAGGTGTTGGGTACTGGTCCATATTCAGTGACAGGGTGGTCCCTATTTACATACATGACCAGTAATATGGACCATGTGAATTTTTTTAACATTCTACATGACCAGTAATTTGGATTAAATGTGAATTTTTCAATGTTCATATGACCAGTAATTTGGATTAAATGTGATTTTTTAATGTTGATATGACCGGTAATTTGGATTAAGTGTGATTTTTTTTAATGTTCATATGACCAGTAATTTGGATTAAATATGATTTTTTAATGTTCATGTGAGCAGTAATTTGGATTAAATGTGATTTTTTTAAATGTTCATATGAGCAGTAATTTAGATTAAATGTGAGGTTTAATGCTCATATGACCAGTAATATGGATTAACTGTGATTTTTTAATGTTCATATGAGCAGTAATTTAGATTAAATGTGAAGTTTTTAAACGTTCGACATGACCAGTAATATGGAGCAAATGAGATTTTTTAACGATCTACATGACCAGTACTTTTGACCAATTATGATAATTTTTTTTACGTTCTGCGTGACCTGTACTTTTGACCAATATATGATAATTTTTTTAACGTTCTGCGTGACCAATACTTTTGACAAAATGAGAATTTTTTACGTTCTACATGACCAGTAATATGGACCAAATGACTTTTTTTTTTAAACGTTCTACATGACCAGCAATATGGACCAAATGATAAGACCAACTTTTGCTTTCATCTGATATTCTTGTTGCTGAAATGCTGGTATGTTATGCCTTTGTTGACAATAAAAGCACACGCTAAGTGTCCTAGTGCTCTTTCATTACATACACTCATTTTATGACATATTGAAAAAATGCTCCATATTAGTGGACCGTCACCTAAAATTTTGCGTGCAAATGTTCACACGCAAAAAACATTTATGTTTGCAAATATATGCAAACACACATAGCAGTCATGCACGCACATGTACACACAAATACATAATCATGCATGCAAACATACATATGTATACTACCATGCATGTACACGTACACACATATGCATAGCCATACATGTACACGCACGTAAACAATCATAAAAGCAAATATACACATACATATACTAATCATGCATGTATATGTTCCAACGTATAGTAATCATGTATGCAAATGTTCTCACGTATAATAATCATGCATGCAAATGTTCTCACGTATGATAATCATGCATGCAAATGTTCTCACATATAATAATCATGCATGCAAATGTTCTCACGTATAATAATCATGCATGCAAATGTTCTCACGTATGATAATCATGCATGCAAATGTTCTCACGTATAACAATCATGCATGCAAATGTTCTCACGTATAACAATCATGCATGCAAATGTTCTCACGTATAATAATCATGCATGCAAATGTTCTCACGTATAACAATCATGCATGCAAATGTTCTCACGTATAATAATCATGCATGCAAATGCACACGCATATATAGTAGTCATGCATGCATGGCAACACGCAAAAGGAAGGGATTGAAGAGAGAAGATAGAAGAGAGACCTTCAAACGAATCTTTTAAAAGAAAAAAGAAAAAGAAAAAACACAATCTGACAAATCAAGAACAAACACCCGCTGTTCACGGAAGCCATTACGATCAATGAAAACATGGCCATCAAAAAGCAGTGCGGGAATCAAGCGGAAGGATACATTACGAGGGACAGTGATGCACAGTGATTGGCTATCTGTTATCGCGAGCGCCCAGGTGTGCGCCGGAAGACACTCCCACTGTGACAAAGAGTGCGCGTGAACAAAGGGAATATTGGAGAGAACAGCACGCGCACAATGGCACCCTGGTGGACTTTTGGTCTGTTTAATCCTTTAGAGGCCGACTGCCGAAAGGAGATATTAACCCTTTAGAAGCTGAGTGATTTGCCACTAGGGGATATTAACTGTTTAGAGTCTAGCAGCTGCGTTGATAGACAATATTCACCCTTTACACTACTGATAGGAGACATTAACCTTTTAGAGGCTGATTGGTGTGACGATAGGGGATAGTAACCTTTCCGGGACTGACAGAGTGCTGATAGAGGATATTAACCTTTAACAGGCTGGCTGTGGTGATGATGAGGGATGTTAACTCTTTAGAGGCTGACTGATGGGCTGATAAAGGTAACAAACCTTTCAGAGGCTGATTGGTGTGCGGATAGGGCATGTTAACCCTTTAGACGCTGGCTGATATGCCAGTAGGGGATATAAACCTTTTAGAGGATAGCTAATATGTGGGTTGGGGGTTATTAACCATTTAGAGGCTGGCTTATGTGCCGATAGGGGAAGTTAACCCTTTAGACCCTGGCTGGTGTGTGGACTAGGAGATATGGAAGATTAAAACTATTAGAAGCGGACTGGTGTGCTCATAAGGGACATTGACCCTTTGGAGGCTGACTTGTGTGCCGATAAGGGGTTTTAACCGTCTAGATGCTGACCTCTGTATTGATAGGGGATTATTAGCACTGTTTTTGTTTTGTTAGCATGGTTGACCATGCAGGATGCTGGTCGACAGGGTGCGGGAGTCAAAGGGTTAAATTGTGCAATGAACAGGCCAAATTACGAAAATGGAGGAACTGTTTATTATGACTGGTGCTTCCTTTTTGTTTGTGTTTACTGTATTCTCATTTTGTGAGTTTATCATGGAGGATTGTAGAGACAAGACGCTCCAAGGGATCTGAGGAACCTGTCCACATTTTTGCATTTCAAGTCACTGTTAAAGTCTTACCTGTTCACCCAGGTCTTCCACTGCTGGTGTCATAACTGTTCCCCTATGTCCTCCTCTAGCCACTGACCATGTGACATTAAGTCATCATTTCTGTTAGTACGTTTTTATGACCATAAGTATGTGTGTGTGTGTGTGTGTAGGGTTAGATGTTGTTAGATATTTGTGTACTAGTGCATGTATGAATGTGTGTATTCTAGTGTGTGTGTGTGTGTGTATGTGTGTGTGTGAGTGTGTATGTGTGTGTGTGTGAGAGAGAGAAAGTGAGAGGGTGTGTGTGTGTGTGTATGTGTGTGTGTGTGAGAGAGAGAGAGAGAGAGAGTGTGTGTGTGTGTGTGTGTGTGTGTGTGTGTGTGTGTGTGTGTGTGTGTGTGTGTGTTGTGTGTGTGTGTGATATTATCGGTGCTTCTATATGTAAGTAAACTTGGTGTCTTGAAAATGTGTAATGTGCATCGAGTACAGTTAGTTTGGAGATTATACTATACAAGATTTATTATTGTTATTATTATATTATCATTATTATTATTTTGCTTTTAATTATCATCATAAGTATCAATATTATCATCATGATCATTGTTATTACGATTATGATTATTATCATCATTAATTATTAATATCATCATCATTGTTATTATTATTATTATTAATTTCATCAATCATCATTTAAGGCAGATAAATGAAAAATATAAACAAACTTCATTAAGTATTTTTGGGAGTGAAATAAACACTATTCATTTCGTTTGTTTATTTGTTTGCTTCTGTTTCAATTGATGCTTGCATGTTTGGTCAAAAAACCTTAACAAGAAAGGAAAACCCCGTATCAGACATCAAAACAGACACATCCAACATAGAAGGGGACATTCTGTGGGTCTTGCTTGCATACTCAAAGAAGAGAGGACACTTTGAAACATAACTTTCTTTGGGAGGAGCTAGCGAGCGAGCGAGGGAACGAACGAGAGAGAGAGAGAGGAGGGGCAGGCCAGAGCAGGAAGGTAAGGGGGGGTGAGGAGTGGAGTGAGGGAGACAGACTAGTCCTTTGAAGGCAGAAAATGCCGGTCTCTTCAAAGCACCGTTTTCCTTTGACCCACAGGCAGCCTCAGATGTTCCGTAGTCTTGCGTGGCTAATCATGGAAGGGGGAGGGAGAGAGATGGGGGTGTGGGAGGGTATGTGGGGGCTTGAGGAGCAGCCCACGATCTTGGCCTGATCAAAACAAAACAAAAATCCAGAAGTAAAAATGGCCGGAGAGTAGGGCCAGGGAAGGAGATGTGAAAGTACCAAAAACAACTTGCTGGATCTACTGGTTTCTTCTTCACAATTTTCTCCTCTTCCTCCTCCTCTTCTCTCTCTCTCTCTCTTTCTCTCTCTCTCTCTCTCTCTGTCTGTCTCTCTTTCTCTCTGTCTGTGTCTCTCTCTGTCTGTCTCTGTCTGTGTCTCTCTGTCTATCTCTGTCTCTGTCTGTCTGTCTGTCTGTCTCTCTCTCTCTCTCTCACTGGCTGGCTTGCTCGCTCTCTCCCGCTCTCTCTCATCTTTGAAGACATTTTCTGTTTTTCACTTTTTTTTTTACCAATTCCTTCTCTGTGTCTCTGTATGTCTGTCTGTCTCTCACCTTTGTAGACAATTTTCTGGATTTTTTATCAATTCTCTCTCTGTCTCTCTCTCTCTCTTTCTTTCTTTCTTTCTCTCTTTCTTTCTCTCTTTCTCTCTCTGTCTCTCTCTCTCTTTCTTTCTTTCTTTCTCTCTTTCTTTCTCTCTTTCTCTCTCTGTCTCTCTCTCTCTGTATCTCTGTATCTCTCTCTCTCCCTGTATCTCTCTGTATCTCTCCCTCTCTCTCTGTATCTTCTCTCTCTCTCCCTCATCTATGCAGACAATCTTCTGCTTTACTTTTACCATTTTCTTCTTTCATTGTCATATATGTAGACATTTTGTTATTTCGTTTTTCCATCCTTCCCTCTGTCTGTCCTGTCATCAGTTGAGGGAACAAACTGTTCACATTCGACATTCAGCCTTCCCTTCCTTCTGATCTCTTCGTAGGACCCACTCACATCCCTTAGGTGTAATGCGTTTGTGTGTGTATATATGTATGTGTATAGATATGTATACATGTACATGTATATGCATATGTGTATGTACATATCTATATGTGTATGTATATACGTATATATGTATGTATGTGTGTGTGTGTATGTATATGTGTGTACCTGGGTGTGTGTTTGTGTCTCTGTGTGTCTGTATATACATATGTGTGGGCGTGTGCGTGTGTTTGCCATGTGTATGTGTAGATATATTCGTTTGAGGGGGGAGAAAGAGGAGGACAGACAGACGACAGATAGACAGAAAAACAGACAGACAGACAGACAGAGACAGACATAGAGAGAGACAGAGAGAAACACACAGAAAGAGACAGAGAGAGACAGAGCGAGACAGAGAACCACACACACACACACACACACACACACACACACACACACACACACACACACACACACACACACACACACACACACACACACACACACACACACACACTGAGTGTCAAAATGACTTTTCTTGATTAATATGGAGATATACATTTCACTACACTGTAGCCTATTTGGCTCCAGTGACATAAGAATCCAGTGACTGAAGAATCAGTGCAAGTGCCAAGAATATTGTTTGATTCACTAAACACTGGAAATGGGGTATTCTTATGTCAACCATACCATTTTGAATATGTCCACAGTTATGTGCGTTGTTGTTTCGTGTGTTACATCGTGTCATTGTGTTCATAAACCTACTGAAAGCCACGGAAATCTTACTGTAGGTCTACCATTACCATCAAATAAAACTGTATCACTATACATCAACGTTTTCTAGATGTCCCTATTTTCACACATGTTGGTAGTCTTTGTGTTGTAAGATGAATATTTGACTCAGAAATCCTGTAAAATTTTCTTGCTGAAATACCCCCCAAACCAACTCTCAAAAATGTAAAGAAAAAAAAAAAGAAGAAAACAAAAAGAAAAAAAAAAGAAACCTCTCCACCTGACAACATGACAGTTTTCACCTGTTAGTCCACAAGGTGATTTTGTAATTATTGTTTTTACTGCTAATCTAAAACAGTCTTTTTGCCCAGTTCACACTATAATACACATGGAATTTATTCCGTGCACAGAAACGCTGTCTTGTTGAAAAACAAACAAACAATTCCTCCATAATCTGTAAGTCTGTATTTCTCACACAGTGAGATACCTGGTGGTTACAATTTGGGGTTTTATGTTTTATTGTTTTTTTTTCTGTTTTCTGTGCACCTGGCGTCCATCTCCTCCGACCTCTCCTTTGAAAACTGTTCTATTACCGAAGCAGTATCACTTCTGTTGTCAGTATCTGCTGCTACCACTTCTACTGCTAATTTACTTCTTTTTATGGCATTTCTGCATGTATTGCATACTAATTTGGTGGGTTCTGTGGCATTTTTGCTTGTGCTGTTTACTAAATTGCTTGTTTTTATGGCCTCGTTGCTTGTGCTGCTTACTAAATTGCTTGTTTCCGTGGTACTTTTGCTTGTACTGCCTTCTAAATTGCTTGTTTTTGTGCATTTTTTGCTTGTCTTGCTTACTAAACTGCTTGTTTTTGTAGCATTTTGCTTGTATTGCTTATTAAACTGCTTCTTTTTGTGGTATTTTTGCTTGTGCTGCTTATTAAATTGCTTGTTTTTGTGGCTTTTTTGTTTGAGCTGCTTACTAAACTGCTTGTTTTTGTGGCAATTTCGCTTGTGTTGCTTACTAAATTGCTTGTTTTTGTGGCCATTCTGCATGTATTGCTTACTAAATAGCTTGTTTTTGTGGTGTATTTGCTTGTGTTGCTTATTGAATAGCTTGTCTTTGTGGCAATTTTGCTTGTGCTGTTTACTAAATTGCTTGTTTTTATGGCATTTTAGCTTGTGTTGCTGACTAAATTGCTTGTTTTTGTGGCATTTTTACTTGTGTTGTGGTATTTCTGCTTCTACTGCTAATTTGCTTGTTTTCGTAGTATTTCTGCTTTTATTGCTTGCTAACTTGCTTGTTTTTATGGCGTTTCTGCTTTGATTGCTTGTTGATTTGCCTGTGTTGTGGCATTTCTGCTTCTACTGCCGGTTACCTGACTTGTTTCTGTGGTATTTCTGTTTCCACAGCTTGCTAATTTGTTGTTGTTGTTTTGTGGTATTTCTGCTTCTATTGCTTGCTAACTTGCTTGTTTCTGTGGTATTTCTGTTTCTATTGCTTTCTAACTTGCTTGTTTTTATGGTATATCTGCTTCTATACTTGCCAATTGCTTGTTTTTATGGTATATCTGCTTCTATTACTTGCAACTTGCTTGTTTTTTGGTATATCTGCTTCTATTACTTGCCAACTTGCTTGTTTTTATGGTATATCTGCTTCTATTACTTGCTGACTTGCTTGTTTTTATGGTATATCTGCTTTCTATTGCTGACTAATTTGCTTGTTTATATGGTATTTCTGCTTCTGTTTGCCTGCTAACTTGCTTTTTTTATGGTATATCTGCTTCTATTGCTTACTGATTTGCTTGTTTTTATGGTATATCTGCTTCTATTGCTTGCTGACTTGCTTGTTTTTATGGTATATCTGCTTCTATTGCTTACTGATTGCTTGTTTTTATGGTATATCTGCTTCTATTGCCTTACTGATTTGCTTGTTTTTATGGTATATCTGCTTCTATTGCTGACTAATTTGCTTGTTTTTATGGTATATCTGCTTCTATTGCTGACTAATTTGCTTGTTTTTATGGTATATCTGCTTCTATTGCTGACTAATTTGCTTGTTTATATGGTATTTCTGCTTCTATTGCTGACTAATTTGCTTGTTTATATGGTATTTCTGCTTCTATTGCTGACTAATTTGCTTGTTTTTATGGTATATCTGCTTCTATTGCTGACTAATTTGCTTGTTTATATGGTATATCTGCTTCTATTGCTGACTAATTTGCTTGTTTTTATGGTATATCTGCTTCTATTGCTGACTAATTTGCTTGTTTTTATGGTATATCTGCTTCTATTGCTGACTAATTTGCTTGTTTATATGGTATTTCTGCTTCTATTGCTGACTAATTTGCTTGTTTTATGGTATATCTGCTTCTATTGCTGACTAATTTGCTTGTTTATATGGTATATTCTGCTTCTATTGCTGACTAATTTGCTTGTTTATATGGTATTTCTGCTTCTATTGCTGACTAATTTGCTTGTTTTTATGGTATATCTGCTTCTATTGCTGACTAATTTGCTTGTTTTATGGTATATCTGCTTCTATTGCTGACTAATTTGCTTGTTTATATGGTATATCTGCTTCTATTGCTGACTAATTTGCTTGTTTTTATGGTATATCTGCTTCTATTGCTGACTAATTTGCTTGTTTATATGGTATTTCTGCTTCTATTGCTGAATAATTTGCTTGTTTATATGGTATATCTGCTTCTATTGCTGACTAATTTGCTTGTTTATATGGTATTTCTGCTTCTGTTGCCTGCTAACTTGCTTCTTTTTATGGTATATCTGCTTCTATCACTTGCTAACTTGCTTGCTTAATCTTGAACAACTAATTGATTTCGCGGACGTCTGGGACACTCAAAGTGAACAATAAACATCACAGAAAAATATGTATTTTGGCTACAGATGGGTTTCTTTTTCTCTTTTATTCTTCTGTCACATATACGCTCTTTCAGAATCCCATTACCTCCCCCTCCCCCCTCCAGTAAAGCGTTAATTTGGGGAAAGTTCACGTCTGCCAATGGGCTGCAGTAAACCACCTCATCAAAGCAACAGGAAACACAAGCACGTTGACGCCTGCGCATTTCACAGACACGTGATGGGATGGAAGCGCGTGCGCGCTCTGAAGTCGTGGAGGCGCCATCTTGTTTGTCTTTCATCTTCAAAGCGTGATGACTACGCAGACGTGACAGATATTTTTTCTTGCTCCCTTCTTTTGGGGACTCCCCCCCCCCTCCCTGCCTCTTCTATGGACGTTTCTTTCATATCCCAAAGAGAGGCAACTGGCATCAAACGGAAACGAAGGAGTTCTTTCCCCTTCTCCGTCTTTTGGGGACGTTCCAACTTGTGATTTGTTCTGCAACTGGAAAAGGATTTTTCCCCTTTTTTCCTCCATCTTCCCATCTCCATCTTGTTTTTTTCCGTCAATCAGCGCCTTTTCCATACACTATGTGAGGCATGATGGCTGGCGAATAATTCAATATCGGTATCACAACAAACAGGCCTTACAAAATGTGATGGAATCCATTAGCACCACACTACAATATTATTATATTTTTCTGATCTCTCAGGTCAACATGTGTGCAGACCTGATAATGTCTAAACCCCTGTCATGTGTGTACACATGGAGAATATCAAATATGCACGTTAAAGATCCTGTAAGTCATATCAGTGGCAGGCTTATGGAAACAATAAACACCCAGCATGCACGCCTACCATAGTAGAGTGCTGTCAGCTCACCTAACAGGTTGAGTTCTCCATGCTCCACTCAAAAGTCTGAGTGTGTGTAATGTGCAGCAAGTCCAAATGAGTTTGGTGAATATCACAATACAATTGTGATGAAAATGGAGTAGTTTGGTCTTCTGACCAGAGTGCAAACCCACCAGCTGCTCAAAGCGAGAGGCAGACAAAGGAAGACCTGGATTGATGGTGTTAAAGAGACCTTGCTTTTAGACAGGATTTCTAAACATATAAGGTCTTTCCATCTCACTGCTGACCATCAACTCTCTCACCTGCGATACCCATGACGGTGCAAGCAGACAGATGGATTAAAAAAGACAGTGTTTTTCATCAAAATGTCATAAATTAATCAGTTTAACTTAATTTACTGGAAGCAAAATACGTCCAGCCTTTGTCATTTTCCTTGCCGAAGATGAACAGGTATCGACTTCGGTCCACATGAGTTGAAAGATGTTTTGTGGATATGTATGCGTACGTATGTTTCTGCGTGCATATGTTTGTCTATGCGTGTGTATGTATATGTGTAGATGTGCGTGCTTAAAAGTGTATATATGAGAGAGAGAGAGTGGTGTGTGTGTGTGTTTGTGAGCGTGTGTTTTGTGTGTGTGTGTGTGTGTGTGTGTGTGTGTGTTTGTGTGTTTGTGTGTGTGTGTGTGTATTTTGGTGTGTGTGTATGTGTGTGTTGGTGTGTGTGTGTGTGTGCGCTTGTGCGTGTGGTGGAGGGATTGCGTGCACGCCCATGTGCGTGTTTCTTTCAATAACAAGGCAACAGTTTGTTCATGAGCTGGCCCCTTTTTGATCCCCTATGTTGTCTGGAAAGAGCTATCATCAGACTCATCCCTCTCTTAATGTAGCCTTCCCACCCTCCTGTCTGAGCTCCCCTTCCCTTCCCCCCTCCCCCAGGCCCACCTTCCCTCTCCCGCATCCCTTAAAAAACTTGCACAAACCCTGTTCAAAGGGGAGGAAAAATGGGAGGACGAGCATTCCGTAGCGGAAGCAGTTTCTGACCGCCAGCCTACTCAAGCCAATGGCGATGCGCGACATGAAAGAGACCATGAAAGAGACCAATGGCAGAGCGGGAAACAACGTCTTGTCTCTGATGTTGCAGCCAGACATAGGGGTGGAAGAAGGGGGAAGACGCCTTCAAACGGCCCGTCTTCTTTTTTGTGGCACAAACGGTCTGCTTCCTGACTCTTTCAGGGTCCACAACGCTGTCAAAGTTCAAGCGTGGAAGCAGAAGAGACCAGGAAGGGTTAATGTTGTCCAGAGAGCGTTATTAGCTCCCTTGCAAAGAGTTCAAGGTGATTGTTTTTCTTTTGAGGTGGAGGAAGTGAAGAGATCGATATGTCTGGCTGCCCGGCCCTGCAGAGGTGGGGAAAGTTGTCCTGTTGGTGAGTTACAGTGAGGAGTTGTCCTAGTGGTGGAAGTTGTCCTGGTGGTGGAAGTTGTCCTGGCAGGGGAAGTTGTCCTGGAGAGGGAAATTGTCCTGGTGGGGGAAGTTGTCCTGGTGGGGGAAGTTGCTCTACAGGGGGAAGTTGTCCAAGTGAGGTAAATTGTCCTAATGGGGAAGTTGTCCTGGAGAGAAGTTGTTCCAGTGGGGGAAGTTGTCCAAGTGGGGGAAGTTGTCATGGAGGGAAGTTGTTCTAATGGGAGAAGTTGTCCCAGTGGGGAATTTGTCGTAGTGGGGTGGTGGAGTTGTCCAGCTGGGACAGTTGTCCTGGTGGGAAAAATTGTCCTAATGGGAGAAAGTGCGGAAAGTTGTCCTGAGGAAAGTTTTCTAGTGGGGAGGTTGTCCTAGGGAAAGTAGTCCAAGATAAAGGTGTCCAAGGGGAAGCGATCTAAGAGGAAGTAGTTCCAGAGGAAGTTGTCCTGATGGAGGAAGTTATTCTAGAAGAAAGGCAGGCAGGCAGAGTGACGGATAGAGAGACAGACAGACAGGCTGAGAGACATTTATTGACTTTTAGTTACATTAACTTTAATTCGATTTGATTAAGTTTTACATCAAAACCCACCTCAGTGGTAATAACCATCACAGGAAAAGGGGTGGGGATGGGAAGGGAGACTATTACCGTTCTATATTGACACCATCACAACAACAAGGGAGACCAATGCTGTTCTATATTGACACCATCACAACAACAAGGGAGACTAATGCTGTTCGATATTGACACCATCACAACAACAAGGGAGATCAATGCCATTCTTTATTGACACAATTACAGAAACAAGGGAGACTAATGCCATT
>JAPXFY010000014.1:59841935-59844435 GCA_030674185.1 Monoplex corrugatus | reverse complement strand
AGATGAATTTGTTCTCAATTAAGAAAACAGTGGTTTATAGTTATTCCATTGAGCATTTAAAGACGGACAAATGAAAGTCGTCCACTCTGGCATTACACTGTTCAATTCTGAATCTTATTTAACAGTCTTTGAAAAGTACTATATTCGGAATACATTTGTCAATCTTACCAGTTTTTGTTTTTTTGTTTCTGTTATTGTTTGTTTGTTTGTTTGTTTGTTTGTTTGTTTGTTTGTTGTTTTTTTTTGAATAAACAGAATGATATTTTTCAAACTGGAAGTTCAAAAATGAACACCAAGATCCAACACATGTCAACATTTCCCCCACGAATCATTCTCAAAAACCACATTCCTTTGCTTAACGATAATCAAGCGTTATCGAACAATGTTGCAACAGAAATTATTCAATTCATACAAATAAGACAATAATTGTTCACATAAAAAAACCACCCTACACCCTACAAAACATATATGACAATATTCTAATCAATGATGGTTTCATTATGTACATCAATATTCAAGAAACGTGTCATGCAGAATGTCTGTTTTCTACACAGGGAACGTTGGTCTATAGTTGTTCCACTGAGCATTAAAAATGGACAAGTGGCCAGCATGAGTCTTTGTGTAGGTGTTTGTATCTGTTCACGTGTGTGCGTAAGTCTCTCTCTCTCTCTCTCTCTCTCTCTCTCTCTCTCTCTCTCTCTCTCTCTCTCTTTCTTTCTTTCTTTCTCTCTCTCTCTTTCTCTCTCTCTCTCTTTCTCTCTCTCTCTCTTTCTCTCTTTCTCTCTCTCTCTCATTCTTCTCTCTCTTTCTCTCTCTCTCTTTCTCTTCTCTCTCTCTCTCTCTCTCTCTCTTCTCTCTTTCTCTCTCTTTTGCTCTCCTCCCCTCTTTCTCTCTGTATGCGTTCTACAGATGAGCGTTTTTGTATCCTACTTATAGGACACTGTTGTTTTCTTTTCTTGTTATATAATGTATGTTATACCATGCTTATATCATTGGTTTGTTGTTGGTTTATGTTTTTATGTCTAACATTTTTTAAAGTACCATCTGCTCTGAAGTTTGCCTATCAGGACGTAGCGTTATACACATCTTTTTGATGACGACGACCACGACCACGACGATGATGATAATGATGGTGATTAGACTTATCATCAAAATAATGATAATTATTACTATTATTATCATTATTAATTTTACTGTTAACATCAGCATCACCATCAGCATCATCATTATTATATCATAATTATTGTTATTATCATTATTGTTGTTGTTGGTATTTTTATTGTAAAAAAATCTTTATAATGAATATAATAATTGTTATCATTATCATTGTCATTATCATTATATAATCATCATTATCATCGTCATTATCATCATCATCAGCAGTAGTAATAGTTGTATCGGTATTATTGTGTATTGTTACAAGTAACCCCATGACCAAGCAGGGCCTTCTTCCATCTTACAACATCTGCGTCATTGGTGCATACTGAATTTATTCCAAACCCAGAATGTTCTTATGAAAGATACATAATTATACCTTGGAAAAGTGAGATCCTGGAATACATGCCACTCCTTTGTACATCAACTTCATCAACATCCCATCTTGTCACTTGCAAGCTATAACGCTGTCTTTAAGAGAAAGATAAATCTTTTAAGCAGGATGGTAAACCTTTCAGAAGAGGAAGATCAAGTTTATAGAAGGAAGATACACTTTTCAGAAGAGGAAGACCAAGTCGTTTAGGAAGGAAGATAACCCATTTTAGAAGAAGAAGATCATGTGTTAGGAAGGGAAATAAACCTTTCAGAATAAGAAGATCATGTTTTAGGAAGGAAGATAAACCTTTCAGAAGAGGAACATCAAATTGTTTAGGAAGGAAGATAAACCTTTCAGAAGAGGAACATCAAATTGTTTAGGAAGGAAGATAAACCTTTCAGAAGAGGAACATCAAATTGTTTAGGAAGGAAGATAAACCTTTCAGAGGAAGAATACAAGTTTTAGGAAGGAAGATAAACTTTTCAAAAGAGGAAAGTCAAGACGTTTAGGAAGATATAGACAAAGCTTTCAGAAGAGGAAGATCAAGACTTTCATGAAGGGAGATAAGACTTTCAGAAGAGGAAGATCAAGACTTTCATGAAGGAGATAAGACTTTCAGAAGAGGAAGATCAAGACTTTCATGAAGGGAGATAAGACTTTCAGACGAGGAAGATCGAGACTTTTAGGAAGGAAAGTAAACCTTTCAGAATGAAAAGATCCCATCATTTGGGAAGGTAGACAAACCTTTCAGACAAAGCATACCACGAACTTTAAAAAGGAAGCTACAAAAAACAACAACTTTTGGATGAGGAAGGTCAAGGCTTATAGGAAGGAAGATATAGAAAACCCCTTCAGAAGAGGAAGATCAAATTGTTTAGGAAGGAAGATAAAACTTTCAGAAGAGGAAGATAACACTTGCATGTCTTTTACCTGATGACCATGAATACAGTTATGTGGCTCATGATAGCA
>JAPXFY010000014.1:59824435-59836935 GCA_030674185.1 Monoplex corrugatus | reverse complement strand
CTCTTTCTCTCTCTCTCTCTCTCTCTTTCTCTCTCTCTCTCACACACACATACACACACATTCACAAATACATACACACACATACTGTGACACACACACATACACACACAAACACACACACATACACACACACACTCACACACACACACACACACACACACACACACACACACACACACACACACACACACACACACACACACACACACACACACACACGTACAAAAGAATATTACGAGCACGATCATTACACTAATTGCAAGCTCAGCCCCGTTCCCTGTCACCAGTCACAGTCATAACACCCCCCCCCCCCCCACCTCTCCCTTGAAAGCAGACGACAATGGACCTCCACGTACAAACTCATCTCTCTTTGATGTCCTGACAGTTCAAACGACCACAGATATCGCACTTCAAACAGACAAAACCTCCCTACCGTCTGAGATGCAAATCATCCATCATCAGGCTTGTCTCGCGCGCAATCTTATCCCACCCAATCAGGGCCGAGGATACAGCTCCCCCGTCCGCCGCTGTAAAACCTGACACCTGATTGGCCCGACCTGTCAGCAAATATCAACACACGTTCGCGCCCCGATAATCGACGACTTCAAAGAGGAGCGAGTTATCAGAAGCCGGATCGAATTCCCGCTCAGTTTGTGTGTGCCTGGCATTGATGGGAAAAACGATTACTACCGCTCCGGATTGGATTGCAAATTGGTTTCGATTTTCGCCACGGGGCAGGGGCAAAAAGAATATGAGGTGTAATGGTGTTCTTTCCCTGTGACAGATACAATGTGGGGTCTGACAATGGTGTGGATACAGGACGAGAGATCGGCCACTGACGTCATCATGAGTTAGGATATGGGAGAAATTGGTTACTTATGTCATGCTGAGCTTGGAGAAAGGAGAGATCGGTAACTTACGTCATGCTGAGTTTGAAGATAGAGAGATCTATAATTTACGTCATGTTCAGTTTGGATATAGAAGAAGAGATCTGTAATTTACGTCATGTTCAGTTTGGATATAGAAGAAGAGATCTGTAACTTATGTTCAGTTTGGATATAGAAGAAGAGATCTGTAACTTATGTCATGTTCAGTTTGGATATAGAAGAAGAGATCTGTAACTTATGTCATGTTCAGTTTGGATACAGAAGAAGAGATCTGTAACTTATGTCATCTTGGGTTTAGATATAGGAGAGATCTGTAATTTACGTCATGTTCAGTTTGGATATAGAAGAAGAGATCTCTAATTTACGTCATGTTCAGTTTGGATATAGAAGAAGAGATCTGTAATTTACGTCATGTTCAGTTTGGATGTAGAAGAAGAGATCTGTAATTTACGTCATGTTCAGTTTGGATATAGAAGAAGAGATATGTAATTTACGTCATGTTCAGTTTGGATATAGAAGAAGAGATCTGTAACTTATGCCATGTTCAGTTTGGATACAGAAGAAGAGATCTGTAACTTACGTCATCTGGGGTTTAGATATAGGAGAGATCTGTAATTTACGTCATGTTCAGTTTGGATATAGAAGAAGAGATCTGTAACTTACGTCATGTTCAGTTTGGATACAGAAGAAGAGATCTGTAACTTACGTCATCTTGGATTTAGACACAGAAAGACAGATCTGTAATTTACGTTATCTTGTGTTTGTCAGTGCCAAAGACATTGGAAAGACCGGTAACTTACGCCACGCTGAATTTGAGAATGGCATAGATACCTAGACAGACTGTGAACTTATGCCACGTTGGATTTGGATACAGAAGGAGGTAGGTATAGAAAAACTATGTCAGGTTCAGTTTATCTAGCCACTAGACAGACAGTAACTTCCGTCATGTAAAGTTTGTCAGCAGTGTAGATATACATGGAGAGACTGGTAATTTGTGTCCAGTTTCTCAGTGGGAGAGACTGTTGGAGATACTTTCTCTGCAACACATCTGACTCACTTCTACAGCCTGAAACTGTCACACACACAACGCTGCAGACGTCTCAGGACTGCACAAACCACAGAGGGTTACAGCCCAACATGTACTGTTCACACACAATCTGGCCCGGTGGGCAAAGAGGTAGACCTCCCATTTTCCAATTGGACTGCACGGGTTCAATCACGAGAAAATCTTTGTGTGTGTGCAATCTCCGGCCCGTCCAGCTGTGAATGGTTATCTGGTCCTGTTAAGGGTTGGGGAAGGTAAGGCAGCTAGGGAGAGGAGGCTGGCACAGTTCCCATAGTGCTGACCCTAAAAAAAATACTGAAGTCTCTGCTATTTCATTCCCCTACAACATCAGGGTTAAGGGGAAACATGCCTTTTTCCCTCTAAAGACTGGATGTTCCCATCAGCGAAATAAAGTGGAATGATCATGCGGTGAAATGGTGAAGTTGCCGATCTTTCTGTTAATGTCTCTGGCCACGACCTGTGTGGCGGCATTATGACCGTTTAGAGCCGTTTAACGGTGGGTGAAGGCAATCAACATGATGACGTGTCATCTCCTCTTCCATCGTCTGACTGCATGCCCAATAACGGATGATACATTACGGCATCAGTGGTGGGCCCGACAGCCAAGCGGTTAGGACGTTAGACGCGAGGTCCTGAGTTCCATTCTGCCAGCTGCTCACTGGTGGGTATAAGATGAAGATTGTTTCCCTATCTCCTAGGTCGATCTATGTGCAGACTGCTAGTAGCTGGACTCCATCTGTGAGTGTATGCTTGGAGAATCGGACTTCCGGTCCACAGACCTGAGTTTCACCCCGCCTGGTAGCACCTGGTTGGCCAAGGGTGGATTGTTTTTATTCTCTATCGTCTATATGTGTGCAGATTGCTGGTGTTTCAGTTTCAGTTTCAGTTTCTCACGCTAACTCATCTGTGCTCGGAATAAATTCCATATGCGCTGATGCCAGTGATGCCAGTGATGCCATGTTCATAATCATAATCATAATCATTCATGTTCATATTCATCTTCATTTCTTTTGTCACAATGGATTTCCTATGTGAAACTCGGGCTGCTCTCCCCTTTGAGAGCGCCACCTATTTCTTTTTTTTTTTTTTTTTTTAACCAAAACTTCAGAAAGGCAAGAAGGTTAATTGGCCTTCAGGAGAGGGACCTGGGAAATCAACTTATGTCTCCGATGTTTTGTACCAGGGCAGCCAGGCAAATGCCCTGCTCTTGACGATTTTCAACTGCCGTGGGATCTTAAGCGTGCGCAGACCGAAACGCGCTCGGGTCCGACTTTATGTGATGGTGAAGATCCAAAATGATCACGGCACAAGCCTTAAGCCTGCTCATAATCCCTATGTGTTGGCAAGCCACTGATGCCATGTGATGGAGAAGATCTCCAATGATCATGGCATAAGCCTTAAACTTGCACATAAACCCTGTGTGTTGGCAAGCCACTGGTGCCCTGTGATGGAGAAGATCCAAAATGATCATGGCACAAGCCTTAAGCCTGCACATAAACCCTATGTGTTGGCAAGCCATTGATGTCATGTGATGGAGAAGATCCAAAATGATCATGGCACAAGCCTTAAGCCTGCACATAAACCCTACGTGTTGGCAAGCCACTGATGCCCTGTGATGGAGAAGATCCAAAATGATCATGGCACAAGCCTTAAGCCTGCACATAAACCCTACGTGTTGGCAAGCCACTGATGCCATGTGATGGAGAAGATCCAAAATGATCATGGCACAAGCCTTAAGCCTGCACATAAACCCTAGTGTTGGTAAGCCACTGATGCCATTGATGGAGAAGATCAACAGTGATCATAGCATAAGCTTATGCCTGCAGAGGGAGGAATGCATGTGTGTTGTGTGTATATATATATATATATATATATATATGTATATATATGTGTGTGTGTGTGTGTGTGTGTGTGTGTGTGTGTGTGTGTGGTGTGTGTGTGTGTGTGTGTGCGAGCGCGCACGTGTGTGCACACGTGTGTGTGTTTGTATGTATGTTTCGGCAGACGACTGAAACTACTTTGGTACGCAACGTGTGCAAATGACAGCAATTAAACTATTTTGAGGGGCGTAAAACTACACTGACATTCAACAAACATAAAAACTGACATGCCTGACCTTTAGAAAAATCCAACTTAGCGTCCTTGACCTTCAGGGTCTTCATTAAAAAAAAAAAAGACTTAACCTCTCACTGACTCAACGCGTTTAATTAACATTTTGACTTCCGCATCCTATCCACCAGCTGCAAAAGACTTTTTTACTCCCTCACCCTATCCAGCAGCTTTCTGCAGGAAGCTGGTGGATAGGGTGAGGGAGTCAAGGGTTAAGATTTTACTTTGCTAGCATGGTTGACAATGCAGAATGCTGATGGACAGGGTGCGGGAGTCAAAGGGTTAAAGTTATCGCAGTAAACACGAAACGAGGTCGTTAAATGAGCAATGAAATTCGGAAGCCTATATAGTGCCCTTACCCATCCATCCACTCATTCAAACTGAACGACTGAAAGAAAGTGAGAGATTTTCATTCTCCGACATGCCATGAGTTTAAAATCAAGTCCAGAAATCCACTCTAAAAAAAACAACAACAACATGTCCCTCTAACTTTACAAATGGACACTTTCTCGTAACTATTTCTATTGCTCGATCAGTGTCACAGCTGCCCTAATTCCTCTCCTCCAACATCCAAAGTATTCACGTTTATATTTCATAACAACGACATTTTTCTCCTTCTCGCCCTCCAGGTTTGCTTAATTGGTCCGAAGCGAACCCTGAACTGACAGAAACCAAAGATATTACCTAAGTCTTTGACAGAAAGTGACGATTTCACTGTGACGTCTACACGTTTCGCAAAGGGAGCAAGAGTTTCTTCCCTTGAAGAACGATAAATAACATACAGTTTCAAGAGATCATGCATTCGTCTTCTGAAAAGACTATCACAGCTAATTTGAAAGGAGTTTGGCGTCAAATTACAAACGAGACAAAAAAAAGACGGAAAAACGTAAATAAATTGATGAATAAGTAAGTAGATAAAGAAATGAATGAATAGACAAGTAAACAAACTGTCAGCGGTTCAAAAGGAGGAACGTAATAACAAATTCATATTTAAAAAAAAGGATTAAAGTATTATCTGTTCGCACGAATGTAGGGACAGGAGAAAAGGCATGTGTTTTTACCAGCTTGGCATACCGGCTGTGGTGAATTACTCGGGGTCATCACGCCATCACAAGTGCTAAAACACACAAATAAACAAACAGACATGATTTAACGTTGAGTTTCCCCTATATAAACCCCCCCCCCCCCACCCCCCACTATCACCACCTACGTGCTTGATTGGCTTTCGTGGTTATATCATCAAGAAATTGTTCTCACCCACCCACCTCACTTACCTCGGTGGTTTTTGTTTGTTTGTTGTTCTTTGTTCTTTTTTTTTTCTCACCACTACCACCATCACCACCCTGGCCGTTTTCTCCAATTTCACTTCCCATCGCCCACAGTCACACTGACTCATCATCATCATCATCATCATCATCAAGTGTCTTGCCACATGGCGTTGGCGATCATAGCCTTCCATCTGTTTCTATCCCTTGTTGCCTCAAGCACCTCTTCCACCCTCTTTGTCTTCAGCCACTCTGCAAGTCCGTCTAATATTTTCTCCCTGGGTCTGCCTGGTGCTCTCTTTCCCTCCAGCTTTCCTGTTGTGACACGGTGCTCCAATTCCCCTTTCCGCATAAAATGGCCTATAAATGTTGCCTGTCTTTTCCTAATCTTCCTTATCAATGATCTTCTTGTGTCTGCCTCCATCAAGACTGTCTCGTTTGTTTTCTTTACTGTCCATGGAACTCTCAACATTCTTCTTAGAAACCACATCTCGGCTGCCTCAGTCTTGTTCTGGCTTTGCTTGTTGACTGTCCACGCCTCACAATCGTATAACATTATCGGTTCTATATAACATTCAAGAACTCTCTCCTGATGTTAATTGATAGGCATTTGTTGGTAAGAATGCTTTTCATCTTCTTGAATGCTGTTTTGGCTTGGCCGATTCTGCTGGCTATTTCTGATGTGCATCACTGACTCATACAACCCCCGTCACCACTCACCCAACAGATGGAAGTCTTGTATGGATAATGACTTTTTCTTTTGTTGTTTTATTTTCATTGAGTTTAGCTGACTGGCTGACTGGCTGGTTGGCTGATTCGTTAGGTGGCGTTTTCGATTGTATTGTTAATATTATTATTATCATTATTATTATTATTATTATTATTATTATTATTATTATTATTATTATTATTATTATACTATTATCAATGTTATTGTTGTTGTTGTTATTATCATCTTATTCTTCTGATTAATAATGATAATAATAATATCATTATCATTAGTAGTAGTAGTAGTAGTAGTATCATCATCATCATTTTTTTTTTCATAGCAACAAAGAGAAAGTTTTTTGTGAGTGTGTGTGTGTGTTGCTTGAGGGCAGACTGAAAACCTGGTCATTCATCTGTTCGTCTGTCTATCCGTCTGTCTGTCTGTCTGTCTGTCTATCTGTCCCTCTCTCTCTATCTCTCTCTCTCCGCTCTCTCTCTCTCTCTCTCTGCCCCTCCTTCCCTCTCTCTCTCTCTCTGCTCTTCCTCTCACTCTCTCTGCGTGTCTCTCTCTCCCTTTCTCTCTCTCTCTCCATCTCTCTCTCTCTATCTTTCCTTCTCTCTGCCCCCCTCCCCCATCTCTCTCTCTGTCTCTCTCCACCACTCTCTCTGTTTCTGCCCCCCCCCTCTTTCTCTCTGTCTCCACGCTCTCTCTCTCTCTCTCTCCTCTCTCTTTCTCTCCTTCTCTCTCTTTCCCCCTCTCTCTACCCCCTTCCTCATTCCCTTTCGCCCTCCCCCCCGCTCTCTCTCTCTCTTCTCTCTCTCTCTCTCTCTCTCTCTCTCTCTCTCTCTCTCTTTTCTCCCCTCAGTGTTTCTAGTGTGCCACAGTCTACAGAACACGACACAAATTCAGATAGCATTAGTCCCTGGAGAGGTGGTTCTAGTTCTGTATGGCCCTCTGTGTGTGTGTGTGTGTGTGTGTGTGTGTGTGTGTGTGTGTGTGTGTGTGTGTGTGTGTGTGTGTGTGTTTGATGTGGGGAGAGTGTGTGTTGTGTGTGTGTTTTCTGTGGTGTGTGTGTGCGCGCGCGCGCGCGCGCGTGTGTGTGTGGTGGTGGTGGTGGTGTGTGGATGTGTGTGTGTGTGTGTGTGTGTGATGTGTGCTGTGTGTGTGTGTGTTTGTGTGTGTTTGTGATGTGAGGTGAGTGTGTGTGTGTGTGTGTGTGGTGGTGGTGGTGGTGGTGGTGGTGGTGGTGTGTGTGTGTGTGTGTGTGTGTGTGTGTGTGTGTGTGTGTGTGTGTGTGTGTGTGATGTGGGGGTGAGTGTGTGTTGGGTGTGTGTTTTCTGTGGTGTGTGTATGTGCGCGCGCGCGTGTGTGTGTGTGGTGTGTGGTGTGTGTGTGTCTGTTTATGTGTGCGTTCGTGCGCGTGCGTGTGTGAACTCGTCTATCTGTCTGTGTCTGTCTGCCTGTCCGTCTGTCTGCGTGCGTGTCTGTCTGTCTGTCCCTACGTCTGTCTGCGAGCGTGCGTGTGTGTATATGTGTGTATGTTCATGTCTATCTGTCTGTTTGTCTGTCTGTCTGTCTGCCTGTCTGCGTGTGTGTGTGTCTGTCTGTCTTGACGTGTGTGTGTGTGTGTGTGTGTGTGTGTGTGTGTGTGTGTGTGTGTGTGTGTGTGTGTGTGTGTGTGTGTGTGTGTGTGCGCGCGCGTGACCAAAACGTGTTAGCAATCAGCTGTTTCTAGAATCTGGCTCAAACGTGTGCAGTACCGAGGAATGATGAACACGTAAGGTTGGAGGTCAAGGTGTCAAGGTCACACGGACAAGTGAAAAGCTGCTTAAATCATTTTCTGTGGAATGAATGTGAACAGGACTGTCACAGGGACTTGTGACAACATTTACATTGAGTTTTGACTGTTTTCATAGTCCACCATTGTCCTCGCAACTTTTATTTCAAAGTATGCTTCTTCAAGGTCACGGTAACCTTGAGAAGTACAAAATCTGGATTGTCTGTAATGATATTTTGCATAAAAAAAGTAGATTCTTGGGAAGTAAGTGACCTGAATTTTCTGTAGTAACTTGTGCATAAGAAAGCGGATTTTACAAGTGGCTTGGCCATATTGATTCTCTTTCCTTTCTTTCACCATACATATATATATACATATTTTTCATCTTCTTTAAAGAAAACAACAACAACAACAACAAAAGCAAACGGAGAAGAAAACCAGACTACAATTAGCAGTTCATTCCAGAGGCAGTCTGCTACAGTTCCAAACCTTCATACACTACACATATACCTTGACCCGTCCGCCCACCTGTCACTTCAAAGGCGCGCCCACAGGTAAGCCGAAAGGTGCCGACAGGTGTGCGAACTGTTTCATCTCACAGAACACAGGTGGACAGGGGCCAGAAAAGTAATCAAGCCGTTAGCACAAAGACTGGAAGAGAACTGTAAGAGAGAGAGAGAGGAGGGAGAGAGAGAAAGAGAGACAGACAGACAGACATAGACACAGACACAGACACACAGACAGATAAGCAGACACTCAGACAGAGACAACAGACACACAGACGGACACACAGACAGACACACAGACAGACAGACACAGACACACAGACACACAGAGTTAGACATACAGACACTCAGACAGAGACAGACACACAGACAGACACACAGACAGAGACAGACAGACACGCAGACACTCAGACAGACAGACACACAGACAGACACGCAGACAGACACACAGACAGACACGCAGACACTCAGACAGACACACAGACAAACACGCAGACAGACACACAGACAGACACGCAGACACTCAGACAGACACGCAGACAGACAAACAGAGATGGAGAGATAGATAAAGGAAGAAAGAGGGAAACATAAAGGGGAAATATGAGAAAGAAAGGAAGGAGGACAGAGAGAGAGGGGGGGGTGAAAGAGAGAAGGGATAAGAAGAAAGACGGAGAGAGAGAGTGGAAATAGAGTGAGCGAGCGAGCGAGAGAGACAGACAGACAGAGAGACAGAGAAAGAGAGACACAGAGGAAAGGAGAAAGAGAGACAGAGAGGGGGATGGGGGCTAGAAATAGAGTGGGAGGAGAAAAGAGAGAGGGGGGGGAAGGAAGAGGGAAAAGGGGAAGGACGACAAGAGAGGGGAAGGAAGGGGGAAAACGGAGAGAGTGAAGAGAGAGGGGGAGGGGGGAGGGGGGAAGAGAAGGAGACGGAAGACTGAAAGAGAGAGAAGGGGAAGGGAGAAAGAGAGAGCAGGAGGGTGGGGAAGACAGAGGAGGGAGAGACCGAGGGGAGGTGGAAGAGAGAGGGAAGGAGGAAAGTGGGGAGATGGTTGTGTGAGCGAAGGGGGAGGAAAGAGAAGGAAATAAAAAAACAAATAAAAGTTAACAATTGAAAATGTTTTTCTTTCTTTCTTTCTTTCTTTCTTTCTTCTTCTTCTTTGCCATCTTCTCTGTCTCACACACACACACATTTACACAGACACACATTTACACAGACACACACACACACACACACACACACACACACACACACACACACACACACACACACACACACACACACACACACACACACAGACACAAACACACACACACACACACAGAGTTCGTCACACTTTTCATGAAAAAATAATTACATTCTACGACTTAGCACTGCGAGCCGTAACTTTGATCTGTGAGGGGAGATAATACCGTTCAATACTACAACGATGACCACTGCGAGTTTGTGAAGGGTTAAAGAGAAAGAAGAAGAAGAAGAAGATGATGATGATGATGATGATGATGATGATCGATGATGATGATGATGATAATGGTGGTGGTGGTGGTGGTGGTGGTGGTGGTGGTGGTGATGGTGATGGTGATGAAGAAGAAGAAGAAGAAGAAGAAGAAGAAGAAGAAGAAGAAGAAGAAGAAGAAGAAGAAGAAGAAGAAGAAGAAAGAAGAAAGAAGAAGAAAGAAGAACGAAAATAAACGGTTACTCTTAGATGAATAAAATCTCGGCATGTACAACCTAGCAAATTGACCCAGTTTCAGTTTCAGTTTCAGTTTCAGTTTCTCAAAGACAACAACTCAACGCTCAGAATGATATTCCATATGCACTGACGCCAGTGGTGCGATGTGATGGAAATGATCCGAAATAATCATGGCATAAGTCTTAAGCCCTCACATAAACCCATGAGCTGGCCAACTACTACGATTGACCTAGAGACAACAAAGAGAGTGAGAGAGAGAGAGAGAGAGAGAGGTGGGGAGGCGAGGAAGTTAAGGACAGACAGACATACAGGCTGACAGGCAGACTGACAGATCGACAGGCAGGCAGACTGACTGACAGACACAATGGCAGACAGGCAGGCAGACACGCAGACAATGACATACACAAACACCATAACTTTTGGGCCACTTTTTGGTCCCATAGCCAAGTCTCTACTGAGCCAAACCCTACTGAGCATGGAGAATTCCTGTTGAGCAAATCCTGAGCAAACCGCTGCTGAGCAGATCCTGAGCGCATTTCTGTTGAGGGAATCTCTCCTGCGCGAATCCTTACTCATCGAATCCTGAGGGAGTTTTTACCGAAGAAATATCTACTGAGCCAATCCCTACTAGGGAGTCCTGAGCGAATTCCTAGCTGGCGAATCCTGGGCGTGTTCCTTCTAAGCGAATCCTGCATTGCTAAACTTACGTTTCTGAAGGTGGCAGAAAAAAAAAGGAAAAGAGCAATAGTGTGTTCCAGAATTAATCCATTTTGTGTAAGGTGTTTGGAATATGAAGATGAAACAGGATATTTTTCGCCCAGCCTGAAACAAGGGTCCCATCTCTGTCTGTCTCTCTCTGTCTCTCTCTCTCTTTCTCTCTCTCTCTCTCTCTCTCACACACACACACACACATACACACACACACACACACATACACACACACATACTCTCTGTCTCTCTGTCTCTGTCTGTCTCTCTGTCCCTGTCTCTGTCTCTCTCTCTCTCTTTCACACACACACACACACATACACACACACACACACTCTCTCTCTCTCTCTCTCACACACACACACACACACACACATACACACACACCCACACACACACACTGTCTCTCTCTGTCTGTGTCTCTGTCTCTCTCTATCTCTGTCTCTCTCTCTGTCTCTGTCTCTCTGTCTGTCTGTCTGTCTATCTGTCTCTGTCTCTCTCTATCTCTCTGTCTCTGTCTGTCTCTCTGTCTCTGTCTCTGTCTCTGTCTCTGTCTCTCTCCTGAAACTAGATTTCTATCTCTCTCATCTACGCCCCCTCCCCTCTCTGTCTCTGTCTGTCTGTCTGTCTGGCTGTCTATCTGTCTATCTGTCTATCTGTCTGTATGTATACACGTAGTATATATGTATGTATGTATGTATGTATGTATGTATGTATGTATGTATGCATGTATGTATGTATGTATGTATATATGCATGCATGTATGTATGTATGTATGTATGTATGTATCTATGCATGTTTCTCTCTTTGTCTTTCTGTCTCTGTCTCTCTGTATCTCTCTCTCCCTCTCTCTTCTCTTTTCTCGTTCTCTCTCTGTCTCTGTCTGTCTGTCTGTCTGTCTGTATCTCTCTGTCTCTCTGTCTCTCTGTCTCTCTGTCTCTCTCTGTCTCTCTCTGTCTCTCTCTCTCTCTCTCTCTCTCTCTGTCTCTCTCTCTCTCTCTCTCTCGCTCTCCCTCTCCCTGTCTTTGTCTGATTTGATTATATTGGCCTTGGTGTTTTTGAAGCTTGATTAATCTTCTAAATTTCTCACTTTTGTTTTGTACTCCTTGTCCGTTTCGTCTTGTCATATCATTTGTAAGTTTTACTCCGTTCTTTCAATTCTTTGTTGACATCTCTTCCTTCATGGTGATCATGATAATGTTCCTGTGCTCTCTGTCTCTGTCTTTGTCTGTCTGTGTGTCTGTCTGTGTGTGTGTGTCTGTCTGTCTGTCTGAGAATGTTCCTCTGCTCTCTGTTTGTCTGTCTGTCTGAGAATGTTCTTCTGCTCTCTGTCTGTCTGTCTGTCTGTCTGTCTGTATGTATGTCTGTCTGTCTGTCTGTCAGAGTGGCTGGCTGGTTGGCTGTCTCTCTGTTTCTGTCTTTGTCTCTCTGTCTCTGTCTGTCTGTCTGCCTGTCTCTGTCTCTCTGTTTCTGTCTCTGTTTCTGTCTCTCGGTCTCTATCTGTTTGTCTGTCTCGGTCTCTCTCTCTCTCTGTCTCGGTCTCTCTGTGTCTCGGTCTCTCTCTGTATGTTTCTCTCTGTCTCTCTCTATCTCTCAATCTCTGTCTCTCTGTCTCTCTGTCTCTGTCTCTCTCTCTCTCTCTTTGTCTCTGTCTCTGTCTCTTTTTCTGTCTCTGTTTCTCTGTCTCTAGCTGTTTGTCTCTGTCCTTCTCTCTCTGTCTCTGTCTCTCTCTCTGTCTCTGTCTGTCTGTCAGTCTGTCTCTCTCTGTATTTCTCTCTCTGT
>JAPXFY010000014.1:59816935-59821935 GCA_030674185.1 Monoplex corrugatus | reverse complement strand
GATTGACACAGTAGGGGTTGACACAGAAGGGGTTGACACAGTAGTGATTGACACAGTAGGGGTTGACACAGTAGTGATTGACACAGTAGGGGTTGACACAGTAGGGGTTGACACAGTAGTGATTGACACAGAAGGGATTGACACAGGAGGGATTGACACAGGAGGGATTGACACAGTAGGGATTGACACAGTAGGGGTTGACACAGTAGGGGTTGACACAGTAGTGATTGACACAGAAGGGATTGACACAGGAGGGATTGACACAGTAGTGATTGACACAGTAGGGGTTGACACAGTAGGGACTGACACAGGAGGGATTGACACAGTAGTGATTGACACAGTAGTGATTGACACAGTAGAGATTGACACAGTAGAGATTGACACAGTAGGGGTTGACAGTAGGGATTGACACAGTAGGGGTTGACACAGTAGGGGTTGACACAGTAGGGATTGACACAGTAGGGGTTCACACAGTGGGGGTTCACACAGTAGCGGTTGACACAGTAATGATTGACACAGTAGTGATTGACACAGTGGGGGCTGACACAGTAGGGGTTGACACAGTGGGGGTTGACACAGTAGGGATTGACACAGTAGGGGTTGACACAGTAGTGGTTGACACAGTAGAGGTTGACTCAGTAGGAATGACACACTAGGGATTGACACGGGAGGGATTGACACAGTAGGGATTGACACAGTAGGGGTTGACACAGTAGGGGTTGACACAGTAGTGATTGACACAATAGGGATTGACACAGTAGAGATTGACACGGGAGGGATTGACACGGGAGGGATTGACACAGTAGGGGTTGACACAGTAGGGGTTGACACAGGAGGGATTGACACGGGAGGGATTGACACAGTAGGGGTTGACACAGTAGGGGTTGACACAGGAGGGATTGACACAGTAGGGGTTGACACAGTAGGGATTGACACACTAGTGATTGACACAGTAGGGTTGTCACAGTAGTGATTGACACAGGAGGGATTGACACAGTAGGGGTTGACACAGTAGGGGTTGACACAATAGGGATTGACACAGGAGGGATTGACACGGTATGGGTTGACACAGTGGGGACTGACACAATAGGGATTGACACAGTAGTGATTGACACAGTAGAGACTGACACAGTAGAGGTTGACACAGTACTAATTGACACAGTAGGGATTGACACACAAACACGCACACATACACGCACAGAGAGAGACAAACACAGACAGACAGACAGATTGAGAGAGAGAGAGACAGACAGACAGAGACAGAGACAAAGAGAAAGAGGCAGAGAGACAAAGACAGAGAGAGAAATGCACATAAACGAGAGAGAGAGAGAGAGAGAAACATACAACATACATAAATACACACACACACAAACACACACACGAACACACACACACACACACACACACACACACACACACACACACACACACACACACACACACACACACACACACACGCACACACACACACAGAGTAGGGACTGACACAGTAGGGATTGACACAGTAGGGGTTGACACAGTAGGGATTGACACAGTAGTGATTGACACAGTAGGGATTGACACAGTAGTGATTGACACAGTAGTGATTGACACAGTAGTGATTGACACAGGAGGGATTGACACAGTAATGATTGACACAGTAATGATTGACACAGTAGGGATTGACACAGTAGGGATTGACACAGTAGTGATTGACACAGTAGGGATTGACACAGTAGGGGTTGACACAGTAGTGATTGACACAGGAGGGATTGACACAGTAGTGATTGACACAGTAGTGATTGACACAGTAGGGATTGACACAGTAGGGATTGACACAGTAGTGATTGACACAGTAGGGATTGACACAGTAGTGATTGACATAGGAGGGATTGACACAGTAGTGATAGACACAGTAGTGATTGACACAATAGGGATTGACACAGGATCGACTGACACAGTAGGGATTGACACAGTAGGGGTTGACACAGTAGGGATTGACACAGTAGGGGTTGACACAGTAGGGGTTGACACAGGAGGGATTGACACAGTAGGGGTTGACACAGTAGGGACTGACACAGTAGGGATTGACACAGAAGGGATTGACACAGTAGTGATTGACACAGTAGGGATTGACACAGTAGGGATTGACACAGTAGGGGTTGACACAGAAGGGGTTGACACAGTAGTGATTGACACAGTAGGGGTTGACACAGTAGTGATTGACACAGTAGGGGTTGACACAGTAGGGGTTGACACAGTAGTGATTGACACAGAAGGGATTGACACAGGAGGGATTGACACAGGAGGGATTGACACAGTAGGGATTGACACAGTAGGGGTTGACACAGTAGGGGTTGACACAGTAGTGATTGACACAGAAGGGATTGACACAGGAGGGATTGACACAGTAGTGATTGACACAGTAGGGGTTGACACAGTAGGGACTGACACAGGAGGGATTGACACAGTAGTGATTGACACAGTAGTGATTGACACAGTAGAGATTGACACAGTAGAGATTGACACAGTAGGGGTTGACAGTAGGGATTGACACAGTAGGGGTTGACACAGTAGGGGTTGACACAGTAGGGATTGACACAGTAGGGGTTCACACAGTGGGGGTTCACACAGTAGCGGTTGACACAGTAATGATTGACACAGTAGTGATTGACACAGTGGGGGCTGACACAGTAGGGGTTGACACAGTGGGGGTTGACACAGTAGGGATTGACACAGTAGGGGTTGACACAGTAGTGGTTGACACAGTAGAGGTTGACTCAGTAGGAATGACACAGTAGGGATTGACACGGGAGGGATTGACACAGTAGGGATTGACACAGTAGGGGTTGACACAGTAGGGGTTGACACAGTAGTGATTGACACAATAGGGATTGACACAGTAGAGATTGACACGGGAGGGATTGACACGGGAGGGATTGACACAGTAGGGGTTGACACAGTAGGGGTTGACACAGGAGGGATTGACACGGGAGGGATTGACACAGTAGGGGTTGACACAGTAGGGGTTGACACAGGAGGGATTGACACAGTAGGGGTTGACACAGTAGGGATTGACACACTAGTGATTGACACAGTAGGGTTGTCACAGTAGTGATTGACACAGGAGGGATTGACACAGTAGGGGTTGACACAGTAGGGGTTGACACAATAGGGATTGACACAGGAGGGATTGACACGGTATGGGTTGACACAGTGGGGACTGACACAATAGGGATTGACACAGTAGTGATTGACACAGTAGAGACTGACACAGTAGAGGTTGACACAGTACTAATTGACACAGTAGGGATTGACACAGTGATTGACACAGGAGGGATTGACACAGTAGGGATTGACACAGTAGGGGTGACACAGTAGTGATTGACACAGTAGAGACTGACACAGTAGAGGTAGAGGTTACTAATTGACACAGTAGGGATTGACACAGTGATTGACCCAGGAGGGATTGACACAGTAGAGATTGACACAGTAGGGGTGACACAGTAGTGATTGACACAGTAGGGATTGACACAGTAGGGATTGACACAGGAGGGATTGACACAGTAGGGATTGACACAGTAGGGGTTGACACAGTAGGGGTTGACACAGTAGGGGTTGACACAGTAGGGTTGACACAGTAGGGATTGACACACTAGTGATTGACACAGTAGTGATTGACACAGTAGTGATTGACACAGTAGTGATTGACACAGTTGGAGTTGACACAGGAGGGATTGACACAGTAGTGATTGCCACAGTAGAGATTGCCACAGTAGTGATTGACACAGTAGTGATTGACACAGTAGTGGTTGACACAGTAGTGGTTGACACTGTAGTGGTTGACACAGTAGGGGTTGACACAGTAGTGATTGACACAGTAGTGGTTGACACAGTAGGGGTTGACACAGTAGGGGTTGACACAGTAGTGATTGACACAGTAGTGGTTGACACAGTAGTGATTGACACAGTAGGGGTTGACACAGTAGTGGTTGACACAGTAGGGATTGACACGGTAGGGGTTGACACAGTAGTGATTGACACAGTAGGGGTTGACACAGTAGGGGTTGACACAGTAGTGATTGACACAGTAGTGATTGACACAGTAGGGATTGACACAGTAGGGATTGACACAGTAGGGATTGACACAGTAGGGTTGACACAGTAGGGGTTGACACAGTAGTGATTGACACAGTAGTGATTGACACAGTAGGGCTTGACACAGTAGGGATTGACACACTAGGGTTGACACAGAAGGGATTTACACAGTAGTGATTGACACAGTAGTGATTGACACAGTAGGGATTGACACAGTAGTGATTGACACAGTAGGGATTGACACAGGATGGTTGACACATTGGGGATTGACAAAGGAGGGATTGACACAGTAGTGATTGACACAGTAGAGATTGACACAGTAGAATTTGACACAAGAGGGACTGACACAGTAGTGATTGACATAGTAGTGATTGACATAGTAGGGGTTGACACAGTAGTGATTGACACAATAGGGATTGACACAGTAGGGACTGACACAGTAGGGATTGACACAGTAGGTATTCGCTGAGAAAAGAAATGGTCAGTAGAAAATCACTCAGAAAGAACTAGATCATTTAAAATTCGCTTAGTTTGGATTCGCTCAGTAAGGATTTGCTCAATTAAGATTCACCCAAATGAGATTTGTTATTAGAATTCGCTCTGTAAGAATTCGCTGAGTAGAAAATCGCTCAGTAATGATTAGCTCAGTAGGCATTCGCTCAACAGGCATTCACTTAGTTGGGTTTCGCTCAGTTGGGATTGCAGAGTAGGAATTCGCTTGGTAGGGACTCGCTACATTGAATTCGCACAGTAGGGATTCGCTCAGAAAAGATTCACTCAGTCCGATTTGCTCAGTAGAGAATCGCTTTATAGAGATTCGCTCAGTAGGTATTCACTCAGAGGGGATTCACTCAGAGGGAATTCACTCAGAGAGGATTCGCTCAGTAGGGTTCGCACTGAACGGATTCGCCCAGTAAGGATTC
>JAPXFY010000014.1:59741935-59789435 GCA_030674185.1 Monoplex corrugatus | reverse complement strand
ATCAATATTGACAGAAAAGCAAAAACTTAACCCTTTTACTTACTCACCCTATCCCCCAGATTCCCGCATTGTCAGCCATGATAGCAAAGCTAAAGCTTAACCCTTTCATTACCTCACCCTGTCCATAGCTTTCTGCGGGAAGGGTTGAGTTTTTGCGACTGGTGGATAGGGTGAGGAAGTGAAAGGGTTAAGTTCTTGAAGCTGGTGGGTAGGGTGAGGCAGTCAGAGGGTTAATTCTACATTTCGCTTTTTTCATCATCATCATCATCATCATCGTCATGTGCTTTGCCAAGTGGCATTGGTGATCATGACCCTCCATACGAATCTTTCTTTTGTTGCCACAAGTACATCTATATCTCCTACCCTAGCATTCATATCATTTCATGACCCAACCGACCACAAAGCCTATCTGAGCGCTGACTGATACAGCTAGGTCTTCTCCCTTCATACGGAGAGTTGGACGCCCCTCTCCCCCACCCCCGCCTTCCCCATTTCCCTAAAACTGTAAAAGTTTATATTAAAGTGTTTCCTGGCTTTGAAGTCGTTTTCAAAACGACACAAGAAAGACACAAGAAAGAGCAAAGTGTTTCGTCACACGCACGCCTGTCTCCCTCCCTGTCTCTCCCTCCCTCCCACCACAACCATTTCTCTGTCTATCCGTCTGTCTGTCTGTCTGTCTGTCTGTCTTTTTTCCCTTCTCTCTCTCTCTCTCTCTCTCTCTCTCTCTCTCTCTCTCTCTCTCTCTTCTCCGTCTTTCCCTCTGTGTGTGTGTCTGTCACTCTCTCACTTTCTCTCTCTCTGTCTCTCTCTCTTTCTCTTTCTGTCTCTCTGTGTTGTCTCTCCCTCTGTCTGTCTCTCCGTCTCTGTCTCTCCTTCTGTCTCTGTCCTCTCTCTCTCTCTTTCTCTCTCTCTCTCTTCTCTCTCTCTTTCTCTCTCTCTCTCTCTCTTATCTCTCTCTCTTTCTCCCTCCCTTTCTCTCTCCATCTTTCTCTACCTCTGTCCCTCTCTCTGTCTCTGTCTCTCTGTCTCTGTCTCTCTCTGTGTCTCTCTCTGTCTGTCTCTGTCTGTCTCTCTCTCCCTCCCTCTCTCTCCCTCTCTCTCTCCTTCTCCATAATCACTCTGGCTCTTTCTGTCTGTCTCAACAAAGCAACTAACCAACGAATCAGTTGACTAACCATCCAACCAACCAATCAACAAACCAATAAACCAACCTACAAACCAATCACTCATCCACCTACCCACCGAAACAACCAACCAACCCACTAACCAACCTGCCACCTTCCCACCCAACCGAAACCAAACCAGTCAACCAACTCACTGACCAACCAGTAAATGAACCAACCAACTAACCAACCCTCGAACCAACCAACCACTTTCCCACCCAACCAACCGACCAACCAACCAATACAGCAACCAAGCATCCAATGAATCGATCAACCAAGTGACCACAAACCAACCAGCCAAACAACCAACCACCAAGCAACCAACGGACAAACTAACCAAGCATCTCACCAACCAACTAGCCAATCAACCAAGCAACCAACTAGCCTACTAACCAACTAATCAGCCAGCCAGCCAGCCAAGCAAAAACTAACCAAAAGTACCTAATGACAGCAGCAAAGAGAGATAGTCGCCATGGCTTACCTGTCTTATTGCAACAGATCCCCAGTCAGGCCAGTGTCCCCCAGGCCAGGATCTGCCTGCCATGCATACACAATGGGACAGACATAACATGTAGACTAACACAATGGGACACACACAACATGTAGACTAACACAATGGGACAGACACAACATGTAGACTAACACAATGGAACACACACAACATGTAGACTAACATAATGGGACAGACACAACATGTAGACTAACATAATGAGACAGACACAACATGTAGACTAACACAATGAGACAGACACAACATGTAGACTAACACAATGGGACACACACAACATGTAGACTAACACAATGGGACAAACACAACATGTAGACTAACACAATGGGACACATACAACATGTAGACTAACACAATGGGACAGACACAACATGTAGACTAACACAATGGGACACACACAACATGTAGACTAACACAATGGGACAGACACTACATGTAGACTAACACAATGGGACACACATAACATGTAGACTAACACAATGAACAGACACTACATGTAGACTAACACATTGGGACACATACAACATGTAGACTAACACAATGGACACACACAACATGTAGACTAACACAATGGGACACACACAACATGTAGACTAACACAATGGGACAGACACTACATGTAGACTAACACAATGGAACACATATAACATGTAGACTAACACAATGAGACAGACACTACATGTAGACTAACACAATGGGACAGACACAACATGTAGACTAACACAATAGGACAGACACAACATGTAGACTAACACAATGGGACAGACACAACATGTACACTAACACAATGGGAAACACAAATGTAGACTAACACAATGGACAGACACAACATGTACACTAACACAATGGGACAGACACAACATGTAGACTAACACAATGGACGAAAAACAACATGTAGACTAACACAATGGACAGACACAACATGTAGACTAACACAATGGGACAGACACAACATGTAGACTAACCACATGGACAGACACAACATGTAGACTAACACAATGGACAGACACAACATGTAGACAAATACAATGAGACAGACACAACATGTAGACTAACACAATGGACACGACACAACATGTAGACTAACAAATGAGGACAGACACAACATGTAGACTAACACAATGAGGACAGACACAACATGTAGACTAACACAATGGACAGACATAACATGTAGACTAACACAATGGGACAGACACAACATGTAGACTAACACAATGGGACAGACACTACATGTAACTAACACAATGGGACAGACACAACATGTACACAAACACAATGGACAGACACAACATGTAGACTAACACAATGAGACACACTACATTAGACTAACACAATGGACAGACACTACATGTAGACTAACACAATGGACAGACACAACATGTAGACTAACACAATGAGACAGACACTGCATGTAGACTAACACAATGAGACAGACACACATAGACTAACACAATGGACAGACACAACATAATAACACAATGGACAGACACACATGTAGATACACAATGGACGACACTACATTAACTAACACATGGGACAGACACAACATGTACTAACACAATGGGACAGACAAACATGTAGACTAACACAATGGACAGACACACATGTAACTAACACAATGGGACAGACACAACATGTACACTAACACAATGGGACAACACAACATGTAGACTAACACAATGGACAGACACAACATTAGACTAACACAATGGACAGACACACATGTAGACTAACACAATGAGACAGACACAACATGTAGACTAACACAATGGACACACACAACATGTAGACTAACACAATGGGACAAACACAACATGTAGACTAACACAATGGGACACATACAACATGTAGACTAACACAATGGGACAGACACAACATGTAGACTAACACAATGGGACACACACAACATGTAGACTAACACAATGGGACAGACACTACATGTAGACTAACACAATGGGACACACATAACATGTAGACTAACACAATGAGACAGACACTACATGTAGACTAACACATTGGGACACATACAACATGTAGACTAACACAATGGACACACACAACATGTAGACTAACACAATGGGACACACACAACATGTAGACTAACACAATGGGACAGACACTACATGTAGACTAACACAATGGAACACACATAACATGTAGACTAACACAATGAGACAGACACAACATGTAGACTAACACAATGGACAGACACAACATGTAGACAAACACAAAGACAGACACAACATGTAGACTAACACAATGGGACAACACAACATGTAACTAACAAATGGACAGACACAACATAAGACTAACACAATGGACAGACACAACATGTAACTAACACAATGGGACAGACACAACATGTAACTAACACAATGGGACAAACAACATGTAGACTAACACAATGGGACAGACACACATGTAACTAACACAATGGGACAGACACAACATGTAACTAACACAATGGGACAGACACAACATGTAGACTAACACAATGACAGACACTACATTAGACAACACAATGGACAGACAACATGTAGACTAACACAATGGGACAGACACAACATGTAGACTAACAAATGAGACAGACACTACATGTAGACTAACACAATGAGACAGACACTAATGTAGACTAACACATGGACAACACTACATGTAGACTAACACAATGAAGACACAACATTAGACTAACACAATGGGACAGACACACATTAACTAACAAATGGGACAGACACAACATGTAACAACACAATGGACGACACAACATTAGACAACACAAGAGACAGACCAACATTATATACTAACACAATGAGACAGACACACATGACACTACACATGAGACAGACACAACATGTAGACTAACACAATGGACAACACACATGTAACTAACACAATGAGACAGACACACATGTAACTAACACAATGGACAGACACAACATGTAGACTAACACAATGGACAGACACACATGTAGACTAACACATGGGACAGACACAACATGTAGACTAACACAATGAGACAGACACACATGTACACTAACACAATGGGACAGACACAACATGTAGACTAACACAATGAGACAGACACTACATGTAGACTAACACAATGGACAGACACAACATGTAACTAACACAATGGACAGACACAACATGTAACTAACACAATGGACAGACACACATGTAACTAACACAATGGGACAGACACACATGTAGACTAACAAATGAGACAGACACAACATGTAGACTAACACAATGGACAGACACAATGTAGACTAACACAATGGGACAACACAACATGTAGACTAACACAATGGGACACACAACATGTAGACTAACACAATGGACAGACACAACATGTAGACTAACACAATGGGACAACACAACATGTAGACTAACACAATGGGACACACTACATGTAACTAACACAATGGGACAACACAACATGTAGACTAACACAATGGACAGACACAACATTAGACAACACAATGGGACAACACAACATGTAGACTAACACAATGGGACACACACACATGTAGACTAACACAATGGGACAGACACAACATGTAGACTAACACAATGGACAGACACTACATGTAGACTAACACAATGAACAACACAACATGTAGACTAACACAATGGACAGACACAACATGTAGACTAACACAATGGGACACACACAACATGTAGACTAACACAATGAGAAGACACACATGTAGACTAACACATGGGACAACACAACATGTAGACTAACACAATGAGACAGACACAACATGTAGACTAACACAATGGACAGACACACATGTAGACTAACACAATGGACAGACACACATGTAGACTAACACAATGAGACAGACACAACATGTACACTAACACAATGGACAGACACAACATGTACACTAACACAATGGGACAGACACAACATGTAGACTAACACAATGGACAGACACAACATGTAGACTAACACAATGGACAGACACAACATGTAACTAACACAATGGGACAAACAACATGTAACTAACACAATGGACAGACACAACATGTAGACTAACACAATGAACAGACACAATGTAGACTAACACATGGACAACACACATGTAGACTAACACAATGGGACAGAACAACATGTAGACTAACACAATGGACAGACACAACATGTAGACTAACACAATGGGACAACACAACATGTAACTAACACAATGGGACAGACACAACATGTAGACTAACACAATGGGACAGACACAACATGTAGACTAACACAATGGGACAGACACACATGTAACTAACACAATGGACAGACACAACATGTAGACTAACACAATGGGACAGACACAACATGTAGACTAACACAATGGACAACACTACATGTACACTAACACAATGACAGACACAACATGTAGACTAACAAATGAGAAGACACAACATGTAGACTAACACAATGGACAGACACAACATTAGACTAACACAATGGACAACACTACATGTAGACTAACACAATGGACAGACACAACATGTAGACTAACACAATGGGACAGACACAACATGTAGACTAACACAATGAGACAGACACAACATGTAGACTAACACAATGAGACGACACACATGTAACTACACATGGGACAGACACAACATGTAGACTAACACAATGGACAGACACAACATGTAGACTAACACAATGGACAGACACACATGTAGACTAACACAATGAGACAGACACTACATGTAGACTAACACAATGAGACAGACACAACATGTACACAAACACAATGGGACAGACACAACATGTAGACTAACACAATGGGACAGACACAACATGTAGACTAACATAATGAGACAGACACAACATGTAGACTAACACAATGAGACAGACACAATATGTAGACTAACACAATGGGACACACACAACATGTAGACTAACACAATGGGACAGACACAACATGTAGACTAACACAATGGGACAGACACAACATGTAGACTAACACAATGGGACACACAACATGTACACTAACACAATGGGACAAACACAACATGTAGACTAACACAATGGGACAGACACAACATGTAGACTAACACAATGAGACAGACACAACATGTAGACTAACACAATGGGACACACACTACATGTAGACTAACACAATGGGACAGACACAACATGTAGACTAACATAGTGAGACAGACACAACATGTACACTAACACAATGGGATACACACTACATGTAGACTAACACAATGGGACAGACACAACATGTAGACTAACACAATGGGACAGACACAACATGTAGACTAACACAATGAGACAGACACAACATGTACACTAACACAATGAGACAGACACAACATGTAGACTAACACAATGGGACACACACTACATGTAGACTAACACCTGACCCAGTGATTAGGAGACACGTACCGTGTGTATAGGTATTTGGTCGTGTAAATAATTATGTCGTCAGGCTGACAGTTGCCTGGCTGCTGTGTGCATGACAGAGGGAGCATGCCGTCTTTGATGTGACGCTTTTGATGGGGGATCAGCTCCCGCTTTAAAGACATGTGAGTCCTACAGTGTATCAGTCCCCCTGTATGTCTTCCTTGAGACTTTTTTTTTAACGTTTGGTGTATGTATATACGTACGTGCGTACATACGTATGTATGTATGTCTATATGTGTGTGTGTATGTATGCATGTATGTATGCACGTACGTACGAACGTATGTATGTATGCATGCATGTATGTATGTATGAATGTATGTATGTGTACATTATGTATGTGTACATGTACGTACGTACGTATGTATGTATGTATGTATGCACGTATGTATGTATATGTGTGTAAGTATGCAAGGCACGCATGCATGCATGTATGTATGTATGTATGTATGTATGTATGCATACATGTATGTATGCATGTATGCATGTATGTATGTGTGTATGCATGCATGCATGCGTAATGTATGTATGTATGTATGTAGTATTCATGTATGTATGTTTATATGTGTGCGTATGTATGTATGTATATTTTGTATGTATGAATATCTGTATGTATGTATGTATGTATGTAATGTATTTGTATGATGTATGTATGTCCATTTTATGTATGTTGATGTATGTATGTATGTACATGTATGTATGTATGTATGTATGTATGCATTGCATGCATGATGTATGCATGTATGAGTATGTATGTATGTATGTATGTATGTATGCACGCATGTATGCATGGTATGCATGTATGTATGTATGTATGTATGTATGTATGTATGTATGTATGTATGTGTATGCATGCATGTCATGCATGTATGAGTATGTATGTATGTATGTATGTATGTATGTATGCATGTATGTATGTATGTATGTATGTATGTATGTATGTATGTATGTATGTATGTATGTATGTATGCATGTATGTATGTATGTATGTAATGTATGTATGTTATGTATGTATGTATGATGTACATGTATAGTATGTATGTATGTATGTATGTATGTATGTGTCCATTTATATGTATGTATGTATGTATGTAATGTATGTACATGTATGTATTTGTATGTATGTATAGTATGTATGTATGTATGTATGTATGTATGTATGTATGTCCATTTTAATGTATGTAGTATGTATGTATGTATGTATTATGTATGTATGTATGTATGTATGTATGTTTATGTATGAGTATGTATGTATGTATGTATGTATTTATGTATGTATGATATGTACCATGTATGTATGTATGTAATGTATAGTATGTATGTATGTACATGTATGTATGTATGTATGTATGTATGTAAGTATGTATGTATGTATGTATGTATGCATGTATGTATGTCCATTTTATGGATATGTATATGAGGGTGTTGCTCAATTTTTCTAATGCCACAGATTTCTGTATCTCTCGGGCCTGGTAGACGCAAGGAATGTATCATGAAAGCAAGTGTAGAGTACAGTCCTGTCACACAGTCACAATCCAGTATAAAACTCGGTAACGTCATCATTATCATACCTATCCACATCATCATAGCATTATGAAAAACTGTCCCGGATTCTGTGGCTCTTCATGTCCTGCTGTCATGGTGACCTCAGTGTCTGTGGGTGTGGAGGCGTGTTGGAGAACTGAAATGAACGTCATGGGGGTAGTGATATAGGAGTGGAGCAGAAGAAGAGGAGCCAAAGATTAAATAACTAAATAAACAAATGAAGAAAGACAGAAGGAAGGAAAGAGAGAAAGAAAGGAAGAACGAGAGAAAGAAAGAAAGAAATAGGGGAAGAAAAAGTAAAAGAAAGAGAGAAAGAAAGAGAGGAAAAAGAAAGAAGGAGAGAAAGAAAGAAAAAGAGAAAGAAAGAGAGAAAGAAAGAAAGAAAGGAAGAAAAAAGAAAGAAAGAAAAAGAGAGAGAGAGAGAAAGAAAGAGAGAAAGAAAAAGAGAGGAAGAAAGAAAGAAAGAAAGAAAGAGAGAAAGAAGAGAAAGAGAGGAAGAAAGAAAGAAAGAAAGGCAGAAAGAAATAGAGATAAAAGAAAGAGAGAGAAAGAGAGAAAGAAAGAAAGGCAGAAAGAAATAGAGATAAAAGAAAGAAAGAAAGAGAGAGAAAAGAAAGAAAGAAAGAAAGAAAGAAAGAAAGAAAGAAAGAAAAAGAGAAAGAAAGAAAGAAAGAGAGAGAAAGAAAGAAAGAAAGAGAGGGAAAGAAAGAAAGAAAGAAAGAGAGAGAAAGAAAGAAAGAAAGAGAGAGAAAGAAAAAGAAAGAAAGAGAGAGAAAGAAAGAAAGAAAGAAAAGAGAAGAGAAAGAAAGAAAGAAAGAAAGAAGAAGAGAAAGAAAAAGAGAGAAAAGAAAAAAAGAAAGAGAGGAAGAAAGAAAGAGAGGAAGAAAGAAGAAAGAAAGAAAGGCAGAAAGAAATAGAGATAAAAGAAAGAAAGAGAGAGAAAGAAAGAAAGAAAGGCAGAAAGAAATAGAGATAAAAGAAAGAAAGAGAGAGAAAGAAAGAAAGGCAGAAAGAAAATAGAGATAAAAGAAAGAAAGAGAGAGAAAGAAAGAAAGGAAAGAAAGAAAGAAGAGAAAGAAAGAAAGAAAGGCAGAAAGAAATAGAGATAAAAGAAAGAAAGAAAGAAAGAAAGCAGAAAGAAAGAAAGCAGAAAGAAAGAAAGAAGGAACAAAGAAAGAAAGAAAGAGAAAGAAAGAAAGAACGAGAGAAAGAAAGAGGAGACAGAAAGAAAGAAAGAAAGAGGAGAAAGAGAGAAAGAAAGAAAGAAAGAACGAGAGAAAGAAGAGCGAAGACAGAAAGAAAGAAAGAGAGAGAAAGAGAGAAAGAAAGAGAAAGAAAGAAAGACTCACAGAAGGAAGAAGACAGATAGGGACAGAGTCGTCCCCTTGACATAAATATTTCTTCTTTTTTTTGTTTTTTTTGTTTGTTTTTTTTTGTTAAAGGGGGCAGGGAGAGAGTGGCATTACACTGTTGAGACCAACTTTTCCAACTGCGTGCAGCCCACTATGCTGACTATCATATTCAGCTCAGTGACGCAGCCTGATTATCAACCACTAGGTCCGTTAAGGCAAAAAGAAAAAAGATACAACGAAAAACAAACAACAACAACAAGACAAACACAAAAGTACAACCCTTCTCTTCAAAAGTCTACAACATAATGCTACTGTCTAGGAAAGATAATTTGTTTGTTTCCTGCTCTTTTGCAGGAGAAAAGGTAGACGAGAAGTATGGCATGACGATCTTGTTATTGCTGTTTTTGGGGTGTGTGGTGAATTGGAGCGGGGTGGGGAGTGGGGAGGAGAGGGGCGGATGATGAAGGAGGTAGAGAGATGATCTGATGGCGTAATGTTGGTTGACAGACTCATTTGGACATTGTTGCGTTTCGATAATGATGGGATGGAAGTTTGGTTTTTGTTTTTGCTTGCTTGCTAACTTGCTTGCTTGCATGTTGCTTGCTTGCTTGCTTGCTTGCTTGCTTGCTTGACTGATTGATTGATTGGCTGGCCGGTCGGTCGGTTGGTTGGTCGGTCAGTCGGTCAGTCGGTCAGTCGGTCAGTCGGTCAGTCGGTCAGTCGGTCAGTCGGTCAGTCAGTTGTTGGTTGGTTGGTTGGTTGGTTGGTTGGTTGGTTGGTTGGTCGGTTGGTTGGTTGGTAGCTCAGTCAGTCGGTCAGTCGGTCAATTGGTCAGTCGGTTGGTTGGTTGCTTCGTGTTGTATTGTTTTCTATTTGTTTGTATGATCGGCTGCTTGATGGTTTGTTTGTTTTGTTGTTTTTGTTGTTGTTGTTGTTGTCTGGTGGGGTTTGTTTTGTTTTGTTTTTGTCTTGTGTTCACAATGGCTTGGATTTTTTGTTCCTTTTGTTTGATGCATTGTGTATCTGTGTGTGAGTGAGTGTGTGCGTGTGTGTATGTGTGCATGTGCGCGCTCTCGTGTGGTTTGTTTGCTGTTTCGTTTGCTTGTCTCTCTATGTCTATGATCATATCACAGAATGTGACAGAGCTGGTTACCCGTTTCTCTATCCATTTTTATGATCATAGCACAATGTGACAGAGCTAGTTGCCTGTCTTCCCATCCCTATGTCTATGATCATATTATAGTATGACAGAGCTAGTTGCCTGTCTCCCTATCCATGTCTATGATCACAATACAGTGTGACAAAGCTAGCTGTCTGTCTCCCTATCCATGTCTATAACTATATCACAATGTGACAGAGCTAGTTGCCTGTCTCCCCATCCATATGTCTATGACTATATCACAGTGTGACAGAGTTAGTTGCCTGTCTCCCTATCCATGTCTATGACTATATCACAATGTGACAGAGCTAGTTGCCTGTCTCCCTATCCATGTCTATGACTATATCACAGTGTGACAGAGTTAGTTGCCTGTCTCCCTATCCATATGTCTATGACTATATCACAGTGTGACAGAGTTAGTTGCCTGTCTCCCTGTCCATGTCTATGACTATATCACAATGTGACCGAGCTAGTTGCCTGTCTTCCTATCCATGTCTATGACTATATCACAGTGTGACAGAGCTAGTTGCCTGTCTTCCTATCCATGTCTATGACTATATCACAGTGTGACAGAGCTAGTTGCCTGTCCATCCAAAGCCTGTGAAGAAGACACAAGAGTCAGTTCAGTTTTCTTAAGACGTCGCCTTCTCTCAGAAAATTCCATATACGCAAACATCGCAAATGCCACGTGTTAGAGAAACGGATTCCACATAATATTTGGGGGGGGGGGGGGGGGGGGGCAAGGAGGATGAAGTGGTAGTTTAAAAGTGTAAAGAAAAAGTGGGGATGAGGGTATGGGAGTCCCCCGTGGTGATGCCATGGCGTCTTTCAATGTATATAGTATCACCACCTTCTGGAAATTCTCTGTTAGAAATTTCCTCTTTTCTGTCACTCTCTTAATTTCTGCCTTAATCCTTTGCTTTTTCTATCATCTTTTCCTGTCATTTTCTGCCTTGCTGGTCCATTCACCTGTATGTGTTCTAGAAAGCCTTACAAACTTTTTTTTCTTTGGACTGATAACTGGTACAGTCATGTATTGACAGCATTTTTAGCTCTAATGAATTGTGATGTGTAGATAAGCAGTTTTTAATTAAGCGTTTTAGGCCAGTTTTTAATGTATGTTTTAGTGTCCTTAGTTATGTTTGTATTCGTAGTCAAGTGTGTGTGTGTGGGGGGGGGGGGTTGTTTGGTTTGTTTTGTTTTGTTTTGTTTTTACACCCTCTGGTGATAAAGTAGGCGAAATGGCCGACGCCAAGGACCTATCCTTAAATCATGTGCGCGAATGCATTGACATGTGTGTTTAATTTTCCATTTTTTCAACGGGATGTGGAGTGCGTTTTGAAATGGTTATAGCCTTGATATGGCTCTGCGCAGTCGGCTGGGCTTTAAACAACAATAATAAGAACAAAACTGGGGTATGGGAGAGAGAGAGAGAGAGAGAGAGGGAGGGAGGAGAGAGAGAGGATAGAGAATAGAGAGACAGAGAGAAAGAAAGAGAGGAAAGAGAGAAAGAGGAGAGAGAGAGAGGAGAGAGAGGAAAGAGGAGACAGAGAGAGGAGAGAAAGAGAGAGGAGAGAGAGAGGAGAGACAGTGAGGAGAGAGAGAGAAGAGAGAGAGAGAGAGAGAGAGAGAGAGAGATAGAAGGGAGAGAGAGAGACAGACAGACAGACAGACAGACAGACAGACAGAATGTAAATGGGCATTTCCGCAGCTCACACTCAGTTCCAATCAAGTGAGAGAGAAGTGTCCTTTGTCAGATTGCATTTGCCACTCACTTGCCTAGCTCTCTTTCACGTAGTGTGACGTGAAATGTATCAAATGACGTCACTTGTGACAACTAAACTGACCAGAATATTGCCTTTTTTTTTTTTTTTTGGTGTGGTGTGTGTGTGTGTGTGTGGTGTGTGTGTGTGTGTGTGTGTGTGTGTGTGTGTGTGTGTGTGTGAGTTAATGGCGCGAAAATAGGTTTTTGCGTCGGCAGACATTTGCCCAGCGTCTGCCACACATTCTTGGTGTAGAGTGATGTGAACGTGTATAAAATGACGTCATTTGTGACGATCTGAATTTGCAGACTTGTCAGAATTTGTATTACGCAGAATGACGTAGGAGTAGATCAAGTGACGTCATTAGCTGTGATTATGTCAAAGTGAATTTCAGGCTTCAGTCAGACTTGTTCTTGCACATGGTGCGACGTGAAATTAACGTGACGTCGTCTGAGATGAACGACTACGTAATCACAGATCTCCCGATAACTTACAATTTCGTTTGGGTTTTTTTTTTTTTCTTTTTTTTTTTTAATCCAGTTTGTCAAACGAAACTGGCCAGTTGTAACTAAACAGGAAATTGTTCGAAGGAGGGTTGATTTCATACATTTCTTTCTTTTTCACCTGTCTGTTTATACTAGGAGATGAAGCTGGTGGGATGCACCACAACTGGATGCCTGGGGCAGTTCTAAATGTTCTAGCTGTGGACTGTCGGTGCCATTCAGCCATCCAATGCCGTCATGGTTTTCAGTTGGCTCTGAAGCCCAGCAAAAAGGGTTACGTTTTACCAGAACAATATACTAGACAATAACGCTTTCTAAAGCCAGCATAAAGATTACTGCTTACCAGAACAATATACTAGGCAATAACACTTTCAAAAGCCAGCAAAAGCGTTGCCTTTCACCGGAACAGTATAGCAGACAATAACACTTTCCAAAACCAGCAAAAAGCGTTACGTTTTACCAGAACAATATACCAGCCGATAACAACACTTTCCAAAACCAGCATAAAGCGTTATTGCCTACCAGAACTATATACTAGACAGTAACACTTTCCAAAGCCAGCAAAAAGCGTCACGTTTTACCAGAACAATATACTAGACAATAACATTTTCCAAAACCAGCAAAAAGCGTCACGTTTTACCAGAACAATATACCAGACGATAACACTTTCCAAAACCAGCATAAAGCGTTACTGCTTACCAGAACTATATAGTAGACAATAACACTTTCCAAAGCCAACAAAAAGCGTCACATTTTACCAGAACAATATACCAGGCGATAACACTTTCCAAAACCAGCAAAAAGCGTTACGTTTTACCAGAACAATTTACCAGACGATAACACTTTCCAAAGCCAACAAAAGTCGTCACGTTTTACCAGAACAATTTACCAGACGATAACACTTTCCTAAGCCAACAAAAGTCGTCACGTTTTACCAGAACAATGTACCAGACGATAACATTTTCCAAAAACCAGCAAAATCGTCAAGTTTTACCAGAACAATATACCAGACGATAACACTTTTTCCAAAGCCATCAAATACCGTCATGTTTTACGAGAACAATATACTACATAATAACACTTTTTCCAAAGCCAGACAAAAGCGTTACGTTATACTAGAACAATATATTAGACAATAACTCTTCCAAAGCCAGCAAAAAGCGTTACGTTTTACCAGAACAATACATGTATGCAAGACGATAGCACTTTCCAAAGCCAGCATAAAGCGTTACTTCTTACCAGAACGATATATTAGACGATAACATTTTCCAAAGCGTCACTTTCTACCAAAACAATGCATTCCCTTTTTCCTATACCAGTCCATAACCGTGTTCCTATAGTAGTCAATAACCCTTTTCCTATACTAGTCTGTAACCCTTTTTCTACACTAGTCCATAACCCTTTTTATATACAAGTCATAGCCCTTTTCCTATACTAGTCCATAATCCTTTTCCTATACTAGTCCATAACCATGTTCCTATAGTAGTCAATAATCCTTTTCCTATACTAGTCTGTAACCCTTTTTCTACACTAGTCAACCCTTTTCCTATACTAGTCCATAACCCTTTTCCTATACTAGTCCATAACCCTTTTTGTATACTAGTCCATAACCCTGTTCCTATACTAGTCCATAACCCTTTTCCTATACTAGTCCATAACCCTTTTTGTATACTAGTCCATAACCCTGTTCCTATACCAGTTCATAACCCCTTTTCTATACTAGTCAACCCTTTTTCTATACTAGTCAATAACCCTTTTTCTATTGTAGTCAACCCTTTTTCTATACTAGTCCACAACCCTGTTCCCACACCAGTTCATAACCCCTTTTCTATACTAGTCAATAATCCTTTTTCTATACTAGTCAACCCTTTTTCTATAGTAGTCAATAACCCTTTTTCCATAGTAGTCAACCCTTTTTCTACACTAGTCCATAACCCTGTTCCTAAACCAGTTCATAATAATAATAATAATAATAATAATTACAATATTTATATAGCGCAAAATCTCGATAAAAATCAAATCTAAGCGCTGAACATACACTTACGCACGCGCGCACACACACGCACACACACACTCACACATGGCTATAAATGGGGAAAAAGAATAAAAGCAATGGAAAATTATAGAGAGCATATTATATACAAATATATATTACAATGTAATTCCCTCCGAGTGGAGACAGGCTACAGAGGGGGGATGAGTGAGGTCAGGATTTTATGCAGAGGAGAAAAGCTGAGTTTTGAGAGCGGACTTGAAGGAGACAAAAGTAGGTTGCTGACGGACAGAGAGAGGAAGTTTGTTCCAGGAAAGTGGACCAGAAACAGAGAAGGCTCGTGGACCATAGGTATTGAGCTTAGTGTGTGGAAAGCGAAAAGTCAGAGGATCGGAGGCAGAGCGGAGGGTACGTGAGGGAACATATATCTCAAGTAGGCTTGACAGGTAATCGGGGGCTGCGTTATTGAGGCTTTTGTAGCACATAGTGTCTAGTTTGTACTGTATCCGCTTTGATTCAGGGAGCCAGTGAAGTTGTGCCAGGAGAGGAGATATGTGGTCAGCTTTTTTCTTTTTGAGTACAAGGCGTGCAGCATTGTTTTGAATGCGCTGTAGGATGTGAATGGTGGAGGCAAGAAGACCAGACAGGAGTGAATTGCAATAGTCAATGCGAGACATTATGAAGGAGAGAACGAGTTTTGTAGTTATTTCGACAGAGAGATACTTCCTGATCAGTTCATAACTCTTTTTTCTATACTAGTCCATAACCCTGTTCCTATACCAGTTCATAACCCTGTTCCTATACCAGTTCATAACCCTTTTTCTATACTAATCAACCCTTTTTCTATACTAGTCAACCCTTTTCCTATACCAGTCCATAACCCTTTTCCTATACCAGTCTATAACCATGTTCCTATACCAGTCTATAACCCTTTTCCTATACCAGTCTATAACCCTTTTCCTATACCAGTCTATAACCCTTTTCCTATACCAGTCCATAACCCTTTTCCTATACCAGTCTATAACCCTTTTCCTATACCAGTCTATAACCCTTTTCCTATACCAGTCTATAACCCTTTTCCTATACCAGTCTATAACCCTTTTCCTATACCAGTCTATAACCCTTTTCCTATACCAGTCCATAACCCTTTTCCTATACTAGTCAATACCTCTTTTCCTATACCAGTCCATAACCCTTTTTTCTATACTAGTCAACCCTTTTTCTATACTAGTCCATAACCCTCTTCCTATACTAGTCCATAACCCTTTTTCTATACTAGTCCACCTTTTTTCTATACTAGTCAACCCTTTTTCTATACTAGTCCAAACCCTCTTCCTATACTAGTCCATAACACTTTTCCTATACTAGTCCATAACCCTTTTCCTATACTAGTCCATAACCCTTTTTGTATACTAATCCATAACCCTTTTCCTATACTAGTCAGTAACCCTTTTCCTATACTAGTCGATACTCTTTTTCTATACCAGTCAATAACCCTTTTCCTTTACCAATCAATAACCCTTTTCCTATACTAGTCCATAAACCTTTTTTTCTATACTAGTCCATAACCCTGTTCCTATTCCAGTTCATAGCCCTTTTTCTATACTAGTCAACCCTTTTCCTATACTAGTCAATAATCCTTTTTCTATAGTAGTCAACCCTTTTCCTATACTAGTCAATAACCTTTTTCCTATACCAATCCATAACCCTTTTCCTATACTAGTCCATAACCCTTTTCCTATACCAGTCCATAACCCTTTTCCTATACTAGTCCATAACCCTTTTCCTATACCAGTCCATAACCCTTTTCCTATACTAGTCCATAACCTTTTTCCTATACCAATCCATAACCCTTTTCCTAGACTAGTCCATAACCTTTTTCCTATACCAGTCCATAACCCTTTTCATATGTTAGTCCACAACGTTTTCCCCTCACCCGATGAAAAGAGACAGATGTGAAGAGTTGCTTCATTTCTGGCGCACCGTATGGCCAGCCGGCTTCAAGTGTTTGAAAGGACGGCGTGTCTTCTTTCTGGGAATTGAATTTCCTGGTATTTAGTTTAACACCCCGCCTAACAGAAAAGGGAAGGGGGGAGAAGGGGGGGGAGAGGGTTTGTGTTTGGAAAAAGGGGGATGGGAAAGGAGAAGGGAGGAGGAGGGTGTTAATCGAATCCCACTTCAAAATTCTCGTTCCTGCGAGTATTGAGTCTGTTCCAAGATCATGATAGACTTTGGTAACGAACCCCGCAAGAAATTCAATTTTCATCTTTTTCCCTCCAGATGAGAAGTGCATTCTCTCGCGAGCCTCTTCTGTTTCTCTCAATCCCAGGATTCTGTGTGATGGTCACTTGAGAATCGATATGGAAGCAGAGCAGAGTTGCAGGCCCTGACGAAGAAAAGTTTGGGAGGGGGGAGTTATGGGCCTTGAGACTAGACTGTGTGGTCCCGGTCTTCCCAAAACGGGCCGATAGCGCGGTCAACTCTGGACAGGAGTCAATCCGGGCTGAAATCTCCCATGATATACTTGTTGGACTTACGGGGTCCAAACCCACGATCTGCCAGTCAGTGGTTCTTTGTTGTAACCATTCGGCCACTTTTGACTGATCATTGCGGATGGTTTTAATTACTGGAAAATCACAGACAGACAACACTGAAGCGAGAATGTTAAAAACAGCAACTTTTTTTCAGCAAAAGCTTACCACTTGTTTTGTCTGCCTGCCTGCCTGCCTGCCTGCCTGCCTGCCTGCCTGCCTGCCTGCCTGCATGCCTGCCTGCCTGCCTGCCTGCCTACCTGCCTGACTGCCTGCATGCATGCAGGCTTGTCCTGTCTGCCTGTCTATCTGCCTGCCTGCCTGCCTGCCTGCCTGCCTGCCTGCCTGCCTGCCTGCCTGCCTGCCTGCCTGCCTGCCTACCTGCCTGACTGCCTGCATGCATGCAGGCTTGTCCTGTCTGCCTGTCTATCTGCCTGCCTGCCTGCCTGCCTGCCTGCCTGCCTGCATACCTGTCTGTTTGTCTATCTGCCTATCTTTTGTCTATCTTTTTGTCTGTTTGTCTGTCTGCCTATTTGTCTGTCTATCTGTCTGTCTGTCTTTTGTTTATTTATCTATCTTTTTGTAAGTCTGTATCTGTCTGTCGGACTATCTTTTTGTCTGTCTGTCTGTCTGTCTATTTGTCTGTCTGTCTGTCTGTCGGTCGGTCGGTCGGTCGGTCGGTCTGTTGTATTTCCTTTCTTTTTTCAAGACAAAGAACAACTGGACAGGTTGAGGTGTGCTATGACAAGAAACATGGATAGAAACAGACGACGACACGATAAAACTGCTGATTGAGGCCTCACTTGGCAGACGTCAACGGTCAGCCTAAGCATACATGCAGCACGTCTCTGGCACACAGAAATCTGTCCTGAGCCCTCTGCACCACTGTATAAGCCAGGCTGTAGGCCACCATAACGGGACGAGTACAATCAACAGATCACTGAATGAGTTACCTTTCTCTCTGTCCATGACTATGACTCACTGTTGGTGTAAGACTAAACAAAAGTCACATCTTATTTGAAACAGTTCTGGTAAAACAGAAACAAACGAATGTGTCGTGCATGGAAAAGGAAAAAACAGTCATGAATAAACGAATCAGAATGATCGTGTAGACATGTGCGTTATACTGCATGGTACTATCGCAGAAAGAAAGCGTATGGGGATTGGGGGTGAGAATGAGAAATTGGGGATGTATATGAGGGATAGTTTCTCTGCTTGGAAATCACGCACACAACAAAGAATGGGAGAGAGACGAGCAGGAAAATGCACTAACCACACTAGACAAGGATTCTCAAAGGTAGTCCACACATGGAATGATAAATACAACACATTTATTTAATTGATCAACTTCAACGTAAGACATAATTCACCGTTCCTACTGGCCTAAGTCCCAATGGCCCTAAATCCTAAAATGCACAACGAATCTTCACCAGTTTACATGTTACTAGCATACTGCACATTTCCAACTCTATTCTTTCTGTTTCCTGGAAAGTAAAACATGCCTCTAACTTCTAGCCCTAACCTTAACACCTAACAAGAGTACAAATTAAAACGTGGGTCACATACCTGTGAGGTAGCTTGGAAGCTGGTTCCCCAAAAGAGCGCCCTGGGGCTGACTGACTATTCCTTTTTATAGAAGGGGATTCAGGCAGGACGCTTTCTTTCCCTGACCATCAATGTGTCAGTGGTCATAGCTGTCCGCGTCCCTCAAGCCTGACTTGAAAAATAGCGTGACTCGACTCTTTATTTTTAGAAAGAGGAATCAGGTAAGGACGCTTTCCCTTCCTGACCATCAATGTGTCAGCTGTCATTAGCTGTCCACATCCATAAAGCCTGACTTGGAAAATGGAGTGACTGGACTTGTAATCGTGGCATGGTGGCTATAGCTAATGTTACCCTCGGTCATTTAATATGCCGTTATCAGAAGTCAAATTTGGACGGTGACTTTTACTGCCACGCGTCACTCCTTAGAACCTGTCCAACTTCCCCAAAGTGGAGAATAATGGACAACTGGCAGTTGGCGTTATTTCCTTTGCCACTGGCTTCTGGTCAGTGTTGTGGTCACTTCACAGGTCTATGGTAATGATCCATCAATTCTGTCTCAATGCATCTGTCGCCCTAAGGAATTCCTGTGATAATATGTCCCCTCCCCCACAAAAAATGTCCTCATTTTTTTTTGTAAGAGAATTGGGGGAATAACGAATATAAAGAATAGAACATATCTCCACCATGTATCGCAAGAAGGTATTTTGCGGTGTGTATCAAAGGAATTGAGGGTGTTTATGAAGAATAGAATTGGGGGGTGATTATGAAGAGTTGGGGATGTGTATAAAGAATAGTTTCTCTACTTGGTAATTATGCACTTAATAAGGAAGGAGAGTGTGACAGGAGGAAACGCACTAACCACACTAGACAAGGATTCTCAAAGGTAGTCCACACATGGAATGATAAATACAACACATTTATTTAATTGATCAACTTCAACGTAAGACATAATTCACCGTTCCTACTGGCCTAAGTCCCAATGGCCCTAAATCCTAAAATGCACAACGAATCTTCACCAGTTTACATGTTACTAGCATACTGCACATTTCCAACTCTATTCTTTCTGTTTCCTGGAAAGTAAAACATGCCTCTAACTTCTAGCCCTAACCTTAACACCTAACAAGAGTACAAATTAAAACGTGGGTCACATACCTGTGAGGTAGCTTGGAAGCTGGTTCCCCAAAAGAGCGCCCTGGGGCTGACTGACTATTCCTTTTTATAGAAGGGGATTCAGGCAGGACGCTTTCTTTCCCTGACCATCAATGTGTCAGTGGTCATAGCTGTCCGCGTCCCTCAAGCCTGACTTGAAAAATAGCGTGACTCGACTCTTTATTTTTAGAAAGAGGAATCAGGTAAGGACGCTTTCCCTTCCTGACCATCAATGTGTCAGCTGTCATTAGCTGTCCACATCCATAAAGCCTGACTTGGAAAATGGAGTGACTGGACTTGTAATCGTGGCATGGTGGCTATAGCTAATGTTACCCTCGGTCATTTAATATGCCGTTATCAGAAGTCAAATTTGGACGGTGACTTTTACTGCCACGCGTCACTCCTTAGAACCTGTCCAACTTCCCCAAAGTGGAGAATAATGGACAACTGGCAGTTGGCGTTATTTCCTTTGCCACTGGCTTCTGGTCAGTGTTGTGGTCACTTCACAGGTCTATGGTAATGATCCATCAATTCTGTCTCAATGCATCTGTCGCCCTAAGGAATTCCTGTGATAATATGTCCCCTCCCCCACAAAAAATGTCCTCATTTTTTTTTTAAAGAGAATTGGGGGAATAGCGAATATAAAGAATAGAACATATGATTCAGTAGACAAGACTCTCGTACATGATTGACAGGCGATAGGAAGGCTTGGGGAAAGGGAATTTTATCAAAGTCACTTATATGAAATGGAATGAATCTGAACACTTGTGTGCATGCCGAAGAAGATACCGTAGAGGTTGGGATGAGCAGGCCAGTTCCAAGAAGATGTCATGCGTCACCTGTGGTAGGCAGAGTTCTGTCAGCTTACTCATGAAAACTGTCAGACTTCCACACATGCAGGCATGTTGTGTTTGCACCACGAGAACACCATTCAGGCTGAGTTCATGTCCATGTGACGTATGCAGGAGGACGTCAAAGAAAGCACTGAAGATGGAGATAGCGTGGCGTGTCACCAAGTAGGAAGACTGAAGACAAGGAAGAACTGCAAACCTCATGATGACCATGGAGATAAGGGTGGTGTTGCATGTGGCACAGTTCATTGCAGAATTCATGCCAACATGTATTGTCTGTTTCATCCTTGGAACAGTAGTGTTAATGGGCATGTGTGTTGAGGATGTCTCGTATGCAGTTTGTGACGAAATAGATGAATACCACAATGAAGATGACTGTGTTTGAAAGGAGTCCATAAAACATCTGAGCCAGAGTAGAGGATGACTCAGGAGCGAAGCTGAGCTGAGATGACTGGAGCTGAGACGAGTTGCTGCAGGTACTGGGATGAAGAACAGTTAGTAGCGTAGAATCGCCCCGAGGATGAAGATCAGTAACTTCTTGCACAACGTGTTCGGATTCATGGGACTTTGACTTGGAGGGTAAGGGATTGGAAAATACAGCATTTAAATAGAGCAATCGCTTGTCATCCATGTCAAGAATAAGCAAGGTATATACTGTATATAAGTCAAATGGCATCCATGTCAAGCTTAATTAGGCTATGCAACGTAGGCCAAATAGAAACATAATTGGAATATGAATGAAGGTGTCTGTAATACCATACAAGATCGCACTGCGTCCTAGAATAAAGACATGTAAGGCATGAAAAGGCAAGGACATAAGCATGTGAATAATACACTAGCAATCAACAAACATAATGGGTATTAGGAAAAGTCTGCTGAAAAACACACTTCGTACATGTAAACAACCAATGCTTGAAAACATCATCGTCACATTTGTAAAAACTACTACAATCATATAAGAAGTAGAACCACATGAAATAACATCATTGACAGAACGATACTTGATATCCTCACAAGATTGCAAGACATGCAGTGTAAAGCTGCACTGTATACTGAAGCCATAGGACAGTTTAACATCACTGTCAGGAAGTAAAATGGATTCATCAAAGAGGAGCGCCACTTGAAATATCATGAAAAGCACTAATACACATTCTCATAGTCCCAGAAGTAAGCAAAGTTGAAGACAACACTATATTTGTAGCACACTGAGTCCAAAGCTGACCGAATGTTCGTTACAGAAGTGGATTGGCGATTCCACAAGTTCGCCTCATAGGACGTACAGACAGTAACCTGTAGCACTTGAATACACACATGTTCGAAGCAAGCTGAAAATGTACATGAAATAATACAAAGTGGCATATCTCCTTGGTACGGGAGAGGAATCTCAGCAGAAGTCTTGCAAACTTGTAACAGAGCTCAAGTAAGATTTCATCATACCAAGACGAACGTTTCTTGTTTCACACGTATGACAATCATTTCATCAGCTGATAGGTAAGAACAAAAAGAAACATATTTGTCTCATGACCAACTGGCTTACAATAGTGTTGTTAGTATGGTTAGTATGATTACGTGAAACATTTGACCAGTATACGATAGACACGAAGATTTTATTCAAAGAATGACACAAGACATGTATTGACTAGGAAGTGCGTATGTTAACTTCCAAGATGTCAATGTAGTGATAAAAACGTTAAACAAAAACAGGTAGAGGACGATAATAACGGGCATGAAATCAAGGAAACAAGAAATCAGCAGAAAACAGGGACTGCATGACGTGATGTGACACCAGACACGTATGAACTCGATGAGGTAAATGGTATGGTATGATGCCACATAGAGATATTATCAAATGATACAACAGGATACAAGATGATACCAGATGATAGGAAATGATATAAAATGACACAAGATGATATCGTTTGCTGTGAAATGATACCAGAGGATGAAAGAACCACATACGACACGCAGTGATATACAATGATACGGAATGATACACGATGATATATAATGATACCCCGGGGTTGCATGCAAATAAATGAGGAGAAGAATAATGTGGTGAACAAGTAATGAACGCAGATATAAAATAAACAGATTAATGTTTTATGAAGGCAGTTTGAAAAATGAACGCAGAGTATGCATGTGAGCAGATGAACGCGTAAGGAACATAGGAATGAAATGACGCACAGGAATGCTAAAGTAGCGCAGGGATTGCATACACTAAATGAGCTCCAGAGCGCGAGCAATCATCAAGAACGTGTGGCTATAATACCGACTGTATACCGTGATGAATGAAGACGAACGCAAGGGGAAAAGATAGGGGTCGCGCGGTACTGACCCTTGCAACGGATTTCCACTGCGATAATGTTCAGAAGAGTGTGAAAACTTTGAACATGCTGTGTAACGGTTGGTTAAGTATGTCGGAATATATATCACGAACAATTGACGGTCCTGATTTAAAGCCGGCAAGAACGACAGGATCTGTGAAATAATCGTAAGCCATCATACAACCGAACATAAAGTTGAATCATGATGGTTCCTGTATTGTGAAGAATATTTGCCTGCAACAAACCAACATGTTAGTACCAAAAATATACGCAATATAAAGAAACATTGAGTCATCTTGAAAATGCAATGCTCGTTAACAATCCAAACATTTAGATAGAAGCAAAAGTATAACAGACATCATCGAGTACATTCAATAATATTAGTCTCAAGAGGAGGAAATGTCTGCCGACATAAAATGCATTGTCTATGTATTGAATAGGCCTTATTACATCCAATAAACATAACATATTTACAAGTCTCTGACGTGTGTGTCACACAACGTGAATTGATAAGTCCGGAAGGACGAACACATACAGGTGCGTACTCTGTTAGGTCCTTCAGCGTGGTATAATGTGAGGAGTAGTATACCAAGAAAACAGTTTTAACAGACAATACTGTGCTACCTCCTCACCCTGTCGTGTGCGACACGCAACACACATTCTGTGGTACAAGAGTACAAGAAGTAATATGAGGCCGACAACGCGTGACCCCAAGACGTGTGCAAAATAACATGAAGCCAAAAGTAGTATGAACAGTACGCAGTATGTGGCATTGAGACATAATATTATTGCATACAAACCATAGAAAATATGAACTATGTGCAATTAATTATCAATGAATAACTACTGAGACAAGAAAACAACATAGCCATTATAACACATATCAGTTATGATCGTAAGTGGACAACACGATCAACAGGGAGAACTATGACGTGATAATTGAGCTGCAAATGGATAGGGGGACTACCAGCGTTAAGCCTCTGTGTTGACCTCGTGGATTTATGATTAATATACCAATGCCGTAGGTGATGAGAAGAAAAATGATTCCCCTGGCAACATGTGCACCTGTTACCAATAGTCCAAGTGTATCGTCCACAGAAGTGGATTCCAATATAAACTACACAGACTACATGGAGATATTTTCTCTCTACCATGCCCAATACAGCTGTCCACCATTCCAACCAAGGAGTAGGAGTGCTATGACTGACCATCAGTGTAGCTCAGTGAGACGTGAAAATAATCCAAACAAACTCACTCAGCAGCGATAAGGTACACGGGTCGATCGGAAGTCCCCCACAATGGAATCAGTATGTACAAAGCGAACGTGGTATTCGTAATAAACAGTCAAGGGGCCATACCAAGCAGACCGAAACTTTTTGTAATTGCTTTACATGATATGTGATCAGTAGCAGTAGAATCTAAAGAGAAATACGAGTGAAGACACAACAAATAGTACACCTAAAAATAGTGTGGCGTCATTGACCAGGTAGACTATCGTTGGCGTCTTCGGCCTTTGATAGTATTATTGACGTGAAAATCGCGAACGAGTTCCGCCGGTATATGTGACTCTGGCTCCCACGTTGTGGCTTTGTAACCCTGCCACTTGATTCTGTAGTGGCGGACTTTGTTAATGACCTTGCTAGCGAGGATCCTTTCTACAAAGTACATATCCTTATCTGACTGATTCTCACGTTGTTCCACAGAAGTGGAGGGGTTAGCAACAGCAGGTTCTGTGTGACTGAGATGGTCTGGCCCAGGCTGTGAAACAGTGGTAGGCTCTGTACCAGTAGTCTGTCCCGGACGAGTGGACCCAGTGTTGTCCATGTCCCCTGTCTGCCCTGGCTCATGCAGTGGGTTAGTGGGTCTGTCTTCAGGGGAATGATAGGGTCGCAAGCGCATCGCATTGATTGGCGATTTGAGCAGCTTGTTGTTCTGGCAGTGACGGAGCACAAATACATTGTTAGGCAGGATTTTGGTAATGTAATATGGTCCGTCATATTTTTGCTGCAGTTTTTCCGAGATTCCTGGAATCCTGTGTGAGCACTGCACCAGAACACGTTGACCTTCTTTATAGTGAGGGGGGCGGGCTTTCCCATCATACCGAGTTTTGTAGCGCTGCTGGGCTCTCTGAATGTTTTCGCTGACCAGCGTTTTAGTAAGCTCTGCATTCTGAATGATGTCTTCCATACAGGGTTGGGCAGCTGCAGGAAGATCATCAGAGCGTAACGCTGTGTCAATGGGAAGACGACACTCTTGCTTGTAGAGAATGAAGAATGGCGAGAAGAGAGTAGACTCGGTGGATGGCACTGTGCGAAGTGCAGCAGCAATACCAGGCAGCAGAGAAGGCCAGTTATGTGGGTTGTTAGCACAGTGTGCCCTGATAGACTGAGCGATAGTGGAATTTGTTCGCTCACATGTGGCATTTGTTTGGGGATGGTAGCTGCTGGTATGCAAACGAGTGATTTGAAAGATTTTGCACACCTCAGTGACCACTTTGGACAAAAAGTTTTGTCCCCTGTCTGACAGTAAGTGGTCAGGAGCACCATAACGACAGATGATGGTCTCGTACAAATGCCAGGCAATGGTAGAGGCTGTTGCATCCTTCAAGGGAATCAGTTCCACCCACTTACTGAATGAACAAACAAACAACAGAATGTACTTGTAGCCTTCTGTGCTTGGTGAAAGTGGACCCAAGATGTCACAATGCCACCTGGAAAACAGCTTGTTTGGGGCTACACAGGCAAGGGTCGTAGTTCCGGGTTTTGAGGATGGATAACCCGTTTTGCTTTTTGACAAGCCTCACACGACTTGACATACTCCAAGATGTCAGAGTACATACCGATCCAGAAATACCTCAACCTGACTGACTGGTAGGTACGTTCAGTGGCAAAGTGACCGCCCAACAGAGAATCATGAAACGACAGCAGGATATCGTTTCTCAGTTCAAAAGGAACCACTAACTGTCTGACTATTCGTTCAGTTCTATGACCATGACCACGTGGATAGTACAGATGGTACAAAATGCCGTTAGACATCAGATAGTCTTGACTCTCCAGGATGAGACGACGAGCAATCTTATCATCCTGGGAAAGCTGACCGTTTTCCAAGTAGTCAATAAAAGGACGACACTGGGGGTCAGCCAACTGCATTTGCCGTAAGTCTGTATCATCGACCTTGTCTACCTGACAGACAACCATCTCTCTCTCACTCACCGTATTGCTCCATCCAGGCGATGTGCTGGTGGGCGTGGTGGCGGGGAGAGGTGAGGTGGGGTCAACGATGGTAGGTGAATGAGTCAGTGTGCTTACGACTGGTTCCCTGACCAGGGGTGGGGTGGTAGGGAGAGACTGACCCGCCGGTGAAGTCACCTGTGTCGCTGACTCGCCCTTCAAGGTCGGTGTGGGTGGGTCATAGTCAGGCGGTGGCCTGTCACTGACAGCGTGAGGCATACGGCTGAGTGCATCGGCGTTATTGTGCACCCTGCCTGGTTTGTGCACAATGTCATAGTCATATCCCTGTAGAAAAAGAGCCCAACGTCCCAAACGACCCGTGGGATCTTTAACATTCTGCAAGAATTTTGTGGCAGAATGGTCGGTGTACACTAGAAATTTGTCATGGGAGAGGTACACCTTGAAGTGACGAATACCATCTACGAGAGCCAGAGTCTCTTTTTCCGTAATTCCGTAACGGAGTTCCGCACCTCGTAATGCGCGCCCGCCATAAGCAATGACTCGTTCTCTGCCATGTTCATCTCTCTGGCCGAGCACATAGCCAATGGCTTGTTTGCTTGCGTCAGTGTACAGAATGAACTGACGAGAAAAATCCGGGTAGGCCAGAATTGGTGTAGTAGTGAGGGCAGTTTTCAGCGTCTGAAAAGCTTGTTCTGCTTTGTCATTCCATTCAAATTTTGAATCATTTTTCAAAAGTGTATTGAGTGGGGAAGCTATAGCTGAGAAGTTCTTGACAAAGCGTCTGTAGTAATTCGCTAAACCCAAAAATGAACGAACGTCATGCTGCGACTGGGGAGTGGGAAAATTCTTAACTAGTTCCACTTTGGTTGGATCCACTGAAACGCCCTCTTTTGAGACAATGTGGCCTAGATAGTTGACTTTGGCTGCTGCGAAATGACATTTGCTAGGCTTCAGTTTGAGGCCTGCTTTCCTGATCCTATCAAATATACATGATAGATGAGACAGGTGTTCCTCAAAGTTCTTAGACAAACAAAGGATGTCATCAATGAATACCAGACAGGTTTTGAAGGTGAGTCCTGCAAGGACTGTGTTCATTAGGGACTGGAAAGATCCTGGGGCACCTTGTAATCCAAAGGCCATTCTGTTCCAAGCAAACGACCCAAAGTGTGTGGTAAAGGTCGACTTCTCTTGTGACTGTTTATCAAGAGGAATCTGCCAAAATCCAGAGAACAAGTCTAGAGTGGAAAATATTGTGGACTGGCCCATGATGTCAAGAGCGTCCTCCAGTCTGGGCAGTGGGAAATGAATTGGCTTTGTGACCTTGTTCAGTTTACGGTAGTCTACCGCAAAACGGTAGGTACCGTCCTTCTTTTTCACCAATACTACTGGGGAGGACCATGGTGAAGTGGATGGCCTGATAACACCATGGTCAAGCATTTCATTTACCTGTCTCTCTATCTCAGCATTGAGGGCAGGGGCTGTCCTATAGGGTCTCTGTTTAATGGGTGCAGCATCCCCTGTATCTATGATATGGGACATAAGATGTGTTTCCCCTAATTCTGACATGTCGGCAGCGAATATGTCTCTGTTTTGCGCCAGAAAAAGGGTCAAGTTTTCCTTTTGTTCAGCTGTCAGAGCAGCATCTGCGAGGTTAACCCCTAACTCATTAAGCATGTCCTGTGCCTGGGGAAGCTGATGGGAATTGGAGTCGGTGGTGGCGGACATGATCTGAGCTGATTGGTCGGACAGTTCCCCTAGTTCGTCTGAAATGTCTTCAAAATGCCCTAGAATATCCTGAGGTCTAAGTTTGACTGGGGAGGAGAAGGTATTACGCACGGTGCACATAGTCTGGCTATTCTGAAGCGTAACCAAGGTCCTTGCAGCAATCACTTTCTTGTCGGACAATAGCGCGTGTGAGGGCTCAATAATACCAGTGGTGTGAACGCTATTTGACACAACTCGCACAGGTAGCAGTACTTCAGAGTGGGGGGCAATAACTGTCGTCTTGAGCACCTGTACAGGTGAGCTGTCTGGCCTGTCTTTGAGCAGTGGAATGGAAGTAAATCCATTATACAGCTGCAGCTGGTGATTAGCAAAGTTCAAGGAAGCTTGATGAGAGGTCAGAAAATCAATCCCTAATATGAGGGGACATGTTAGTTGTTCGATCACAATGAAAGGCTGTGACACCTGTAAACCTGAAACTTTAAAGGAAAGGTCAATTTTGCCTGTTACTCTAACAGGAACACCACCAACACCTTTGATCAAAGGAAGAGAACACGCCTGCATAGAAACAACACGTTGATCAACGAGGACATCAGTTAATTGTTTGCTAATACAGGACACATCAGCACCAGTGTCTATCAGAGCTACATATGACTGATTTTTAAGGAACAGCCTGATCTTACTGCCGTTGGCAAAGGAACGGATATGAGGCATGGAGGAGGAATTCTGTGACTTCGGTCTTTTGCCTTTCCTTGTCCTGTTAGTTTTACGAGATGTAAAAGTACGGGGAATCCCCTGTTTAGCACGACGGAAACAATGACGCGCTAAGTGCTCATCTTTACGGCAGTACTGACATCGTGCATGACGAAACCTACATGTGTGGCGGGGATGATCACCCCCACATGATTTACATGGGCGCTGTGGACGAGGGAAGTAACGATCTGGAGTATAGGAACCTGACTGGTGCTGTTGGTTATTCGTCCGTAACAGCCGCCGCCTAAAGAGCGAGCCATGTTTGCTCTGTTTTCTTGAAGGTGGGCGGTGCCACCTTTGCTTACCTGAAAGACAGTCTTGTGACTGCGGTTGGCGCCGGGGCTGTGTTTGTCCGAGTGACATACTAGTAATTTCATCTTGCAGTTTATCTAGCTGAGTCTCCAGGGTTGCAACAGCTATCTCTACCTGGTCATCAACATTATCAGTAAAGGTAGCAGCCGTACGGGCGAGGTCGAACGCATCTTCAAAGGTGTGAGGATTGTGTGACATAACAAATTTAGAGACTGACGGCCGGAGACCATTGACAATTGTTTCCATTATATCTTTTGAGTCTTTACCTAGTTGTTGGCCCTGGTAGCGCATAGAATCAAAATATTCTTCGACTGACTCATGTGGGAGTTGCTTTCTCCCCCGGAACTGCTTGGAACGAATCCATATTGTGGAGTCATGAGGCCTGTATCTCTTTGAAAGAGTATCAGTAATAGTGCGGTAAGAAGAAACCTGCTCTGAACTTAAACTGTAGAACCAGATTTGGGCTTGATCCTTAAGGAAAAGAGGTAGGAGATGGGCTTTCTGATCATCTGTCAACCCATGGAGGAGGGCGTAGGACTCGAACGTTTTGAGCCATAGATCGATATCTTGAGAAGGTCGGCCTGTGAATGGTTCAGGAATAAACTGATTGGGAATGTGGAAGGTTGTGGCCTGATGTGACCCAGGGACAAAAATGCTATCTGTATCCATTATTGAGCTCTTATGACTGAATGAATACATATGCAACCCTCAAAGCCTGTGACTATCTTTGTCACTTGTCACTAGATACGCATGTAAGGCAAGCAATCATTTGAAAGAAAACAACTCAGAACAAGAATTCATCATCAAAAGTGCAGATATGGAAGAAGCATGAGACTAGTACCATCATAGCCAATTATAGAACATCCTTGCCCAACAATCATCTGTAACTTGTCTCAACACTGTATCCGGGCAGAACGGCTTAATCAATGAACAAAATAGGAAGAAGACTGTGCAAAGACCGAGTCGTCAAAAGCCGTATTTACAAACCACACGGTTGAGTGACCACAATGGACAACAAATGATCAATGAATCTGAGAGGGTGGGAGGGTGGGACTGAAGGAGGGAGGGAGAGACTAGGAGTGACCACAATGCTGTCGTAGCTGGCCCAAGCTTTGTGACAACTGTCACGCGCTGGACACTAGCACGCTGATGAAATCATAGACATCGTATCAGAGACAGGTAAGTAGCCCTGTGGCTGTCTGTGACATGGTTGTTTCGTTTTACGTATGAAATATGATCCAGGAAACATCTGTTAACTTGCCTAGATATTATATCGAGATATAAAGACGTCACCCAATCTACGACAAAGGACTCTCTGCAGAAGTTGTCGTAGAAAATGAAACCACTGAGTAGCCAATCTATGTGTTACTTCACTATTTATATCTACGTTCACTCTGATCAGGCAGTAGGCCTAACCACGTCTGTTGACTTGTGCTGTGTGGCAACGCTGAAGGTTGTGTTCGAAACACCAACACATCTAAGTTCCCGGCTGTGTCTGACTTTTACACTCTCCGACTTTCACTATGATTCTATCTAGAACTTTTAAGAATGGGGATACTCGAAGGCTGCGATTTATGAGGTAAAAGGGGAAAGACTGCATCTCCACCACGTATCGCAGAAAGAAAGCGTATGGGGATTGGGGGTGAGAATGAGAAATTGGGGATGTATATGAGGGATAGTTTCTCTGCTTGGAAATCACGCACACAACAAAGAATGGGAGAGAGACGAGCAGGAAAATGCACTAACCACACTAGACAAGGATTCTCAAAGGTAGTCCACACATGGAATGATAAATACAACACATTTATTTAATTGATCAACTTCAACGTAAGACATAATTCACCGTTCCTACTGGCCTAAGTCCCAATGGCCCTAAATCCTAAAATGCACAACGAATCTTCACCAGTTTACATGTTACTAGCATACTGCACATTTCCAACTCTATTCTTTCTGTTTCCTGGAAAGTAAAACATGCCTCTAACTTCTAGCCCTAACCTTAACACCTAACAAGAGTACAAATTAAAACGTGGGTCACATACCTGTGAGGTAGCTTGGAAGCTGGTTCCCCAAAAGAGCGCCCTGGGGCTGACTGACTATTCCTTTTTATAGAAGGGGATTCAGGCAGGACGCTTTCTTTCCCTGACCATCAATGTGTCAGTGGTCATAGCTGTCCGCGTCCCTCAAGCCTGACTTGAAAAATAGCGTGACTCGACTCTTTATTTTTAGAAAGAGGAATCAGGTAAGGACGCTTTCCCTTCCTGACCATCAATGTGTCAGCTGTCATTAGCTGTCCACATCCATAAAGCCTGACTTGGAAAATGGAGTGACTGGACTTGTAATCGTGGCATGGTGGCTATAGCTAATGTTACCCTCGGTCATTTAATATGCCGTTATCAGAAGTCAAATTTGGACGGTGACTTTTACTGCCACGCGTCACTCCTTAGAACCTGTCCAACTTCCCCAAAGTGGAGAATAATGGACAACTGGCAGTTGGCGTTATTTCCTTTGCCACTGGCTTCTGGTCAGTGTTGTGGTCACTTCACAGGTCTATGGTAATGATCCATCAATTCTGTCTCAATGCATCTGTCGCCCTAAGGAATTCCTGTGATAGTACCATGCTTTGTTAGAAGACACCTGCAGGCCTGGTACTTCTGACTGCAGCCCTGTTATATTGCATGGTACCATGGTTTGTTACAAGACGCCTGCAGGCCAGGAATCTCTGACTTCAGGCCCGTTATATTGCATGGTACCATGGTTTGTTATAACACATCTGCAGGCCTGGTACCTCTGACTTTAGCCTCTTATACTGCCTGGTACCATGGTTTGTAATAAGTCGCCTGCAGGCCTGGTACCTCTGACTTCAGCCCTGTTATATTGCACGGTACCATGACTTGTTAGAAGACGCCTGCAGGCCTGGTACCTCTGGCTTCAGCCCTGTTATATTGCATGGTACCATGGTTTGTTAGAAGACGCCTGCAGGCCTGGCACGTCTGATTTCAGCCTTGTTACATTGTATGGTACCATGGTTTGTTAGAAGATTCCTGCAGGCCTGGTACCTCTGACTTCAGCCTTGTTATATTGCATGGTGCCATGGTTTGTTATAAGACGCCTGCAGGCCTGGTACCTCTGGCTTCTGCTTTGTATGTATTCTATAGGGGTTACCCCACCCTTAGCTCATGGCCAAAAGATCTACCCTGTGACCTCACAGGACACACAGGGTATATTCTAGGTGTGGTCTTGCTAAGTGCCGTGTCGCCCTTACCTGACAGAAACAATCACCAGTCGGCCCGGGACTGATTATTCGTCTAGACAAGTCTGACTTGTTTAGCAGATAACCTCCATATCTGGCGTCCATCCATTATCTGCCACCTGCCACCCATTTGCCTGGGGATGGTCGCCACTTCTAACCCGTTGGATGTAATTTTTCCCAGATGTGTCACGATGAACACAATCTTTATGCAAGCCATGTCCATCTTTGACTTCCAATCGGAAGGTCCTGGGTTCAATTCTCTCTGGACACCTCCACCTGGTGGGTAGTTGGTGGAGATTTTTCCCATCTCCCAGGACAACATGCGTGCAGACATGCCAGTGTCTAAACCTTGTTACTGTTTATACGCATGCAGAACATTAAATATCACATTAGGAATTCATTTTAGTCCTTTTCCCCCACTGGACGAAGCAGCAGGGAAGTTTCAGTCTTTTTCTCCTAATTTTTGTATTTGGTGTTTGTTCGTTTGTAATGTTACGTTTACGCTTGACAAAGGCCAGTTGGCCGAAAATTTGCGCCTGTCTTGTCTGGTTGTACTAAATACACGTTCTGATTCTATTTTCGTGTTTTCTGGTTTCTGTTTGCTTGAACGCGAGCAGTGGCACTTGTTTTGTATTTAAATATGCACGTTAAAGATTCTGTGGCCATGTCATTGGCTGGCTTATGGGCACATGGGAACACCCAGCATGCACGTCCACCGAAGATGCAGACTGTACAACATAGTGGAGTGTGGTCAGCTCACCTAGCAGCTTGAGTTCTCTGTGTCTCATCCTAAAGTCAGATTATATGTAAGGGGCTGTGAATCTAACCAAGTTTGGAGGGTAACGCCATACAAGGATGGTCAGAATGATCTATAATCTGTGTAGAGAGAGGCAGACAGGCAGATGTACTGATAGAGCCAATGAAGAAGACAGCAATCAGCCATCTTCACATGTTCCTATCTCAAGACCCCTAACTCTGCTCAGCTCCTATCCCAAGGCCCCTAACTCCTCTCAGCCTCCATATCGATCCCCACGTCACCCCCACACGGAATTCTGGGACCGAGAGAAAAGAGAAGAAGCACGTTTGCAAAGAGGGTGGAAAAAGCGATGAAAATTGAATTTCTTGCAGGCTTCGTTACCAAAACGCCATCACGGTCTTGGGGCGGACTCAGCACACGCAGGACTCTAAGCAGTTTAGGAAGGAAGGGTGAGGGTGAGGATTGGGGGGAGGGGGAGGGGGATTTGAAGTGGGATTCGATTAACGCCCTCTTCTCGTGTCTCTCTCCCCCCCCCCCTTCCTCCCCTCACCCCGCTCACAACGCAAACCCTCCACACCTCTCTGTCCCTTTTCTGTCAGGCGCGGTGTGTTAAATTAAATATCAGGAAATTCAATTCCCGGAAAGAAGACACGCTGCCCCCTCAACCCAGTGGAGGCTGGTCATTCGGTCTGTCTGCCAGCACAAGAGTAATTCCTCCATCTGACGCTGTTCGTTGGGTGAGGGGACAGGGTTAAATAAATAAGTCTTGAGTCATTAAGTGATTATAAACATAGAAAAAAATAGTACATTTGCAAAATATTGTTTAAAGTCACAGAGCTCTCTCTGTGTCTCTGTCTCTCTGTTTCTCTCTGTCTCTCTCTGTTTCTATGTCCATTTCTCTGTCTATCTGTCTGTCTGTCTGTCTGTCTCTCTCTCTCTCTCTCTCTCTCTCTTCTGTCTCTCTGTCTGTCTCACTCTCTCCTTCTCTCTGTCTCTGCCTCTCCCTCTCTCTCTCTTCCTCCCTCTCTCTCTTTCTCTCTGTCTCTCTTTCTCTCTGTCTCTCTCCTCTCTCTATCTTTCTTTCTCTCAGCTGAATGTAAAAGCTTTAATATCATTTTGCCTCAGACCCACAAACAAGCCAGCAAACAAACAAACAGAAAAACGAGGAAACAAACAAACAAACAACATCAAAGAAGAACAGGGGAAAAAAAGGAAAGAACTACAAACAGAAAAAAGAACCTAACACACAAAAAACAAATACACACACAAACACACACACACACACACACACACACACACACACACACACACACATACATACATACACACGCACACGTACATACACACGCATACACCTACACACACACACTCACGCACGCACGCACGCACACAAGAACACACACATATACACACAAACACATACACATAGAGAGAGAGAGACAGAGACAAAGAGAGAGAAAGAGAGAGAGAGAGAGAAGAGAGAAATATACCTCCTGGAAAAAAAGCGCAGCAAATAAAATAATCCAAATGACCATTACCAAAAAGTGATTAAACAAACGCATCTACCAACAAAAACTAAACAACAAAAAGAAGCAACCATAAAACAACCAAAACAATGATGTTGGGGAAAAAAGACAGAGGAAGAAAAGAAAGGGGGGGGGGGCGGGAAGAGAGAGACAGAGAGACAAACAGACAGACAGGCAGACAGACAGAGAAGTGAGAGGAGAGAGAGACAGAAGGAGAGAGAGAGAGAAGGAGAGACAGACAGACAAATAGACAGACAGAGACCAATCACATAATCACAGTTTCAAAAAATATAATATGTCAGCAAAAAATGTTTCAACATAAGCTGCTTTGTTTGTTTTTGTTTGTTTGTTTGTTTGTTTGTTTGTTTGTTTGTTTGTTTGTTTGTGTGTTTGTTTGTTCGTTTGTTTGTTTGTTTTTGCTGTTGTTTGTTTTAGTCTTCTTTCTTTATTTATCTATTTACCCCGACCCATCAACACCCTCACCATATCTACACCTACTCCATTCTCCACCCCCTCAACCCTACCCCATCCCTTCACCCCGTCCCCCATTATTCAGGACATGGTCATGGTCAAGCCACACTGACAGACTTCGTTTTCCGGTGACAAAACTTGACATCTAGTCAGTAAAGGGAGAGAACTGTCACACAGCTTGATTTCTGCTTTTATCATTCAGTTCTTTGGCATCTGACACTGAACGCCCTTTGTATGTGAGGCCCGTGTAGGACTGCAGATACGTGCGGTGGCTGAACAACTGTACGAGGACATGCAGCCTGTCAGTGATCAATTTACCGTGGTATGCAAACACTACAGTCAATCAGCTGGCCTCACTAAGACACAGGCTGTGTTTCAGCCAACACCATCTCAGGCTTCTGACACTTCACCATCTGCGATTGTCATCAACGGCAAGGAGATCAAGACTGTAGACAAAGTCTGATACCTGGACGGTACAGTGAGCAGTTAATGGATCTCTTGATGCTGAGGTGGTACTGCACATATCCGAGACAAGCTCTGTATTTGGAAGGCTGTCGAAGAAGTTGTGGCAAGACTATGGCATCAGGATTGCCACAAAGATTGCTGTATACAGAGCAGTGGTCTTGAACACACTGCTGTACTGCTGTGAGATCTGGAATACCTACCGATGGCACAGTCATCACCTGGAACAGTTCCACCAAACATGTCTGTGCAAGATCTGCAACATCACATACCCAGATCGAGTGTCCAACTTCCAAGTTCTGAGGACGTTAATTATTTTTATTTTTTTAACCAAGTATAGAGTACTTAGTCATCAAATGCCACTTTCGTTGGACTGGACATATTGTCTGCATGGAAGACAACAATATTCCAAAGACATTTCAATACAGGCCTGTGTCCTGGAGACATCTACACTGATGTATGGACAACAGCAGGTTCTCCATATCACTATGGCCAGGCCTGTGTCCTGGGGACATCTATACTGCTGTATGGACAACAACAGGTTCTCCATATCACTATGACCAGGCCTGTGTCCTGGAGACATCTATACTGCTGTATGGACAACAACAGGTTCTCCATATCACTATGACCAGGCCTGTGTCCTGGAGACATCTATACTGCTGTATGGATAACAGCAGGTTCTCCATATCACTATGGCCAGGCCTGTGTCCTGGAGACATCTGTACTGCTGTATGGATAACAGCAGGTTCTCCATATCACTATGGCCAGGCCTGTGTCCTGGAGACATCTATACTGCTGTATGGATAACAATAGGTTCTCCATATCACTATGGCCAGGCCTGTGTCCTGGAGACATCTATACTGCTGTATGGATAACAGTAGGTTCTCCATATCACTATGGCCAGGCCTGTGTCCTGGAGACATCTATACTGCTGTATGGATAACAGTAGGTTCTCCATATCACTATGGCCAGGCCTGTGTCCTGGAGACATCTATACTGCTGTATGGATAACAGCAGGTTCTCCATATCACTATGGCCAGGCCTGTGTCCTGGAGACATCTATACTGCTGTATGGACAACAGCAGGTTCTCCATATCACTATGGCCAGGCCTGTGTCCTGGAGCCATCTATACTGCTGTATGGATAACAGTAGGTTCTCCATATCACTATGGCCAGGCCTGTGTCCTGGAGACATCTATACTGCTGTATGGACAACAGTAGGTTCTCCATATCACTATGGCCAGGCCTGTGTCCTGGAGACATCTATACTGCTGTATGGACAACAGTAGGTTCTCCATATCACTATGGCCAGGCCTGTGTCCTGGAGACATCTATACTGCTGTATGGATAACAGCAGGTTCTCCATATCACTATGGCCAGGCCTGTGTCCTGGAGACATCTATACTGCTGTATGGATAACAGCAGGTTCTCCATATCACTATGGCCAGGCCTGTGTCCTGGAGACATCTATACTGCTGTATGGATAACAATAGGTTCTCCATATCACTATGGCCAGGCCTGTGTCCTGGAGACATCTATACTGCTGTATGGATAACAATAGGTTCTCCATATCACTATGGCCAGGCCTGTGTCCTGGAGACATCTGTACTGCTGTATGGATAACAATAGGTTCTCCATATCACTATGGCCAGGCCTGTGTCCTGGAGACATCTATACTGCTGTATGGATAACAGCAGGTTCTCCATATCACTATGGCCAGGCCTGTGTCCTGGAGACATCTATACTGCTGTATGGACAACAACAGTTTCTCCATATCACTATGGCCAGGCCTGTGTCCTGGAGACATCTATACTGCTGTATGGACAACAACAGGTTCTCCATATCACTATGGCCAGGCCTGTGTCCTGGAGACATCTATACTGCTGTATGGATAACAGCAGGTTCTCCATATCACTATGGCCAGGCCTGTGTCCTGGAGACATCTATACTGCTGTATGGACAACAACAGGTTCTCCATATCACTATGGCCAGGCCTGTGTCCTGGAGACATCTATACTGCTGTATGGATAACAGCAGGTTCTCCATATCACTATGGCCAGGCCTGTGTCCTGGAGACATCTATACTGCTGTATGGATAACAATAGGTTCTCCATATCACTATGGCCAGGCCTGTGTCCTGGAGACATCTATCAATGGGTGCAATTCCATGGTCCCTAGAAACTGAAGAAAACCGTCAGAAAAACAAACAATTTTCAATCCTGAGTTGCCAGGTGTTCTCCAGGAATCTTTAACTACTAAATGTTCTCCAGGAATCTTTACCAAATGTTCTCCAGGAATCTTTAACTACCAAATGTTCTCCAGGAATCTTTAACTACTAAGTATTCTTCGGGTATCTTTAACTACCAAATGTTCTTCAGGAATCTTTAATTGTCAGACGTGCTCTAGATAAAGATTGTTCCATAAACCTGAGTCGTAAATAAGGCAGGTGGTAGAGACCTCAACTATTTTCATGTTCAGCATTATGACGGGTGTTTTCCCATCTCCTCTCACTCTCTGCTTTACCTTCCCCAACCCTGAACAGGACCACAGCTGTATGGACTGGAAGCCACATGCGCAGAGGGTTTTCTCCAGTCAGAATTGAACTCATGCGGTCAGGATTGTTACCGCTACATCAGTCACACCAAATGCACTCCAGAAACTGGAAATTGCTGATCGTCTGAAGTGTAAAGACCATTTTGAAAATGATAATGAAAATGTGGATATGTCCGTTATTATTTATTAAATTGTGAATCACTCTGTGATTGCTGTTGTTGTTACTGTTGTGTTGTTATTGTTTTTGTTTTGATGTTGTTTTTGTTGTTGCTATTGTTTTTGGTGTTGTTGTTGTTGTTGTTGTTGATGATGATGATGTTGTAGTTGTTGTCATTGTCGTTGCTGCTGCTGCTGCTGCTGTTATTGTTGTTGTTGCTGTTGTTGTTGCTCCTACTGTTATCGTTGTTGCTGCTGCTGCTGTTATGTTGTTGTTGCTGTTGTTGTTTCTCCTGCTGTTGTCGTTGTTGTTGCTGCTGTGTTGTTGTTGTTGTTGTTGTTTGTTTTGTTCTGTGTTATGTTGTTGTCTGCTGTTTGTTGTTGTTGCTGTTTTGTTGTGTTGTTGTGCTGCTGTTTATTGTTGTTGCTGTTGTTGTTGCTCCTGCTGTTATCGTTGTTGTTGCTGTTGTTGTTGTTGTTGTTGTTGTTGTTGTTGTTGTTGTTGTTGTTGTTGTTGTTATTGTGGTTTGTGGTTGTGGTTGTTGTTCTTGTTGTTGTTGTTGTTTTCTCAGTTTCCTTTACACTTGAAGATTCCTTAACAACATTAAGTTTGCACGTGCACAGTATTACAGATCTGTGGAACATGGAAACTTCCAGATGCACATCACCATTTTTCTCCAGCCCTTACATCCATTTTGTTTTATTCGCTAAAGGTGATCAAAACGAAACAAATGCGGTAAGAAAGTACAACAGTAAAAAATAAAAAGACGACGTTATTCCGGACATCACACATCAGTCATCAAGATGGAATACTCTAAAAGAGAGAAAAACAGACAGAGACAGAGAGACAGACAAAGACCGACAGACAGACAGACAGACAGATAGATAGATAGATAGATAGATAGATAGATAGATAGATAGATAGATAGATAGATAGATAGATAGATAGATAGATAGACAGAGACAGGGAAACAGAGAGAGACAGTGAGAGACAGACAGACAGACAGAGAGAAAGAGAGAGAGAGAAAGAGGAGGAGGAGGAAAAGAGAAAAGGAAGAATATATAAAAACACGAAAACCAACAGAAAATAAAAAAAAAGTCCTGGGGAGAAAAAAATGTACGAAGGGGGGGCTGAACCGCGAAAAGACCATGCCTCTTTGAAGCGGGAGCTGATCCCCCATCAAAAGCGTCACATCAAAGACGGCATGCTCCCTCTGTCATGCACACAGCAGCCAGGCAACTTTCAGCCTGGCGACATAATTATTTACACGACCAAATACCTATACACACGGTACGTGCCTCCTAATCACTGGGCCAAGTGTTAGTCTACATGTTGTGTCTGTCCCATTGTGTGTGCATGGCGGACAGATCCTGGCCTGGGGGATACTGGCCTGACTGGGGATCTGTTGCAATAGGACAGGTAAGCCATGGTGACTATCTCTCTTTGCTGGGTAGTCTGGGTTATTTGGTTTCTTGGCTGGTTGGTTGGTTGGTTGGTTGGTTGGTTGGTTGGTTGGTTGGTTGGTTGGTTGGTTGGTTGGTTGGTTGGTTGATGAGATGGTTGGTTAGTCTGTCCGCTAGTTGGTTGGTTGGTTGGTTGGTTGGTTGGTTGGTCGGTTGGTTGATTGGTTGGTTGTGGTTGGTTGGTTGGTTGGTTGGTTGGTTGGTTGGTTGGTTGGTTGGTTGGTTGGTGAGATGGTTGGTTAGTATGTCCGCTGTTTGGTTGGTTGGTTGGTTGGTTGGTTGGTTGGTTGGTTGGTTGGTTGGTTGGTCAGTTGGTTGGTTGTTTGGTTGATTGTCTGGTTGATCGTGCTGGTATTTTGATTTATTGGTTGCTTGTTTGCTTAGTTCTTGGTTGGTTCATTGGTAGGTTAATTTCTTGGTTGGTTGGTTGGTTGGTTGGTTGGTTGGTTGGTTGATTGATTGGTTGGTTGGTTGGTTGGTTGGTTGGTTGGTTGGTTGGTAGTTGGTGAGATGGTTGGTTAGTCTATCCGCTGGTTGGTTGGTTGGTTGGTTGGTTGGTCGGTCGGTTGGTTGGTTGGCTGGTTGGTTGGTAGTTGGTGAGATGGTTGGTTAGTCTATCCGCTGGTTGGTTGGTTGGTTGGTTGGTTGGTCGGTCGGTTGGTTGGTTGGCTGGTTGGTTGGTTGGTTGGTTGGTTGGTTGGTTGGTTGCTTGGTTGCTTGGTTGCTTGGTTGCTTGGTTGCTTGGTTGGTTATGCAGCCAAAACCGATCTTTATGAGAGAGCTGTGGACACACAGTCCAGTGTCACAGTCGAGGTCAGCCCCAGCCTGAAACATAAAAACTGGCCACTTCGCTGCCCACACCTATTGCTTCAATCATTCCGTGTGACACCTTACTGTTTCATCGGTCCCTTCGCCTACCCCCCTCCCCTTGTTCTCTCTATCTCTCTATCCCCCTGTCTGTCTGTCTGTCTGTCTGTCTCTCTCAATCTCTCTGTCTCTGTCTTTTCTCTACTCTTCTCTCCCCCCCTCTCTCTCTCTCTTCTCTAGTCTACTCTCTCTCTTTCTCTCTTCTCCCCTCTCTCTCTCTCTTCTCTAGTCTACTCTCTCTCTTTTCTCTAGTCTACTCTCTCTCTCTCTTTTCTCTAGTCTACTGTCTCTCTCTCTTTTCTCTAGTCTACTCTCTCTCTTCTTCTCTAGTCTACTCTTTCTCTCTCTCTTCTCTAGTCTACTCTCTCTTTATCTCTTTCTCTCTCTGTGTCTCTTCTCTAGTCTACTCTCTCTCTTTCTCTTTCTCTCTCTCTCTCCTCTAGTCTTCTCTCTCTTTCTCTCTCTTCTCTAGTCTACTCTCTCTCTTCTCTAGTCTTCTCTCTCTCTCTCTCTCTCTCTCTCTCTGTCTGTCTCATTCTTCTCTTCTCTAGTCTACTCTCTCTTTTTCTCTCACTCTCTCTCTCTCTTCTCTAGTTCTCTCTCTCTCTCTCTCTCTCTCTCTCTCTCTCTCTTTCTCCTCTCCTCCCCATTTTATGACCTTGCCAGCACATGGGTTTTTTGCCACCTTTAAGTCTTCAACAAGATAAAAACGATACAAACACGCGTCCAACACAGACAGAGCACACACAATTAACTCTGCTTTGTCAAGCGGCCATTGAGGAGAATGTGGTGGTGGTGGTGGTGGTGGTGATGATGATGGCGGGAAGAGGGTTAAGGGAGGTAATCATCAACAAGGGAAATAATATGTAAAAACGATGTTCAGCCAAAGTCGACACCTTCGTGTCGAACGACGTTGATTTTCTCCCTTTCGCCGTTTTTCTTTGTGTGTTTTCGTCTTGTTTTGTATTCTACCTATTTTTTTACTACTTCATATCATTTTGCTTGTTTTCTTCCGATTCATATGTTTCCCGTTATATGTCGTTTTCCATTTCATCTAATTCATATAGAGTGCTGTTTTCCATTTCATCTAATTCATATAGTGTGTTGTTTTCCATTTCATCTAATTCATATAGAGTGCTGTTTTCCATTTCATCTAATTCATATAGAGTGCTGTTTTCCATTTCATCTAATTCATATAGAGTGCTGTTTTCCATTTCATCTAATTCATATAGAGTGCTGTTTTCCATTTCATCTAATTCATATAGAGTGCTGTTTTCCATTTCATCTAATTCATATAGTGTGCTGTTTTCCATTTCATCTAATTCATATAGTGTGGTTGCATTTTCTCCTTTCATATCTAATTCATATAGTGTGTTGTTTTCCATTTCAACTAATTCATATAGTGTGTTGTTTTCCATTTCATCTAATTCATATAGTGTGTTTTCCATTTCATCTAATTCATATAGTGTGCGTTTTCCATTTCATCTAATTCATATAGTGTGTGTTTTCCATTTCACTAATTCATATAGTGTGTCGTTTTCCATTTCATCTAATTCATATAGTGTGCTGTTTTCCATTTCATCTAATTCATATAGTGTGCTGTTTTCCATTTCATCTAATTCATATAGTGTGTTGTTTTCCTTCATTATTCATCTAATGTTTCAATAATTTATGTGTGTCGTTTTCCATTTCATCTAATTCATATAGTGTGCGTTTTCCATTTCAACTAATTCATATAGTGTGTCGTTTTCCATTTCATCTAATTCATATAGTGTGCTGTTTTCCATTTCAACTAATTCATATAGTGTGTCGTTTTCCATTTCAACTAATTCATATAGTGTGCTGTTTTCCATTTCAACTAATTCATATAGTGTGTCGTTTTCCATTTCAACTAATTCAATAGTGGTGTTTCCATTTCGCTAATTGCATAGTGGTTGTTTTCCATTTCATCTAATTCATATAGTGTGCTGTTTATTCTCAAATTTTTTTTCATTTCATCTAATTCATATAGTGTGTGTTTTCCATTTCATCTAATTCATATAGTGTGTCCTTTTCCATTTCATCTCATTTCTATAGTGTGCTGTTTTCCATTTCATCTAATTCATATAGTGTGTTGTTTTCCATTTCATCTAATTTCTGTAGTATGTTGTTTTCCATTTCATCTAATTTCTATATTGTGCTGTTTTCCATTTCATCTAATTTCTATAGTATGTTGTTTTCCATTTCATCTAATTCATATAGTGTGCTGTTTTCCATTTCATCTAATTCATATAGTGTGTTGTTTTCCATTTCATCTAATTCATAGAGTGTGCTGTTTTCCATTTCGTCTAATTGCTATAGTGTGTTGTTTTCCATTTTTTTCATCTAATTCATATAGTATGTTGTTTTCCATTTCATCTAATTCATATAGTGTGTTGTTTTCCATTTCATCTAATTAATATAGTGTGCTGTTTTCCATTTCATCTAATTCATATAGTGTGTCGTTTTCCATTTCATCTAATTCATATAGTGTGTTGTTTTCCATTTCATCTAATTCATATAGTGTGTCCTTTTCCATTTCATCTAATTTCTATAGTATGCTGTTTTCCATTTCATCTAATTGCTATAGTATGCTGTTTTCCATTTCATCTAATTAATATAGTGTGTCCTTTTCCATTTCATCTAATTAATATAGTGTGTCCTTTTCCATTTCATCTAATTCATATAGTGTGTCCTTTTCCATTTCATCTAATTCATATAGTGTGTCCTTTTCCATTTCATCTAATTCATATAGTGTGTCCTTTTCCATTTCATCTAATTCATATAGTGTGTCGTTTTCCATTTCATCTAATTCATATAGTGTGTCCTTTTCCATTTCATCTAATTTCTATAGTGTGCTGTTTTCCATTTCATCTAATTGCTATAGTATGTCGTTTTCCATTTCAACTAATTCATATAGTGTGCTGTTTTCCATTTCATCTAATTCATATAGTGTGTTGTTTTCCATTTCATCTAATTCATATAGTGTGCTGTTTTCCATTTCATCTAATTTCTATAGTGTGTCGTTTTCCATTTCAACTAATTCATATAGTGTGCTGTTTTCCATTTCATCTAATTCATATAGTGTGTCGTTTTCCATTTCAACTAATTCATATAGTGTGTCGTTTTCCATTTCAACTAATTCATATAGTGTGCTGTTTTCCATTTCATCTAATTCATATAGTGTGCTGTTTTCCATTTCATCTAATTCATATAGTGTGCTGTTTTCCATTTCATCTAATTGCTATAGTATGTCGTTTTCCATTTCATCTATTTCGTATAGTGTGTTGTTTTCCATTTCATCTAATTGCTATAGTATGTCCTTTTCCATTTCATCTAATTGCTATAGTGTGTCCTTTTCCATTTCATCTAATTCATATAGTGTGTCCTTTTCCATTTCATCTAATTCATATAGTGTGTCCTTTTCCATTTCATTTAATTTCTATAGTGTGCTGTTTTCCATTTCATCTAATTGCTATAGTATGTTGTATTCCATTTCATCTAATTGCTATAGTGTGTTGTTTTCCATTTCATCTAATTGCTATAGTGTGTTGTTTTCCATTTCATCTAATTCATAGAGTGTGTTGTTTTCTATTTCATCTAATTGCTATAGTATGTTGTTTTCCATTTCATCTAATTTCTGTAGTATGTTGTTTTCCAGTTCCTCTAATTCCCATATTGTTTTTGCGTTCTCTCTCTTTTCTCTCTCTCTCTCTCTCTCTCTCTCTCTCTCTCTCTCCTCTCCTCTTCTCTCTCTCTCTCTCTCTCTCTCTCTCTCTCTCTCTCTCTCTCTTTCGCTTTCTCTCTGCCTTTCTCTCTCTTTCTGAAGAAAAAAAATGGCATTCACACTCTTAATTTACCGCAACACGCTAATACTAACTGACCAGACGAGGATCACCCCCCCCCCCTCCCCTTTTGCCTCCCTCCCTTCTAATCAGACAATAAACCGAAGTCGTACGTGCAGCAGCATTAAGCACATGTTAAAGATCGTACAGCAAGAAAGCTGTCCCCGTCAATATTCTGTAACAAAGTCCATTTTCATAGGTAGACAGAAATATACATGTAAATTTTAAAAAAAGGTAAAATTGGTGGCGCTTCAATGCGGCGACGCCCTCTCCTCGGGAACAACAACCCGAATTTGAATGATGAATACATTGTAACAGGACCAAACAAAACTAAAGATGATAAAATGAATCATGTCGGTTATGAACCTTTCAGGTAAAACATTAAACAAAACAAAAGATAATAACAGTAATCATCTATCGTATTTATGAATCTTTCAGGTAAAAATGACATTTTTGGCGGGTTTTTTGTTTTTGTTTCTTGTCAGTCTTTTCTAATTATATGTCTGTGATACGACAGGTTAACACAGAACGCAGCTGTATTTGTCCGTGGTAGATGTGAATCAGATACTGTTGTAATGACATTTCTGATGACAGGAAAAAGAAAATCTAAATTCAGCAACAAGAACAAATTGATAGTAGGAATAATAACAATTGTCATTATTATTATTATTATTATTATGATTATTATTATTATTATTATTATTATTGTTGTTGTTGTTGTGTTATTATTATTAATATTACTATTATTATTATTATTGTTATTATTATTAATATATTATTTTGTTGTTGTTGTTGTTGTTATTGTTATTGTTGTTATTATTATTATTATTATCATTGTTGTTATTCTTATGATGATGATGATGATGATGATGACGACGACGATAGTAGTAATAATAACAATAACAACAAGAACAATAATAATTCTAACAACGACAACGACAACAACAACAACAATAGCAATAACAATAACAATAACAATAATATATGATATGATGATGATGATGATGATGATGATGATGATGATGATGATGATGATGATGATGATATGATGAAGATGATGATGATGATGATGAGCGTAGAGGTATAGCACTCGTCTTACAATCCACCTGCATGAGTTTTCACTAATGTCAATCACATTGTGAACTTGATATCTGTGTGTGGCTGCAGTCTACCCAGCTTCAACGGTACCTGTCTGTCTTCAGTCTACCCAGCTGTCAATGGGTAACTGTCTTCAGTCTACCCAGCTGTCAACGGGTACCTGACTGTCTTCAGTCTACCCAGCTGTCAACGGGTACCTGTCTGTCTTCAGTCTACCTAGCTGTCAATGGGTACCTGTCTTCAGTCTACCCAGCTGTCAACGGTACCTGTCTGTCTTCAGTCTACCCAGCTGTCAACGGGTACCTGCTGTCATTACCGCTTCAGTCTGATCCAGCTGTCAACAGGTACCTGACTGTCTTCAGTCTATCCAGCTGTCAACAGGTACCTGACTGTCTTCAGTCTACCAGCTGTCAACGGTACCTGACTGTCTTCAGTCTACCAGCTGTCAACAGGTACCTGACTGTCTTCAGTCTACCCAGCTGTCAACAGGTACCTGTCTGTCTTCAGTCTACCCAGCTGTCAACGGTACCTGACTGTCTTCAGTCTACCCAGCTGTAAATGGGTCTTCAGTCTACCCAGCTGTCAACGGGTACCTTACTGTCTTTAGTCTACCCAGCTGTCAAGGTATCTGACTGTCTTCAGTCTATCCAGCTGTCAACGGGTACCTGTCTGTCTTCAGTCTATCCAGCTGTCAACGGATACCTGACTGTCTTCAGTCTACCAGCTGTCAACAGGTACCTGTCTGTCTTCAGTCTACCCAGCTGTCAACAGGTACCTGACTGTCTTCAGTCTACCCAGCTGTCAACAGGTACCTGTCTGTCTTCAGTCTACCCAACTGTCAACGGTACCTTACTGTCTTTAGTCTACCCAGCTGTAAACAGGTACCTGTCTGTCTTCAGTCTACCCAGCTGTCAACGGGTACCTGTCTGTCTTCAGTCTACCCAGCTGTCAACGGTACCTTACTGTCTTTAGTCTACCCAGCTGTCAACAGGTACCTGACTGTCTTCAGTCTACCCAGCTGTCAACAGGTACCTGTCTGTCTTCAGTCTACTCAGCTGTCAACAGGTACCTGACTGTCTTCATTCTACCCAGCTGTCAACAGGTACCTGTCTTCAGTCTACCCAGCTGTCAACGGTACCTGTCTGTCTTCAGTCTACCCAGCTGTCAACAGGTACCTGACTGTCCAGTCTACCCAGCTGTCAACGGGTACCTGCTGTCTTCAGTCTACCCAGCTGTCAACAGGTACCTG
>JAPXFY010000014.1:59724435-59731935 GCA_030674185.1 Monoplex corrugatus | reverse complement strand
AAACCTGCGAACTGGATCCTCTTCCATGTTCTCTCTACGCCGACTGTCTCCCTACTCTCCTCCCATTCATCACTGACATCATCAACACTTCTCTTCAAACTGGAACTGTCCCTGATTCTTTCAAGTCTGCTATTGTTCACCCTCTCCTCAAGAAACACAATTTAGATCCAAATGAACTGAAAAATTACCGGCCTATCTCTAATCTCTCTTTCTTGTCAAAACTCCTTGAAAAAGTCGTCCTCAACCAGCTGAACTCTCACCTGTCTGCCAACAATCTCCTCAATCCTTTCCAGTCAGCCTACCGCCAGTGCCATAGCACTGAAACTGCCCTACTACACATTCTCAACAATCTCCTCCTTGCAACTGATACTGGCAAAGTCTCTCTCCTCACACTCCTTGATCTGTCTGCAGCCTTTGATACCATTGATCATGGTATTCTCCTTTCTAGACTTCATCATACTTTTGGCATCTCTGACATTGCTCTGTCTTGGTTCACTTCATACCTATCCAACAGAAAACAAACCGTTCTCATCAATGGCACTTACTCTCAACCTGCATACCTGACCTGTGGTGTTCCACAAGGATCTGTCCTTGGCCCTGTTCTTTTCACTCTTTACACCTCCCCCCTGTCCACCATCATCAACTCCCATTCTATAAAACACCACTTCTATGCTGATGACACCCAACTTCAAGACAGTGACTCACCTGATAATATACAGCGCCTGTTGACTCGCACCACTGAGTGTTACTCGGTCATTAAGAACTGGATGACACACAATAGACTTCAGCTTAATGACGACAAAACAGAAGCTATCCTCATTGGCACCCGTCAGAAACTTTCTCAGCTGCCTCCTCTTTCTCTCCCATTATGTAACACATCAGTCCCAATTTCTGATTCAGCTAAAAACCTTGGTGTCTGCATTGACTCTACCCTCTCCATGAACAACTTTGTTTCTCAAACTGCCAGATCCTGCTACTATCATCTCCATCGTATAAGGCTGATCAGGAAGTATCTCTCTGTCGAAACAACTGCAAAACTCGTTCTCTCCTTCATAATGTCTCGCATTGACTATTGCAATTCACTCCTGTCTGGTCTTCCTGCCTCCACCATTCACATCCTACAGCGCATTCAAAACAATGCTGTACGCCTTGTACTGAAAAAGAAAAAAGCTGACCACATATCTCCTCTCCTGGCACAACTTCACTGGCTCCCTGTATCAAAGCGCATACAGTACAAACTAGACACCATGTGCTACAAAAGCCTCAATAACGCAGCCCCCGATTACCTGTCAAGCCTACTTGAGATCTATGTTCCCTCACGTACCCTCCGCTCTGCCTCCGATCCTCTGACTTTTCGCTTTCCACGCACTAAGCTCAATACCTATGGTCCACGAGCCTTCTCTGTTTCTGGTCCACTCTCCTGGAACAAACTTCCTCTCTCAGTCCGTCAACAACCTACTTTTGTCTCCTTCAAGTCCGCTCTCAAAACTCACCTTTTCTCCTCCGCATAAAATCCTAACCCCCCTCTGCAGCCTGTCTCCGCTCGGAGGGAATCACATGGTTATAATATATAATTGTATATGCTATGCTCTCTATAATTTTCCATTGGTTTTATTCTTGCTTTTATTGCTTTTATTCTTTCTCCCCATTTATAGCCATGCGTGTGTGTGTGTGTGTGTGTGTGTGTGTGTGTGCGTGCGTGTGTGTGCGTGCGTGCGTGCATGCGTGCTTGCGTGTGTGTCTGCTTCAGCGCTTAGATTTGATTTTATCAAGATTTTGCGCTATATAAATATTGTAATTATTATTATTATTATTATTATGAAAGACACGGGCGAATAGAAGTGACTATGACTGAACCAGCTGCCTGTCTCTCTCTCTCTGTTTATGTCTGTGGTGTGACAGACATCAAAGGAGGTCACGCCGAACCAATCATAGTCACGAGCGGTCACGCGCTAATGATCAATGGAGAGATTGTTTTTAATAGTTCGAAGAAATATTGTAAGAAGGAAAGCCTGTATGTATTCTGTTGCTGTTTTGGTTGAGATTGTAACGCTGTTGTGAGCATCAGTTTTGTCCCTTTGTTTCCGCTGACATATCCGGAGAGCGTTGTTTGTTTGTTTGATTCTTTCTTGTTCTTGTTTTGCTTTTATTGTTTGCAGCTCTCTCTCTCTCTCTCTCTCTCCTCTCTCTCTCTCTCTCTCTCTCTCTCTCTCTCTTTCTCTCTCTCTCTCTCTCTCTCTCTCTCTCTCTCTCTCCTCTCTCTCTCTCTCTCTCTCTCTGTGTGTCGCGTGCGTGTGTGTGTGTACGTGTGTGTGTTTGCCAATTCAATCTAAGGCAATTCGATTCAAGCCAATTCATTCAGGCCAAAACCACTTCGAGTTAAGTCAAGCCAGTCCAGTCCAGTGTAAGCCAATCCAATCTATTGCAAGCCAAGCCAGTTCAGTCAAATTCAATCCAGGACAGGACAATTCAGGCCTTTCCAAACCAGTCCTTGCTATTTCAGCCAGTTCAATCCAAACCAAGCGAAACTAAACCAAACCAAAATGCAAACCAAACCAAACTAAACGCAACAAACCTAACCAAACAAAACAAAACCAACACCAAACAAAACCAACCAATAAACCAAACCAAACAAAACTAAACCAAACCAAACCAAACCAAACCTAACCAAACCTGACCAAACCGAATCAAACCAAACCAAACCAAACCTAACCAAACATAACCAAACATAACCAGACCTAACCAAACCTAACCAGACAAAACTAAACCTAACCAAACCTAACCACACCAAACCAAACCAAATCAAATTAAACCAAACCAAACCGAACCAAACCCAACCCAACCCAACCAGACCAGACCAGACCAAACCAAACCAAACCAAACCAAACCGAATCAAACCAAACCAAACAAAACAAAACAAAACAAAACCAATCCAAACCTAACCAAACCAAACCTAACCAAACCTAACCAAACCTAACCAAACCGAATCAAACCAAACCAAGTCTAACCAAACCAAACCTAACCAAACCAAACCGAATCAAACCAAACCAAACCTAACCAAACCTAGCCAGACAAAACTAAACCTAACCAAACCAAACCAACCACACCAAACCAAATCAACTCAAATCAAACCAAACCAAACCAAACCAAGACAGGGAGACAGAGGGGGGATGATCACAGGTGACAGATCAAACAAGACCACCCTCACCACCTGCTTTATAAATTTCTCTGTGATGTTTATACCGATGTGTACATGGAACGATCTGGTCTATAGTGTAGTGAAATGTACATCACCATCTGTAATGTGGACAGAGAGAGAGAGAGTTTGTGAGTGAGTGAGTGGGTGAGTGAGTGAGTGAGTGAGTGAGTGAGTGAGCGAGTGAGTGAGTGAGAGACAGATAAACAGAAGACAGACAGACAAAGACACAGAGAGAGAGACAGAGACAGACAGAATGAAAAAGAGAGATAGCGATAGAGAAAGAGACAGAGACAGACAGACAGAGACAAAGACAGACAGACACAGAGAGACACAGAGAGACAGACAGACAGAGACAGAGCCAGAGACAAAGACAGACAGATAGACACAGAGAGAGACAGAGATAGAGAGAGGCAGACAGACAGAGAAAAAGAGAGAGCAACAGAGACAGAGAGACAGCGATAGAGAAAGAAAGAGAGAGAGACAGAGACAGAGAGAGGGACAGACAGAGAGAAAGAGACAGAGATAGAGAGACAGAAAGAGACAGAGAGAAAGAGACAGAGATAGAGAGACAGAGAGAGAGACAAAGAGAGACAGAGACACAGAGACAGACAGGGACAAAGAGAGAGAGACTGATAGAAACCAAAGTGGAAATGGATAAAAATACAACCAGCCCCCCTGAATGTAAACTGACCTCACCTATATCCTATACTGTCACATAAACAAACAAACAAACAGAAAAGCCTAGCGGATGACTATCCCATACCTGCCTTCAGTTAGATGGACACCTGTCTTCACGTCTCTCCATCTACCTGTCGGCCACATCAAAGGGAAATCAGGTTAGAAAAAGAAAAACAGATCAGGTAAGATATACGCCTGAACATTCTTTCCATACTTTTTTGTTTATGTATACCTGCATTTTTGGGGGGAGGGGAAAGGTGAGCGACTTAATCTTACCTTTGTAGGGGAGCGCTCTTTCTTATCTTTGCGTTCAAGTTTTATGTGTGTAAGAAGAGGGGAGGGGGGGGGATGAGGGAACGAGAAGCTTGGTGTGTGCATGCATGTGTTTGAAATGCTGTCCTGTTATCTGTATTTACCCAGTTTAATGGTGATGTTATAGAGTGAGATATACCTTTCCTTTTATATCCTATTGTGTGGGGAAAGTGTTCAGTTTTAAAGGAGTTTTCATCGCAGTAATATTTGGGGAATTTTGGATTTAGGAGTGATTTAGATGTATGCATCATGCAATGGTTACTACTGTTACTGTTTGTGGTGGAGTGTTTTGTTTTGTCTACGGGTGTGTGTGTGTGTAAGTGTGTATGTGTGTGTGTGTGTGTGTGTGTGTGTGTGTGTGTGTGTGTGTGTGTGTGCCTGTGTGTGTGTGTGTCTGTGTGTGTGTGTCTGTGTGTGTGTGTGTGTGTGTCTGTGTGTGTGTGTGTGTGTGTGTGTGGTTGTGTGTGTGTGTGTGTGTGTGTGTGTGTGTGTGTGTGTGTGTGTGGTGTGTGTGTGTGTGTGTATGTGAAGCAGTGATATAATCAATGTTTGTGTGGGTCCATGGACATTATGGCGAACTTTTATTTGAACAGTTTTTAATCCCTCATCGATTTGTGTTTGTTTAATAAATAATACACACTGACGAAGCAGCAGGGAAGTTTTAGTCTTTTTCTCCTGACTTTGTATTTGGTTTTGTTCGTTTGTGATCTCACGTTTACACTTGACAAGGCCAGTTGACCGAAAATTTGCGTCTGTCTTGTCTGTTTGTATTAAATATGCGTTCTGATTCTATTTTCGGTTTTTTTGTTTGTTTTTTGTTTGTTTGTTTGTTTGTTTGTTTTTCATTTTGGTTTTTTTGTTGTTGTTTTTTTTTTTCTGATTCCTGTATTTGTTAAGTTTGTGTTTGTGTTAATTACGAGTCTGTGACTGTACAAACGAATTTCCATGTGGATCAATATGGTAATGTTGTATTGTTTTGCACTGCACTGTATTGTATTGTTACTTCTAGTTAACTATTAGTCATCTGGTGTTTTTCAAGTTAACTATTAGTCATCTGGTGTTTTCAAGATCACATTGACATTGGATAGTACAAAATATGATGCTGTGATGGAAAGCGAAAAATTCATATGTAAAAAGGGAAGTTGTCAGAAAGGCTGGCCATCTTGCGTTTCATTCGGCCTTGTACCCTGAACAATAAACAGAGACAAAGACAGACGACAGACAGACAGACAGAGAAGAGACAGACAGAGACAGAGCTCCAGAAGACTAGAAGACAGTGATGATGAGTGTGTGTGTGTGTGTGTGTGTGTGTGTGTGTGTGTGTGTGTGTGTTGTTGTTGTTGTGTGGTGTGTGGTGGGAAGACAAGAGATAAGAGACAAGATAGAGAGACAGAGAGACAGGAGATAGAGACAGAAAGAGACACACAAGAGACAGAGAGACAGATAAGAAGACAGACAGAGACAGAAAGAGACACAGAGACAGAGACATAGAGAGACAGATGATAGAGACAGACAGAGACAAAGAGAGACACACAGAGAGACAGAAACAGAAAGACAGAACCAGAGACATAGACAAAGACACAGAGAGATGGAGACAGACAGAAACAGAAAAGGTGATAGTGACGGAGAGACAGAGAAACAGAGACAGGGAACATCACAGACATAAAGAGACACAGAGACATAAACACAGAGAGAGAGACAGACAGACACGTACAGACAGACAGACAGACAGACAACAGACAGACAGTGCCAGAGCTCATGCCCCGCTTTAAAAGTATATGACAACAGTGCACATTTGTATGTGTGCATGCGAATATGTATGAACATTCGCACGCGCGTATGGGTGTCTGTGTGTTTATATGAATATGCATGTGAGTGTATGCATGCGCATATTTTATACAGGCTTGCGAACGCGCTGATGTGCGTGTAGGCCTACTTCCATGCGTGCACGCGCGTCTGTCTACGCCTGGTATACACGCCCGTGAACACGCTACTGTGCGCTTATTCTCGCATGTGCACGCGCGTGCCTGCGTGCGCCTGTGCGTGCGTGTGTGTGTCAGTTGTGAGAGAAAAGAATGTCATATTTGCTAATGGGAAGATGAGACGATACTGGGCCCTTTGAAGTCTGATGCAACGGGAAACGAACCTCAACTCATGCAGAAAACGAACAGCAGGGGACACCTTTGTTGGGGGTGGGGATGGGGGTGGGGTGGAGCGATGGAGATTTTTGGGGGTGAGGGGGGGAGTAGAAAGAGAAAGGGAGGGAGGACGATGGACAGGGAGTACAGAGAGCGAAGGAAAAGGGGCAGAAAGAGAGAGAGAGACAGACGGACAGAGAATGAGAGAAACAGACGGACAGAGAATGAGAGAGACAGACGGACAGAGAATGAGAGAGACAGACGGACAAAGATTTAGAGAGACAGATGGACAGAGAATGAGAGAGACAGACAGACAGAGAATGAGAGAGACAGAAGGACAGAGAATGAAGAGACAGAAGACAGAGAACAGAGAGACAGAAGAAGAGAATAAGAGAGACAGACGGACAAAGATTGAGAGAGCAGATGGACAGAGAATGAGAGAGACAGACGGACAAAGATTGAGAGAGGCAGATGGACAGAGAATGAGAGCCAGACAGACGGACAGGGAATGAGAGAGACAGTGGACAGAGAATGAAAGAGACGGACAGACAGAGAATGAGAGCCAGACAGACACAGAATGAGAGCCAGACAGACGGACAGACAATGAGAGAGACAGACGGACGTATAATAAAAGGAAAGAGGGGAAGAGAGAGAAAAAGAGAGAACGTTAGAAAGAGAGGTGAACGAACAGAGAGACAGATAGAGGGAGAGAAAGAAAAGCAGAGATCAGAAAGGAGAGACAACAGACACAACAGACACACACACACACAACACACACACACACACACAACACAACACACACAAACAAGCAAACACAACACACACTCACGCGCAAACAACACACACAAACACACATACACACACACACAAACACACAACACAAACACACACACACACACAACACACACATACAAAAACACACACACATCACAGAGAGAGAGAGAGACAAACATACAGACAGACAGACAGACAAGAATAATCAGACAGACAGACAGAGATAATCAGACAGACAGAAACAGAGACATAGTCAAAGGCAGAAACAGAGCAAGAAAGAAGGACAGAGAGAGAGAGGAGGGGGAGTGACAGAGGGAGGTAGACGGACAGAGAGCACAGGGAGAGACAGCGACAGACAGACAGAGATAGGAAGAGAGAGGGACAGAGAAACAGACAGAC